>OX422202.1:1222826-1529671 GCA_949130485.1 Agelas oroides | reverse complement strand
AACAACAATGTATGCATACAAAACAGCTAAGATAGTCGAGCGACTGAAAACTGAGATGGGTGCTGGGAACGAGGTTAATGAAAGACCGTGGGAGCAGATATCATTGTGCAATGTTGCAGACCATCTAGTGCTGATCCACAGATCCAAGTCCAGGAGCCAGTATGGAATCAGCCCAAGACTGCATGTACGGTAGTTCAGGGCAGATATGCATATTGTACATTAGTAATTGAAGTGTAGAATTTTCCAAGCGTCCAGTAAGAAAGAAATTCAGAGAGATAGCATACTTATTGATGCACTTTGCTTTTGACTCGTCATCCTTACCAGAATTTCAGAGACACTGCGCTTCAAACACTGACCAAAGAACAAGTGTGATGGAAGGATTTCTACAACATACGTAGAGCAACAGGAGTACCCAAACTAGGTTCTGAAACTTACTCCTTCTTGCACTGTAACTACTACCACAATCAGACTACATCATCAGATTGATTATGGAAGAGCTCTATTATCTATGCTGGGACTTACAGAGTCTTGCATCTGTGATGTGTCATAGTTCTCCTGCTGTACAAGTGGGGGGTAAACAGAAGAAATTGCATGTGTCAACAACTTTCGTACAAGCTGTCAACAACTTTACAAGCTGTACACAAATACCATGCACACACGTACACAAGTATACATAGCCCCAAGGCCTGGCTCCCAAGCATTTCCTACATTCAAGTTTTGATTACTTACAGGGTGGAAAAAAGCAAACTCTGGAGAAAATAAGGTCTCACACACACACGCATGCACACACACAAACACACGCACGCACGCACATACACACACACACACACGCACGCACGCACGCACGCACACACACACACACAACACACACACACACACACACACACACACACACACACACACACACACACACACACACACACACACACACACACACACACACACACACACACACACACACACACACACACACACACACACACACACACACACACACACACACACACACACACACACACACACACACACCACCCAATCAGACTTGAGTCCCACCCACTCCAAACATTGACACCAAATTCTGAGAGAACCAGACAGACTCGACTTAAGAAATGAGACTACCGTATGGCGAGAAATTTTCGCGGGACAAAATTTTCGCGGATTGGCCGCTGGCAAAGATTTCGCGAAAAATTTTTCGCGGTTCGACGATCACAAAGCACAAAGCATGACGATCACAAAATTTTGCAGTTAAAATTTTCGCGGTCTGAGGCAAATCCGCGAAAACCGCGAAAATTTTGTCCCGCAAAAATTTCTCGCCATACGGTATTCTTTTCATGTTCTGAGAAGGGGGTATAGATGATATCATTCCCTCACCAAGATGTTGGAAAGATCAAGAGAACTATTGAGCACCTCCTGACGAAAGTTGTCGTAGTCTTGCACCAGGGAGGAGGAGTTTCTGTCCAGCCAGTTCACGAGGATGTTGGCAGCTGTCATGACTCCAGCTGTTATTTCCAACCGACTAAGGGCAGCTGCTTCGATATTGTCTGATGACTGCTTCTTGCTGGGTAGCTGGGTGGCCAGGGCGTTGATGAGCTGAGAGGTCTTCTTGGAGAGGGTGCTTGCAAGAGCAATGGTGGAATTACGTGTGCGGACATTCTCCTGGAATTGGTATGAAATTGGTATGGAATTGGTATGGAATTGGTATGGAATTGGTATGGAATTGGTATGGAATTAGTATGAATCGGTATGGAATTGGTATGGAATTGGTATGGAATTATGAAGATAAATGACATGGGTGGAGCTATGGAGTGGTAACCTTGTTCATAGGATGCACAACTGGTGAATAATGAAAGCGTGACTTGCGGCCTTGGAGTGAAGCTAGTGGAGGTGGAGTTATTGCAGGTGAAATGGAGTTAGGAAGAGGGATAGAATTGTTGTCAACAAAATATTACATCATTGGAGGTCAAAGGTTGGTGAGAATTTCTTGTGGAAATGAAGCTCTGGGAACAGAAGTGTGGCAGTTTGGAATAGATTATTCATCGTGATTTTCAATTACATCAGTGCTGTATTGCTGAGGGAGCCCCCCTCTTAACAGAAGTTTGACAATAAAGCGCTTCAAATGAAATGCTGTAATCGAAACACGACGGATTGATTCCATCCCGGATAAGGCTTTGGAGTGGAATAGTGAAAGCTACACTGTATGGTTCACACATTTGGGGATTACCATACGTGCATCGGCAATAAATCCTGATATTGGAGTTTCCTTGTTTGGTATAAACAAAGGACGTAGAGGGCAATTTGAGAATATTTGTAGATACCCTAAAGAGAAAGCAGTACTATACAAACAATACAAACAATACCAACAAGTGACGAAACAATTCTTACCAGTGCGGAGAGCAGTTCTACGGCTTCCAACAGCAGCTCCTGATGACCAACCTGTGATACCTGAAATGACAACACACAAGTTGTCCTTCATGAAGTGACGTTGCAAATGAAATTTCTGACAGGACGAACCATTGCTATAATGTGCTTACGATCACTCATACAAGAGCGCATAAGAACGGGGGCTAGAGGAAGAGCGTGTAACTCCAATAGAAGCTCGTAGTCCGGTTGAAAATAGAACACCCGGCACGTGCTTAGCAACATGTCTACACGCAGTTGCACATACATGTTACTATTTTTAGTACTGGCGGTAAATTCTGACCAGTTTGGAATTTTACTTAGTTACACGCCCTTCTCCGATCTAGCCACCCGTTCTTATGTGCTCTTGCTCATATAATAGTTACATGGCGTACAGGCTCCTCTAAGTCTTTATGCATGTCAGTATATCCTTTGCACGTTACTTTTGCTTTGCATACATTATGTTAGTGTAATACTCCTATGCACCTATCAGTATATCTTTTCCATACGTCAGTATATTCTTCGCATATATTCTTTGCATATGCTTAGAACTCTAGCCTCACGTTGGAATATGTTCACCTCAAAACATTCAACTTCTCTCTTTATAATTCTTTCAGTATATTCTTTGCATATGTCAGTATATTCTTTGCATATGTTAGTATATTCTTTGCATATGTCAGTGCATATGTCAGTATATTATTTGCATATGTCAGTATATTCTGGGGGGAGAGAAAGGGAAGGGGAGAGGGGGGGGAGAGGGAAGGGAGATGGAGGACAGTGTTGTAGAGCATACACGCCTCAAACTCTACAGTTGATAAACTGGGTGAAGAGGTCGCACTGCGTGCACACAAACATCTATGCTCATGGATCTTCTAGAAGAAAAGAATCGTGGCTCCTTGTTTAGAGTATAGCTAGGAGTGAAGCTAATAGAGTGCAGTTATGCAATTATTGCATGCAAAATTGAGTTAGGAAGAGCATTTTATCAAGAGACCAAAGAATAAAGAATGGAGGAGGCCTAGGAATGAGGCTACTAATTGGCCACGCCAATCTACATTAATTATGCACTACTTGATGTAGATTGGCGTGGCCAATTAGTAGCCTCATTCCCAGGCCTCCTCTGTTCTTTATTCTTTGGTCTCTCGATAAAATGCTCTTCCTACTTAATTAACAGCGTCATACGCCTCGTACACAGGGTTTGAAAAGAGTTGCTAGCTTGAAATTTAGGAAGAGAGAACTTCGTTCTTCCTATCTTCCCCCTCCCCATCCCTCCCTCCTCTCCCTCCCCCCCCCCCCCCCCCTTTTCTCCTTCTCTCCTCCCCTCCCTTCCCACTCCCAGCTGATGTGTATCAGTCACATGACCTAATGTGATTGGACAAAGGTCACATGATTGAACATGTATACCTTCAAGTAGTCCAGCTGTTGTCTGCTAAGTTTAAGGAGGTCTACTCCACAGATACAGTGTGCATAGAACTGGGATATGTGCTCTGAGAGGCATTCATCCAGACCTGGAGAGAGGAGTGAGAAAGATAGGAGGGAAGGAGAGATGGACAGAGGAGAAGGAGAAGGAGGAGGGCAAGGAGGAGGAGGAGTAAGAAGGGGAGAAAGAGGAGGAGGAGGGACAGGAGAAGGAGGAGGGGGGGAGGAGGAGGAATGGGAATGGGAGGGGAGTGAAGGAACAGAAGGAGAAAGTTTACGAAAGCACACAAAGAAAAAACACACACTGTATGCTCAAGTGCAAGGTAAGCAAAGAAAACAAGCTGCCACCTTGATGTGGAAACACTGCAACCAAAATAATCATACACACTTAATGCCAGAAAAGGAGTGCGATAACAAACAACAGAAAAGCAAGCAGGAACAACAATGTGATTGCTCTGAGATCTACAAGTGAAAACCCATCCTACCAGTAGCCAACTCCCACTAGCTTTCCAAAACTGCAAGCGACAGAAACCTGGGTGGCAAGCCTGGTGATGAGGCCATTACACTAGTATAATGGAGTACAATAGCCGGATGCAGGATCCTTCAAGAAATAGAAGTGATATCGGCTACTGCCTATTATCAGTATAGATAGCTTTCATGGGGCGTGGCTTCACTTCCAGAGGGCAAGAGTCGGGTCGGTGTTTAGTGCAGTTGCGTGCAAAATACAAGCTAGTAAGCGCTACATTGAGTCCTTACCAGTAGTGTAGAAAAATAAAAGAGGCTAACTCTCTCAAGGTGAAAGGTTCGCTGTACAGCTGCCTCTTGATTGCGCGTTTGCTCTCCGGAAGTAGGACGATTAATTGACATTTGAAAACCATCTTAAGGGACTTGATACACTATTAACAAGCAAGTACACAAAGTGTTATCATGTCAGGTCATGGGTCATTCAACAGCTGTTTACCCCCCTCAATACTGCTTCCAGTGTGATTCCAACTGCTCAGCAAAGCACAACAGAAACTGTATAAAGCTGGTTCCATGAAAAAATGATTCAATTTTGCAATTGTGCTCAAATCTTGGTGTATTAAGTATGCGAGCAAAACAGGAAGCGCCTGGTAGTAGTTTGAGAAGCCACAGGTAATAGAACCCTCCTATCTTTAGCTTACCAACGAACCTACCTCGTATCCATCTGACAACATCTTCTGTGTCCCAGGTAGACACTTGTTTATAGACTACATCCATGGTTGCTGCAGCGGCTGAGCCTGAAATCCGCGCCAATCGGCCAGTTCACTGCCCCATGACACCAAGAACTGGGGTCAGAGAGCTCTTGTTTCTTAGTGAATTGCGTCTAGCGAGCTCTGATCAGATGTCTATGCTGTATGATGTAAGACTTCACAAAAATATGCCGGGCATTTGCCGGGCTAGCCCATTGCAGTTTAACAAACGCAACTGACCAATGAGCACGTTTAGTTAGTTAACTATTCAATAGTGTTAGTTAACTATTCAATAGAGTTAATGCTGCGCTGGGCATGAGATGGGGTCATGGGACCGGAAGTAAATAAAGTGCAAAGATGATGCGTTCACGAGCGATTGTATCCGATTCATAGTGGTTGCATGCTGTGCACGAACAGACTTTCTCTCGATAGCGTCTCGTTGAGGATCAAATGGCGCTCGCAGTAACGGCTAGCTCCCTTCGCGGCGAGTTCAGCACCAGTGGCTTTGTCTTCTCGAGCTCCAATCCAAAGCGGAACAGTTACAAAGCAAAGAAACACAGAAGCGGGCAATCTAAGCAATCCCCAGCTGGAGGCGGGGGGAGCGTCTCTGGTGCACGGGGAATATCGCCTCAGGTCAGCGCCGGAGAAATGGCTGGAAAAACGCTGGGCACTGGGCAGACGACAAGTGCAGGTTCCACAGTCGTACAACCGCCCCAAACCCTCGCTCCTTCCCGCCCCGCGCAGCACAAGTTAGTACTACTATTGTACTATTGCCTCCACAATCAACTCCCATGCTGAATTTAAGGCCTCAATTATAGGAGTCGATATTTTCCACTTTATTCTCTTGCAGCAGAAGATACCAACGCAAAACTCAGCTGAAGTCTGAACCGAATTCCAAAACTAACAGGTGTGTTTCAGCATGGAGTGTCAGCACTCACTAAAAATATTAAATTTGCCCCTTACATTAACATCTGTGGCAATTGGATTGCTATCTGTTGAGAGTTTATTTTTACTTTTCAAAATAGTTCCCCCCTGCGTTTGTTACAAGCATAATGACCTCTTAGTCCCTCATTACTAGTTTCACTTGCAGCCTATAATAGTATTTTATGAGATGTGACAGGAATTCCCTGGTTTGTACATAAATTACACTACTGTTCCTGTGTTGAGTCAACAATAAATAGAAGCACTTATTTGCTAGGAAATGGGTGATGTAAGTGGAGGGTGGGGAAATAGATGAAGTGGGCTGAGTGTAGGTATAAAACGCACTCATTTTGAGGGATTTGGCATTGTAGCTAGGTGGCCTTGTCTGCTGTGCAAGTATATGAGTAGAGAGCAATGGGAAAGCATCGAAGGTATGCCTATGTTCACTGTTTCTACGTGTTTCTAGGTCTGGGCTGTGTGTGTATTCACTGTTCAGGCATTGTACAATGTATTTATGGTGTTGAATATTTCCACACCTATTGAGTGATGCTGTAAAGTACACCATGACCTAGACTAACCCTTGCTTTCAAGAAAGACGTTTCTGGCAAGGAATAATGGGCTGGGTTAATGGCTTATACATGCACTGGCATTGATGCATGTAAAATTTGTGACAAGTAGTTACTCTATTTTTTGGGCAGTTTTACACTTCACAAATAAACTCTGGGGCCATTTTCAGTTTACTAGACCCAACAGTTGCTGTTCAAAAATTGATACACTGTCCATGCACTAACAATTTTAATGGACCACATCTTCCTGGAAAGACAGAGTACAGGGTGCATTTCGGGTCATCATGCATAAAGCTGCCCCAACCGTGTTGTGTTTACAAACTGGTATCACCTGTATTCGTGACAAAGTGGGCTCGTAAAACAGCTCTCTAAGCCTGATTGTAAATTGTTAGAGGCTGATGAGATGTTTTGCTGGGAGGCTACTGACAGGATCCTGGTAGCATGGGAGCAAGTGACAGCCTGCCTACCCATTCTACTCAAAGGTCATCTGAGCTGAGCACCATGAAACCAGGGCCTTTGCTCAAAACCACAGTCATCTGGCTGTGTGTCATCTATAGGTGTTCTATTGACGTGAGGTGTTTAGTGGAGGTTGTTTGCACTGACACATGCACCAACAGCTGGTATTTGTCTTTTATCTCACTCTGAACTGGCTGGTCTCTTTGTCTTGTTAGGAGGACCAGGAGCAGGCAACCCAGAAGCCATACTGCAGTATCCAATAACAACAAGGTGAGTAAGTGGTTACCAAGGAATAGACTAAGTACACTTTCTTTACTACGGGATATTCATCATCTTGGGGCGAGCCTGAACTATAATTACAGTGGCCACCTTCTTTTACAAGTACACCTTAGTTGAGCAAGACGCTTGCCAAGTAAGGTTGTCCTAATATCCACTCCCTTTCCCTCTTGGAATGAGCTAATCATGACCCAAAGATGTCAAGAGGTCCTTGTATTTGATGGTCGTTGCCTACGTTCTTGTGTCTTGAAACACACTTTTTTAATTTACATGCCTTGAAATGAGGAACATAAAATTCTAGTCATGGCTTGTGCCCCAAGGGTGTCAACTTTAGAGGAGCTCTTGTATTTATTTGGTTGTTTGCCAAGCGCACTGATATATTGTGTCTTGCAATTAATAGAAATGCACTTTCAATTTTTATGTGCATAGCCATGACCATTTTTAATTCAGAGGTTTATTAGGCGACAGTAGGCAGCACTCATTGATAAGAATTTTGTGCCAAGAGAAGAAGAACTGTATCCCCAGAGAAAATCCAAAATTAGCCTCCTTCTCCTTCTCCTTCTCCACCATGGCTAAATTGTTTCCTTCTGCTGGTAAGAAAGCAGTTTCTCTCTTGCTACTAGACACAGGTAGACAGACAGGCAGTTTCTCTCTTGCTACTTACAATGAGATGAGGTCACAAGATTATATGTGTCACACTTGGTCCTTTGCGTTGTTTAGTTCAGCTGGTTCAGTCCAATCTTAAAGGGGTCAGTTGAGACCTTAGGCAGTACTGCTTACGTAGTTTGTCTTCTCTGCCCAGTAAGCCTTGTACCCGGACTCATTTCCAGAAAGAGCCAGGGTACGTGGCTACCTGCCCAGGGATCAAAGTGGCTTAGTATGAAAAATGAAATCTTTTGACCTGTGCGTTTTGCTTACTTTTCAAAAGACCTGGAATTGAAAGTCAAGAGATTAACGATGTCATAGTAGTTAGGGGAGGTTAGCTTGCGAACAACAAAGAGGTATTTTTAGAATTTGGAATTAGAACTAAGGTGGGGAACAAAATTGATTAATAAATTAAATCTTAGCAATGGGGTTATATATTGAAACCAAAACCATTGCTATGTAGCAGAACTTAACAGAACTTACGGGCAGTGTCTTTCACTGTTGATTTTTTTGTCTCAGAAATGTGCTTGCACTTATAAGTCTGCTTCACCAGTTCTTTCGATCCTTAGGAGTTTAGCAACCGAGTTAAACAATGGAAACTTGGAAGTTGGTGGACAAGAAATATCTTACGGCTCATTAATACCCCATTCCCCCAAGCAATTATCTTGTTCTGAAAATGAAATACTTTAGTTTAATGTATGTCTATCGAACTCTAAAGTGTTCAAGCCGAGGTAAACCTGCAGCACTAACCTCTTATGAGCATCTTGGGGTACAGTTGTGTTTGATGTACGTCTATATAACATATTCCTGACTCACCTCCCTTGCCATGGATATCTTTGTGCTTGGAAAGTGGCATCAAATAACCCACAGCATACTCCACTAGTTAATCCAAGTCCATTAGTCCAGCACTTGATATGTGCATAGAGTATTGAGGGATAAACCACCCATATTTCTTCGAATAGTCGCCACCCTCAAATAGTAGCTGTACAAAACGAGCAGCGAAATAAATAGTAGCCGCGGCGTCTGATCGAAGAAATACGGTAATCCAAGTCCATTAGTCCAGCACTTGATATGTGTATAGAGTATTGAGGGATAAACCACCCATCACTTTTGTTTGTGTTGGCTCCTTGGTTTGTTCAAGTTGTCCTCACTTGACTAGAAGCCTTCTTCTACATTCCAACTGTTTTGGGTCACAAGACACCAATACCCAGCAACTTTCTGAAAGTTAGTAGTCTCATTCCCAGACTTCATCTGGAACGTATTGGGTCTGGGACCAAGACTAGCCAGTCTGTTGGCTAGTGAGTGTAGGTGACCCTCTCTATGTAGCTTGTGAAATGGTGAACTCATAAGGAGATGAGATGATTGGGAGTGTGAGCTGGCTACCAGAGTTGTGGTGCGAGTGTTGGCCACAAGTATTCTCTTGCCTTCCATTCCTTGAATCACTGCAGCAGTTACTATATTTGGCAGATGTTTTGAAAGAATAGAAACCAAAGCTGTGGTGAACTCACATAGATGCACGTAGCGCTCTCGCCAACGCAGCTGGAGAAACCTGTCTCTGTAATAATAATCTGATCTCCACAAGTGTACTATAAACTTATTTCCATGACAACACACCCTCAGGTGGGTGCATTTACTTCCCATCTGTAGTAAGTTTACCAAAATAGGTTAAATTCATGAATAGGCAGTGAACCGTAACTCCCTGACAAAAGGTCAGCCTAGATGTCATACAAATTAGCCACCCACTGTGGAGGACATGTTTTAGCCATACCAGGCTTCATCAGCTGGGAGATGGGGACTGCTTTCTCATGCAGGGAAGGCGGTCGGTGGCTGACCTTATCCACATAGTGGATAGTAACATCTCATGGTTAGCGTCTTTTTCTAATCCCGAGGATTATGCTCCCTGACTAAAATAACACCATCTCCCTGCCTAGCACCTACGTCCGATAGGTCGTAGAACTTAATTCCACGGCACTGACAAGAAAAGAACTTCTGCTGTTACTGTTGCAGTCAATGGGACAGCTAAGTATCACCTAGTACATGAGTTTATCGCCGTCTTTATTCTTATGATTACACAGCACAAGTAACAATGCCAAAGGCAACAATTTTCCTTGTACCGTGGTGGGGATGATTTTGCAATATGACCCTACAACATCATTCGTCCAGATGTAGTTTGTGTGACTTGTAGTAACTCGGAGTTAAAGTGCAAATACGAGTCTTTGTCAACTGACCCAGTGTAAATTAAGACAGAAAATTATTGGTAGAGCAAGGTGTGGGAAATCCCTTTGCGTACATGTAAACATTATGAGCACAAACAAATTCTTATTAGTTAATGTCAATGAACCATTTGTAGCCGGTTACCCATAGACTATTCAAACGTGTGCGGTGACCATCTGTTGTGGCTATCTAACCAAATATGGCTAATATGGAATCCCAAATACTTTGTGAACCAATCAAAATCAGTTCTGTATTCAATCAAGATGTAATATAGATATTCTGCACATGGTTTTTTGTCAGAAGGCAGTGTCGTATTGGCCTAACAACATAATGTCTATACAACATTGTGTAATGTCTACAAATTATGTGACCAGTTGAAAGCCTTTAGGTCGGTACGATGTATTGAGAGATTGTTGGAAAATTTATCGGCAGAGTTTATCCGAGTTTGAGGGAATATTTGGACTAACGTATTTTCTCCATGACTACAAAATAAATCTGGGTGGAGGCCTGGGAATGAGGCGACGAAGACAGCGGGTTAGCGTCATACATGGAGTGCTTAGCGAAGGGTTTTGACTAGAACCCCAAGTGTGTGTAACCTTAGAATAACAACTGATCAACAAAGATCCTTTGTTCATTGTTGCCAGCTGCTTGGAGCTATTGGATAATGAATGTCATAATGCTACCAACTGTTGATCTTGTGAATTTTTATTGTGTTTTTAGTCTGAGACGGACGATTGTACCTCACACCCTAAGGAGAGTCGAAGAACAAGGTAGATGATGCTCCTAACATCCACACACACACACACACACACACACACACACACACACACACACCACTATACACACATGCACTCAACAACATTCATGTACATGTGCACATACACACTTCCATGCACACACACACACACACACACACGCACACACACACACATACACACACACACACACACGTACACACACACACGCACGTACACACACACACGCACGTACACACACACACGCACGTACACACACACACGCACGTACACACACACACGCACGTACACACACACACACACATCCTCTTTGGGACACACAATTGGCCCAAGACATGTGACCAACCTGTATGTGTACTGTTGTACTGTTGCTTGGCAACCATAAATGTCAGTAATCATATTCATAGTCCATTCAATGGTTTTGAATACTGGCGTAACTTCCAGCTGCCATTCCTCTGCCATGTGATAGTCAGTATTTCTGGTCATGAATTACAGCAGTGACTTTTATGGCTTGTTTACTTATGGGTGGACTCATTAATGGTCATGTGAACGGATGAGTAATTAGTTCACATACCAATTTAGTTATACCTCCTTCCTCCCTTTTCCGCTTCTCCTTTCTCCCGGCCTCCTCTCTCTTCTCTCCTTTCCTCCTCCTTCCTCCCTCCTCTCTCTTCTCTCCTTTCTTCCTCCTTCCTCCCTCCTCTCTCTTCTCTCCTTTCCTCCTCCTTTCTCCCTCCTCTCTCTTCTCTCCTTTCCTCCTCCTTCCTCCCTCCTCTCTCTTCTCTCCTTTCTTCCTCCTTCCTCCCTCCTCTCTCTTCTCTCCTTTCCTCCTCCTTTCTCCCTCCTCTCTCTTCTCTCCTTTCCTCCTCCTTTCTCCCTCCTCTCTCTTCTCTCCTTTCCTCCTCCTTTCTCCCTCCTCTCTCTTCTCTCCTTTCCTCCTCCTTCCTCCCTCCTCTCTTCTCTCCTTTCCTTCTCCCTCCCTCCTCCCTTCTCTCCTTTCCTTCTCCCTCCCTCCTCCCTTTTTCTCTCTCTCCTCCAGCTACTCAATAGATTCAGGAAAGGGCGATGAACTCAGCAGCAGCTGTGAAAGCACCATTTTTGAACCCACACAGGTATGCTTTTATATCAAGAAGATGGTTATAATTTAATTAATCTTAGAGTGAGTGGGGTCACCTATCACAGTCTCCATCTCTCTAATTGGGGCGAGCGTGAGGAGCCCCACACTAGCGAGTTGGCTGGAGGATTCTCGATATGTATGTATGTACGGTACGTACGTGATTCCGTATATCTCTATGATCTATTTAAGCGGCGCCCTGCCCCAGGTCTGGGCATGAGATCAACTGGCATGGGTAAGAGGTCAAGAGCGTATTTCTTGTTGCTCGTGGCGCATTAATGAGCTAAACTGTAAAATTATAAGATCAACTGCTACGAGGCCTGGGTGCGAGGCATGGGTAAGAGGTCAAGAGCATATTTCTTGTTGCACGTGGCACATTAATGAGCTAAACTGTAAAACTATGGATAGACAAGAGAGATTGAGGTGAAGAAGAGAATATGAGAGAGCTCGACGCTCTGCAGAAACAGCAGAACAGAAAGGACTTCGCTTGTCAAGGCGCAGGGAAGCTGACAGGGCTAGGCGTGCTGCTACGTAACAGTCAATGCTGTAGTGCATCGCTTGCTCACGCTCGCCCCACAATGTTCTACATGTCCTAATAGTACTTCATTTAGTGTTTCCAGCACAGCTGGTAGTGGCCAATGGCTGGTCCTACACACTTGGTGACTTTGTATAACATCTAGGCCTGCTTTTAATAATGGTTCATAGATTGTTCCCAGTACAGCTAGCTGAGAGGCCTGGTATTGGCTAAAATGTGTCCCAAGCAGTGATTGGCTTTGTGTAACATCTAGGCCTGCTTTTAATAATGGTTCATAGATTGTTCCCAGTACAGCTAGCTGAGAGGCCTGGTATTGGCTAAAATGTGTCCCAAGCAGTGATTGGCTTTGTGTAACATCTAGGCCTGCTTTTAATAATGGTTCATAGATTGTTCCCAGTACAGCTAGCTGAGAGGCCTGGTATTGGCTAAAATGTGTCCCAAGCAGTGATTGGCTTTGTGTAACATCTAGGCCTGCTTTTAATAATGGTTCATAGATTGTTCCCAGTACAGCTAGCTGAGAGGCCTGGTATTGGCTAAAATGTGTCCCAAGCAGTGATTGGCTTTGTGTAACATCTAGGCCTGCCTTTTAATAATGGTTCATAGATTGTTCCCAGTACAGCTAGCTGAGAGGCCTGGTATTGGCTAAAATGTGTCCCAAGCAGTGATTGGCTTTGTGTAACATCTAGGCCTGCCTTTTAATAATGGTGCATAGATTGTTCCCAGTACAGCTAGCTGAGAGGCCTGGTATTGGCTAAAATGTGTCCCAAGCAGTGATTGGCTTTGTGTAACATCTAGGCCTGCCTTTTAATAATGGTGCATAGATTGTTCCCAGTACAGCTAGCTGAGAGGCCTGGTATTGGCTAAAATGTGTCCCAAGCAGTGATTGGCTTTGTGTAACATCTAGGCCTGTCTTCTTTCAGGGAGAAATGGTTGACTGGTTGTTTGTGTGGGTACGTATGTAAGCATACTATTCTAGGAGCGTCAATAGACACCATATAAGGCACACTTGGTGACAGATCCTGGCTGTGTGCATGTATGTGTGTACATGTGTGTGTTCATCACGTTATTTCACTTCTCTATCCTGGGTAAGGGCATGCACATGTTGTGGTGGGATAGTTTACAGTTTGAAATGGTGACGCTCATTGTGCTGAGAATGGTTTCCATATAAGGAAGGTAATCAGGAAATACGGTCACTAGCAGGTCATGTGCTAAATACATTCATTCAGTATGGAATTGTCAAAACTATCACTATTTGGCAGACTATCTAAACCACTAAAAATGTGGCCGTCCCACATAGATAGTTCCATTGTGTGTATACGTTTTGATCGCACTGCCACATTCGGAGCACTGTATCGCTGAACTTCCATGAAGGGTGGGGCTCACATGCTTTTTATGGATGCATGAATATCTGATGTATGTACATAGCATGTATGAACTCCACTCTTAATGCTAGTTGCCCCAGGTACGCCAGGTATGCTCCCTCTCACCTGACTACGCAGGGCTAGTTGCCCCAGGTGCACCAGGTACGCTCCCTCTCGCCTGACTGCACGGGGCTAGTTGCCCCAGGTCGCCAGGTACACTCCCTCTCGCCTGACTGCATGGGGCTAGTTGTCCCAGGTCACCAGGTACGCTCCCTCTCGTCTGACTGCACGGGGCTAGTCGCCCCAGGTACGCCAGGTACGCTCCCTCTCACCTGACTGCACGGGGCTAGTTGCCCCAGGTACGCCAGGTACACTCCCTCTCGCCTGACTGCATGGGGCTAGTTGTCCCAGGTACGCCAGGTACGCTTCCTCTCACCTGACTGCATGGGGCTAGTTGCCCCAGGTACGCTCCCTCTCACCTGACTCCATGGGGCACACCAGGTACGCTCCCTCTCACCTGACTGCACGGGGCTAGTTGCCCCAGGTACGCTCCCTCTCACCTGACTCCATGGGGCACACCAGGTACGCTCCCTCTCACCTGACTGCACGGGGCTAGTTGTCCCAGGTACGCCAGGTACACTCCCTCTCACCTGACTGCACGGGGCTAGTTGCCCCAGGTACGCTCCCTCTCGCCTGACTGCATGGGGCTAGTTGTCCCAGGCACACCAGGTACGCTCCCTCTCACCTGACTGCACGGGGCTAGTTGCGGCGACAATTAGTTTGCTCCGACTACATTTCAAGGGAAAGAATCATGCATGTAAGCTGGAAGAAGTGCTCTCTAGACGAAATCACAACGGATGCGTAGTTTTTCGACAAAGCTGAAGCCATCTGGCAAGTCAAAATTAAGTCTTATGAGTCACTTTACAAGCTGTTGCCGGTTCAGTGGTAAGGTGAGTCACGAGTGATAATTTTGACTATAGCCAGACATTTGTTGAAAACTCTTGTGCTCATTGTCACAATGTCCATAGACCCATTCTTGTAGCTTCCATCCACAATTCTTACCCTTGGAATGTCATCAAAAGCACACTAATTGTCGCTATCACATGACGGTGCCTTCCCTCAGTGGTAAAGTTATACTTTTGTATAGCTAATTCCCAGCCCCCTTATTGAAGGCAAGAGCCGTATCAGCAAAGTTGCCCAAGTCCCTACTTTATTTGAAAGCCTCCCCCCTGACATCAGCTTGCCAATCAGGATGTCCTCTTTGTTCCCAAGAGTGACAGCATATTTCACTACAAAAACTATTTAACCTTAATTTATACGATTATCAGACCATGCATTGCACATGTACACACTGCTTGCACCTGGTACATTCTATTGCCATAGTAACAGTCACTCACCATGTGCACAGCACATGTGTTGCCACATGATCCACTGAGAGTGGTTCCCAGGCAGATTATCCACTGATTATCCTGTACACCAGCCTCCTTGAATTCTTTGGGAGGTTTGATGTGGGTAGCTCCACTGCTGTGACAGCTGGCCATGAACAACACCACAGCATTCTCAAAGAAACTCCCTGTTGGGGAAAACAGCAGAGGCCACAGCTTCTAATTCTAATTTACCACAACTTTCCATATATGGCACCTGTTCGGCAAGGTGAAGCTTAATTAGTTTCTGCTTCAAGGGGTAGTTACTCACCTAAAGAAGCTAGTGTTTGTAGCCATGCAGGACCAAAATGAAAACAATCAGTGCACCTTTTCAAGAGAGCAAGACAAACTCTGAATGGCAACAAATCTCAATATGAAACAGGCATGGCTACCATTTCATCCTTGGAACCGTTATGTGTAAAACAGGCCAGAAAAGGAAGGAAATAGCAATTTTAATTCCCTGTTCAAAATTTCTGATCCTAGTTGCACATGACTGACTGAGTGGCGCTACTCTTTGTGTCTGCATGGCTCTTAATTCCGACTCTGCAGAGAAAGAGATTGTGAAACCACCCCAAGGGTATAAGGTGGTGTAACCTTTCACTTCCTTAGAATCACTGTCCTGTGACAACCATAAGTAGAGATATGAGACTGGTTGCCATGGTGCCCAACAAGTGGCTTCCTTTACTTCAGTCCTGTTCCCATGGTTACAATGAATGCTACCACACCTGTATCTGTTACACCACCTGCTAGGTATTTGGTGAATCAATGATGTAATATATACTGTTCCCATGGTTACAATGATGTAATACGTACTCACTTCCATATTTGCATTCCTTTCATTGCAACAGGTACCAGATTCAATTGCACATAATCACAGGGACATCCCCACTGATTGCAAGAGGCACTCCAGCTGTAGCGACTTGGAGGAAGATGTTTTTGTGGATGCTCTGAGGTAAATGGTTTATTGCCCGCCCAAGAGAGTACCTAAGAATGAAACAGGGAGAGGAAGAGGGTGTAACCGACTGACCAGCTGAGATTACAAACCGGGCAGAATGTACTATGCCACAGTAATGTGTAATATTAGAGTGACTCATACTGTGCATGCCTCCCAGCGGCCTCCTCCCAGCAGCCTCCCAGCATCCTCCCAGCGGCCTCCCAGTGCTACAGGCGCACTACTAGAGTGACTCATACTGTGCATGCCTCCCAGCGGCCTCCCAGTGCTACAGGCGCACTACTAGTACTGTTGGTTCTGACATTGACACACTGGTGATACTGGTCGAAGCAAAAATGTACATAGCAGAGATGAATTTTTGGATCCTCGCATCATGGAGTGTAGTATATTATGTGGTCCTTTCTTGCACCATAGAATGTAATATAAATAATTTCACATCATGGGGTGAGTTTATGACATCATTCCTTCCTTCTTCATGTTTATATCACGAGGTGTAGCAAATTACATGATCCCTTGCATCACGGGATGTAGTACATTGTAAATTGGGTGAATCCTTCATCTTGGCATGTGATAAACAGTGTGACTCGATCCTTCTTGCATTGCAGAGTGCAACGAATTCTTCCTTCTCACATAATAGGGTGTTTTCGATTCCTTCCTTCTTGCATCACAGGATACAATAAATTACGCACAAGCTGTGTTTTGTACCTGGCAGTGCTAACACGTGATTCACACTGCCATTGGCATAACTGTCATACCTTTCCCTTGAAAACAAGAGAAAACACGTCCACTTGCAATACACACAATGTCACAAGTTTGTACCTATAGCTCTGCCATCACTATGGCTTTCTCCCTTGACAGGATCTCCGTGACTAATCAGCATTTAGCGAGCATGGCAGAGACACCAAATGAAGCCATATTTTGGTTTAATCATAGCTGCCATTTGCACATCCTGATTGGGACAAAGTCATTTCAGCAGGAGGTACATCCTGTGTAGAGAAGCTTGAGGTGTTACGCTGATGCTCAGACAAGCAGGAGGTACATCCTGTGTAGAGAAGCTTGAGGTGTTACACTGATGCTCAGACAAGCACCCCATTGCCCCCTGTATCCCGGGTTGTTCAACCTCTTCCTGTACAAATCATTTCTTGTTGTTTTTTTTTTCTTGTACATTTGCACCCACCCCTAACCCACACCCTTAACACACATACACTCACCACACACACACACACACACACACACACACACACAGCAATATCCCATCAGAAGCATCATCTGTGTACACCACTCCTCTCTCCACTCGATCGCAATCTCCCATTCAATTCCTCCACGAAAGTTTCCTAGAACGAACCAATTCACAACTGTCCTGTGAATCCTCACTAGAAACTCTCCACAATTCGCTTCAGAGAATAGCTCTGACACAGCAAAAGGTACAAAGGTCACTTGACGAGGGAGTGGCATCTGTGGGATCATGTGACAGTCATGTGACCTCACCAGTTGCTGAAGAGTCAAACCACCTGGCTGATCATGTGACTAAACATGTTACCATGGCAACAGAATTTGAAAGCAGTACGCCAATGTGTATTACAATTTCGGAAAGGACGCCATTCTTCATTGGGGATATAAAACTGGAGATGGATGAAAACGAGACAGATGAAGGAGTGGATTTTGAGGTTTCTAGTCCAACCAAATCAGATACTGACGTAAGCTGCAGATCTCTCAATCCCATAAAGTCAGCCTCAAGAACGGAAATACTGCACACAGTATTAACAGTTGACACACAAGTCCAATCGTCACAGCCCAACTATGGTTCAGTCAGCACGGCAAGTCCGATGTCCTCCAGCACCAGTGCCAGCGTGTGCAGTCATTCCTCGCACCCCTCCTCCCCTCGCACCCTCTCCCCCTCCCCCACTCCTCCCTGTCACAAGAATGAGAAGGAACCTCAGGAAGATTGGAACAGGGTAATGGACTCTTGTGACGATAAACTCACTCATGAACCACAGGAAACACTACAAGACGACTACAGACACAAAGAACTTGAAGAAGAAGGCTCTGCCATTAAAGACACTCTACTGGAGCAATCCTGCATGAAAACAGAAAACGATTCTGTGAACTTAGCAGAACAGGAGGACGAATGGCCTGATCTTACAGATTTCTCCCAGTCTACACAGAAAGCAGATCTTCAAGTGGCAAACGAACCTCATAGTGAAAGTATCCCTGAGTGGCTTCCTCCAGCCCCTTCCTCTTCCTGCCATTTTGGACACCTTCCACCACCAGATTCCCAAGCTGCCTACCCTCACCCCAACTTTATGATGCCGCCAGGAGGAAGCGGCTTTGCACCAGGTTATACTGAGTTCTACTCTCACCCAGTTGGCTACTGGCCTGGACCCGCGGACTTCATTCCCCAGCCTGACCAATGTAAGCTCACCATTGCCATAGCTTTGTGTCATTGTGAAGAAAGGAGGAAGGGAGGGAAAAGGGAGGGAAGGAAGGAGGGAGGGAGGGAAAAGGGAAGGAAAGGGAGGGAAGGAGGGAGGGAGGAGGGAGGGAGGGAAAAAGGAGGGAGGGAGGGAGGGAAAAAGGAGGGAGGGAGGAGGGAGGGAAAAGGGAGGGATGAATGAATGTGGGTAGGACAATTTCTGTTGCCAGCAAGAAACAAAAGAAAGTGGTGTATTTGAGCCAGCTAGCGCTGCACTAATTAGTGCTTGTCTGTAGTAACGGAAATTTGGGTTAAAATGTAAGGGTGTGTGCCATCATCGTGGGGTGGGTATGCGGGTGTGTGTCTGCGTGTGCACGTGTGTGTGTTTGCGTGTATCTGTTTGTGTTTGTGCATGCATGTGTGCGTGTGTGCTCGCATGTTTCCTTTGGTACTGTAGACACACCCTATTAGAGAGTACAAGTTCTACAGCTTCCCTTTGTCTTTCAGTGCAGTGTTGATTATAGTGTGTGGGGAAATTCTTCATACCAAACTGTTTGGTAACCATAACAACTTGTTTCCCCACAACTTAAAACTTGTTTCCCATGTAAACATGAACTCTTTGGCTGTAATTAACATCCTTTTTCCAGCTGCTTTTCCCAACACTGTCTCCATGCAGCTGTATTTAATTTAGTAGCGGACACAGCTAATATGGCCCCCAGCTGTATCACGTGATACTGAAGCCGGTATCTCAGTTGCATTTTATTAGCCAGTCTCTAGAAGATGCTCCTCTCAGTTATATGTTTTTATGTTTTCTTGCCACAGATACCGGTCCCGGTCCCTTCCCTCCGAATCCACTTTCCACCTTCCAACAGCATCCTTTTCATGTCTTTCCTCCACATCTCCCTCCCCCCTTTCCCCTGCACCATGTTCCCCCCTTCTCCTCACATCATCCTCCCCCTTCCTTTCCACCACATCCTCCCCCTTCCTTTCCACCACACCCTCCCCCCTCCATTCCCCCACACCCTCCTCCCTCCTTTCCACCACACCCTCCCCCCTCCGTTCCCCCAAATCCTCCTCCCTCCTTTCCCCCAAATCCTCCTCCCTCCTCCTCTCCGCATCCTCCTCCCTCCTCCTCTCCGCATCCTCCTCCCTCCTCCTCTCTGCATCCTTCTCCCTCTTCTTCTCCAAACTCTGTAATCTCGTTCCATCCTCTGCAAGACACCTGGTGAGTTCACAGCTCTATTGACCCACCTTGAATATCACACGTTGCAATGTGACTCACTGCATGTAATGCCACTAACTCTCCATTACGAGGTCATGTGATACGGTGAATTCTTCCTCGTAGGGTCATGTGGTACGATAAGATTACTGGAAGCACTAGAAGTCAGTTTGCCGACTATAAGGCCTCTCTGAACCATCTCAGCACAGTTGATTGTGTAAGTCCACACAGTACACTTCATATACTGTTGCCAAGTGTTGCTAAGCTGTTGCTAGGTGTTGCTAAGTGTTGCTAGGTGTTGCTATGCAGTATCACTCAGATCACATGACCATCACATGTCTTTGTTATCTATCTGAAGGTGGAGGACTTCTGGCGGCTGTACAACAACATTCGGTCTCCCAGTGAACTAGAGAAGAACGCCAACTATCACTTCTTCAAGGTAAGGTACCCAAGGGAGAATCTCACACACGTTCTCCTCATCATGTTGTCGTAGGCCAGACCTGGCCCCGCCCAAACACAGGCCTAGGCAATGCAACCACTAGTACTATTAGAGTGCACACGACATGCTAGCTGTGATATTGTAGTGACAGCTTTGGACAGGGTGCCTCAATGGTGTCCCCACACATTCACCCTCACCAGAAAACAGTAGTGACTCCAACTGAGTAGTATAGCCTCATTCCCATACTGGGTCCTAGACTGGGAATGGGACACCAAACATTCTTCCATACTGCAAATGAAACTGGAACTAGCCTGGGAATGAGACTGTATGCCAATGTTCATTGTTCACCTCAAACAATACCAACTCTGAATGATCTACTGAGTGCAAACAAGGTAGGCTTAACTTCAGTTTTACTTAAGATAGTGTGCTGCAGCCTCTTCACACAAATGAGTGGCAGAACATTGAAAGTTACCGTGACACTGGAACCTCTCTTGAAGGATACCTTGCTAGTCAGGAAGCTAAACAGTCCCCAAATTCATAAATTGGTATTTCTCTTTGAATTGGGGAAACCTCGTTACTCAGCACATAGTTTGGGTCCCATGTTACCAAGGTTCCACTGTATGTATTCGTACCAGAAGCTTACGAGCCACTCCGCAGTACTCACAAAATTATGACTTAAGAATTCAGATGTCGCTGAGAGAAAAACACTACCTGTTCATGTACGTACTTTCAATGTTTTTGCTCTTAAAATTTTGTTCGCTACAGGAAAATATCCAGCCTCTTTGGGAGGATCAAGCCAACAAACAAGTGAGCACTGTAATACACACATTACATCACTCTGATGTAATGTTCACCTTTGACCTCTAATACTGCATTTGCCTACACATGTCTGTTATGTGAGTTGATTCAGTGTTTTTGGTATCCATGGTTACCATTGCAGGGAGGGAAGTGGGTGTTGACAGTGAAGGAAGACACATACGGGGAGGTCCTGGACAAAACATGGATGGAACTGGTGAGGCATATCAAATATCTGAGCTAGTAATTTACTTTGACTTGCCATATGGGCAATGATTTTACATGTTACAGTACCATAATGCACTCAAAAGCCATGTGCAAGCACGTAGATAGGTGCATTTGAAAGGCATTTAAAAGCCATTGCAACCCCTCTCTCCCCCGTCCCTCTCTCCCTTCCTCCTGTCCCTCCTCTCCCTCCTCCTCCTCCTCCTCCTTTCCCTCATTCTCTTATCTTCCTCTTTCCTCTCTTCTCTTCCTCCCTTCCTTTTCACACACACACACACACACACACACACACACACACACACTCACACACACACACACCCTCACACACACACACACACACACACACACACACACACACACACACACGTGCAGCTAATGGCACTGGTCGGGGAGCACATGAGCAAGTCTCACCTAGTGAACGGAGCCGTGGTGTCCCGGAGGAAGAAGGGAGACAGGATTGCCCTCTGGACCAGCAAGAAGGGCAAGAAAGCCAACTTGGACATCTGGTATGTGCAGTATATATTGCAGGCAGCTGTGTATTCAGTGCTACTTCTTTCATGATACCAACTCGTTTACCTTCCATATCCTTCCCCTCTCTCTTTCTTCCCTCTCCTCTCCTCTCCCTCCCTCCCTCCCTCCCTCCCTCCCTCCCTCCCTCCCTCCCTCCCTCCCTCCCTCCCTCCCTCCCTCCCTCCCTCCCTCCCTCCCCTCTACCTCACACAGCAAGGGGTTCATCAAAGTGCTGTCTCTGGCGTGTCAGGTGGAACTGACAGAGCTACCTGCCTTCATCCAGCAGCTAGCCGAGAACCAGAATGGTCTCAGCCTGGTCTACATGCACCATACAGACTCTCTCAGGAGTGGCACCTCCTACCAAAACGATGCTCGCATCTCGCTTAGGGAACATGTAGATGTAAGCCAATAACACCATGGTTAGAGCTTGCACGTTATGAGGTCATCCACATATGATGTCATATGATGTTATCACAGCACACAATGATGTGCCTACTCGACATTGCATACTTTGCTCTATTTCGCCTCATATGCATCTTTGTACAGCTGATACTCAGAAGCCTAGTTACAAGCCAGTTGAACTTTATTCCAACTCTCTGAAATGATTCAAATTAGGACAAGGGCACCTCTTTATTCAGGACACTTACAAATCTCCCCAAAACATCTCACTGTAAATTAACTCCGAAATGAGGATGCCCCTCTAATCAGGACATTTCTTTTGGTTCCAAGGTGTCCAGAATAGATGGGGTTCATTGTATTGCACGATCTCTGAAAACCTTTCTCTATAGAAGTGAACATCCAATCGTATATACATTAGTGCAAGGTGAAAACATTCCGGGGGCATTGTGTCACAATGATATAATGGAGATGACCAAATATGGTTTTAACCAAGTTCAATGCAGGCCACTCTAAGAGTCTTGTCAAAGACATGCACGGAGAAATTAGCTGCAAGATAAAGTAACACGCTAAAGCTACGTAACTGTTTAAAGCTATTTTTCTTTCCTGATGAACATGATCATAATAAACACATAAACAAACAAACAAACAACAACAACAAAACTTTGAACGATGAAAATCTGAAAAACAATCTGACTTAGTTATACACCACCATTACCATGAATCATAATTGCATATGTTAACTGTACAAATTTGCTTCTCTCTCCCTCCAGACTATTGTGGAAGATCTATTGCGCTGAGAACTTCTTAATCTCAAATTATCATTTATTTATTATTGTCATGCAGTGCTGGTCACTACAGTCAGTTGCTGGGTAAATGTATTATTCATCTGATTCTGTTGCGTCCAATTTATTATTGTTATTTTTTTGGTGTTAACTATTGTTGTTCTTTAGTTGTTATGTGTACAGGTATACACCACCTGCAAATTATATGTATAATTAATGTTCTTTAATAATGTGGAAGTTTGTTACCTAGTCTCTGTCTAGCCTTGTCCCTTGGTCCTCACAACTGGAAAGAGAGCATATTATGTCTGCAGTGTAGCCAGAGCATGCATGCACCTTAGAGGTGCAAAATGGCATCATCTTGGAACAAGTATATATGAAGAATAATAATATCTACAGCAATTTTTTTTTTTTATCGCCTACTTAGTTCTGGTGGGTAGAACAGTAGGTAGTAGATATATTATGAGTGTAGATGTCTGCATGATTGAAAAATGTTTTGGTTAATAAGATAACCCATAGTACAAATTTTATCCACTACATTCACAAACATAATTATACAATTTTCATCATAATATGGGGCTTGCAACAATGGTTAGCAACTGACAATCTAAAATACTTGTATGCAATTGTTGCTAGAATCACAAACAAACACAAAGCCATGCTTGTCTACAGCTATGCCGTGAGGCTGGCAGAGTTCACCTCGACCACATCCAAAGGAGTTGACAAACTCACCAGAAATGCGAAACACTGAGACATGACAGCAACCTTCTTTACCATCAGTTATATAAACATAGTTCCCACTGACACAGAGTCCTCGTGGCAAAACGAGCTCATTCTGTCCAAATCCATGCCGGTATCGGCCATGCTCACTGAGCACCAAGACCCGGTGTTTCTGACAATCAAGTACATAAATGTTAGCCTGACAATCGACGTCTATGTCCATTGGTTCCTTGAGCTGCCCTGGACCATCACCTCGAGTGCCAAATGATCGGACAAAGTTCAAGTTGGAGTCAAACACCTGTACTCGGCCATTGTTGCTGTCACTTGGTGGTTATGGTATCTAACACCATATGGCCAATCAAACTGCATTTCTCCCCTTCTTCCCAACTGACTTGACCACCTCACCACGTCTGTTGAATTTTTGTACTTTGTCCTCACTGGCTACGTACACATTGCCCTCACCATCTGTGGCAATGCCAGTGGGATTTCTATCTACAAATACTTTGGATTTGATAGTCAAAATTTTCTGGCTCTTGGCATCAAGAACTGTGCATTTTTTATTCCAGTGTTCACTCACAAACAATTCTCCCTTGTCACCAAATGCAATGTACATGGGTCTCGCACCTTTAACGACCCTTACTGGACTACCCAGCTGAGCGGAAGGATGCTGCACAAACACTTGGAGTGTTCCAATCTCAGTGTTGTTGACTCGAACTGTCAGCTGGTGGCGGCCCCTGGTGGTGGGGGTGTAGGAGAGCTCACATGTGGAGGGAGTCTGTCTCACTACTGTGATCTGGAGAACTGAGTTATCTGCCAGGGACTTCAGCTCGGCTGAGACATGCTGCGGGACAGAAAAGGGCCAGCCATGTGTATCATGTTTGCATATTGTGAACTTTGACGCCTGGTTAATGATGGCAGACTTAAGACCTGGACCATCCGCTACAAAATTCTTCATACAGAGCTCATCAAGACTGGGAGTAGACAAATTGGGCTATTCCAATAGGCAAACACCCCCTGTGGATGAACCTTAATTGGGGTGAAGTTTCGAACTGTGAGACAGCCTACTCGTGCTCCTTTGGAAAGATAGGATAACCAAGTCTGTACGTGGTAGCTAACATCGACCAATCAATGTCCATTTTGCTAGCAGATCGTTGGCACACAATGTGGAATGTAATCTTCAATGACGGCAAGAGTTAAATTAGAAAAGAAAAATGCATCAGCATTCTGGTACACTTGAACGAAAATGGAATAGGCAGTTGACCAAACCCATTTTTCCGGCAGGTGCAAAAAAAGTGATCTGGGATTGAGACTGGGAGAGGGGTGGAAGCAAGAAATGATTGTGTCCTGGGCATCAATTAATTGCATCTAGGGCTTCAATAGCATGGGGCAGTCACTTACATGTCGCCTGTAGAAGCATTTCTGACTGGAATCAAGCTTTGATCGGCAAAAAGTGTGCTAGATCCCTTGATCGGTCCCTTCTGAAGCTCTTGATCGCTTGATTTTCAATGGGTCAAAGGTCAAATTGCAGCCATTCATTGTTGATTTTTGCAGTTTGGAATCACCTTGATCAGCTCTCAGAAAGGACTTTGATCGCTTGATTCAATTTTGATCCCATTCACAAACGCTTCTACACGGGACATACAAGTGACAACCCCTTGAATAGCCTGTTTTGGTTGTGTCCAAGGAAGGTTATGCCACTAATTTGTCCAAGCCAGTGGGACTGAAATCTGTTCATCCACAGGGGGTGAACGCTTATTGAATGGAATAGCCCATTTCAACTTGGATCAACAACTTTTGTAAATTGTCCAACCCCCTGAAAGTGTGCCTAAGGTATGCAGTTTTCCCATGCAGGTTTGGCTTTGTGAGACCAAAAAATTTTTCCTTTCCTCGCATCACACACAATCTCCCACCAAAGCAATACTCCTGCAGCAGGATCTTACTGAGCTATACATCGAAGGGGTGACGACAATGTGACTGCCCTGTACAGAAGCATTTTGTTATGCATGCTTACCCTGTGCTGCTGATCCGAGATTTGCAAAACTACTAGGCCTATGTCTGCCTTCTGCCTCATAGCTGATAGTTTCCTGATAGTCAGCATCATGCAGGTATTAGTTCACTGTCTATCACGATCTGCTTCAATCGCTGAACGGCCGGCGCACGCGCGCACGCACGACAAAATGACAAAGATCAGAGTGCAAAAAAATCAAGGTCAGAGTACAAAAATCAGAAAAAGCCTCGTTCCCAGACCAGCTAAGGTGGCCTGGGAACGAGATTACAACACAACGGTTAGTCTTTTACAGCTGCCATGTCCATTCGTCTCCTCGAGCTGTCTCCTCCAGCAACAAGGATCTCTCTGCTTGGTAGCAGACAACACGCACAATCTTGTCTTTCAGTAGGTAAGTCGCCCACCTTGTTCCACGTGTTCTTCTCTTGGTCGTAGACGTGGATGGCTGAGCTTCTTTGTCGGCCATGGCTTCCTCCCACTGCCAACAGAGATCCAAGGACAGCGATGGCGGCAGAGCTCTCCAGTGGGGCGTCGGGGAGTGTGCGCCACTGTGCGGGTGGCTTGTCAGTTTGTGTAAGGGCTGGGAGAGACACGCTGAGTACTTGCTTGCCCAGCGAACCTCCTAGTAGGTACAACGTACCGTGTGTAATGGCGGCTGACATTAGACTGCATCTCACGGGTAGTCCTGTAGCAGAGAGCCACTGACAATGGCTGACAGATGTGTCGAGGACTTCAACTGTAGCTATGTCAGTCCTACTATCATCACGCCCACCTGCCACCACCAGACGTTGGTGGTAAGTGGATACAGCTGGGTGGTAACGAGGTGTGTTCATTGGAGGGTAGGGATGTTTCCAGCTCCTCTCTGAGGGAGCGTAGACTCCTAGTGTGTTGGTTATCTTGTAAGGTCGAGTGGACAGATCACGACCACCAACCATCACTAGCTGGCTACTTACTGTTGTCATGCCACAGTGCCTGTATTGATAGTGTACTGGTTCACACCACTGTTCACTGTTGAGGTCATATCTGAATATGTCTCTGTATCCTCTGTCATTGACATACAAGATGCCTTCAATTGTTACTGACTGTGGGTACCACACTGCTCTTGGCATGTCTGGCAGCCTCCTCCATGTTAGCTCACTGAGGAGGTGCGTCTGAAATACAAAACAAGTTTATTACTTCATAGCGTGTCCTAAAGTGGACGCTAATTAAAAATTAACCACCAGGACATGCCCAGAGCTTCGGCACACCATTTTCTGTTACATGTATTATGTAATAACAAGAGTGTATTGGCCATAGCAGAGAGAGGACATATAATTATCATTTTTTTCACACTATTTTTAGCATTCTGCTTTCTTTCACAGCTGAATTTAATTGTGCATGTCCTCTCACTGCCTTCGGCAGCCTGATACACCCTCGGCAGTAGCTGTTGCTATAGTATGACATCTTAGAAATTAGTGGGCAAAGAGTATTTGCACTATAAACAGCTGTCTACACATATTTTCTCCAGCAACAGGTGCTACTAGTGCTTGTTTGTATTAGAAGAGGCAAAATTGGAGCAACTGAAAGAGGCAAATGTCCTAAAGTGCCCACCATTTCTGTGACATCATACTAAAATGACAGTATGGTTTCCCATTGTAGTTAGTAGCTCCACATAACTTTTGTAAGCTCCATTTTCAATTTCCTATAGCAACTATTCAACTGTCTGTATGACTGCTAGCAAATTTTCCTCAAAACCATGCAATAATTTTGGCAGCTGTACATGGAGCTATCCAACTAGCTAGGGTTGCATACTGACAAAATTTGACTCACCTTGTTTTAGGCTAGCAACTAGCCTTCAGGCAATTCTCTAGCAGTGACTAGACTTAAAACTAACATAAACTACACAAGTCTAAGGAGTAAGAGCTGCAGTGAGAGCTCTAGGTAAACACAAACTACTAGCTAGTTTAGCAAGCACAAAACTAGAGCAGCTGCCAAAAGTGCGCTTTTTTGTGTCTGCATCTGAGACTCAGACTTTGTGGAGCCAAACTAATTACAATCCACTGTACACTGACATAGTGTACAGTAAACATATGCTACAAGCCTGTGCATAGCACTGATGCATGCACAGCTGATTTGCAGAATAAACAATGTGCTACAGGTCTGTGTGCATAGCATCAACTTCTGAACACGGAATAAGCAATGTAGCTGTACACACAGTGCTACTAGGCCAAATAATTATCCCACTCTTGAGAGCAGTACATTCTGCAACCAGGTCAAAGGTCAACTCACCTGGGGCTTCTGAGGTGGAGACTGTGTTGCAGCTACACTTTTGTCACTGGAGGCAGTCTGGTCCTATGTAGATGAAACTTGATTAATCTTCTAGCTCTTCTGTGTATGGAATGATAAACCTGCTGCCAAATAATATGTTTATGCTAGGTTGTTTTAGTTCCTTACTCTTAGCTCTCTCTGCAGTCTGTTGATTTCAGCATCTCTCTCTCTGAGTTGCTGCTGAACCTGGGCACTCCTAGCATCTGTTGCTGCCTGCAACAGCAAACAGTATGATACATCAGTTCAGAATCCATCCCTACTACGTGTGTTGAACTCACCTGCAACTGTTGAAGTTGAGCTTGCACTGCAGCCAGCTGCTCATCTTTGGATGTATTTTGGCTCTATACACAGAAACAACAGAGACAATCATTACTGTTATGAAGTCACTTTATTTATTATAGTCACAGATTCTTACCCTCAGTGTTTGTACTTCTCTCTGTTGCCTATCAATCTCAGCATCCTTCTCTTGGATTTGATCCAGTTTAGCCTCCACCTCGGCCTGCAGCCTTCCTCTGTTCTCCTAGCAACCAGAGGATGGGTGGGATCATTGTCTTTCCTACAATAGAATATCAATTTCCTTACTCTCAGTGTTAGCATCTCCCTCTGCTGCCTGTTGATTTCTGACACTTTAGCCTCTACCTCCGCCTGCAGCCTTCCTCTGTTCTCCTAACAACCAGAGCATGGGTAGAGTCACTTTCTCACCATACATGAACCATTCCCTTACTCTCAGTGTTTGTAGCTCTCTCTGTTGCCTGAGAGTCCTCTCTCGAAGTTCTGTAGCTTGTCGCTGAATTTGACCATCCTTCTGCTGAAGTTGATCATCCTTCTGCTGAAGTTGGGTATCTTTTGCCTCCATCTCTACCTGCAGCCAATGAGAAAACTAGCTAACATGCAGTGCAAGTACATTGTAGAGCCCTGTCATTCCAACTATTATAAGATGTTAATGTCTGCATGGGTATCCATACCCAGTATATATATTACAAGTACCCCCCCCCCCACACACACACACACACTACCCACCTCCAGTTGATGCATTTGCTGCTGTAGTCGTCTGATCTCTGTGTCCTTTTCCCTGAGTGCCCTCACCTTCTCTATATCCACCTTCACAATCTGGCCATATGGCCCCTCAATCTGGGCCCTCACTGCCTCCATTTGTTGCAGTAGCTCCTCAGCAGAGGGTCGTCGAGCTGGAGTGTTGTGGAGACACTGATGTACCAGCTGCACAAGAGGGTGCTCCCCCCCAAGCTGCCCATGGAGTGGCTGGATGTACTCCCTCCGACGCTCCACTTCAGACCGGGCCAAGAGGTGGTCTGGGTCCTGAGGGTCTGCATAGTTGTGGGGGAGAAGAGAGCCTGGGAACACCTGAAGGAGGAAATAGAATTCATGAGGAGTATATACAGTTGTTTTTCACCAGATTCCTGGCATAGTATTCTTGAGGTAGTTAACTTCCTTATTAGGTAACAACATGTATAGGATTGGAACTACATGTACACTTTGTGTGTCCTAAACCTCTGATTTTCCATTCACGTGGGGAGAGACTGGGAGTGAGGCTACCCTTATGGCATATACTACCAACTTTTTTTTTTACCTGTGTGAGGGTGAAGAGGGTGAGATGACCAAATGAGAAGATGTCCAGCTGGGGACCATATTGTGACCCTTCCTCAAATGCCTCAGGGGGCATGTAGACCATGGTACCAGGTAGATGGGTGAGGGTCCTGGCCAGCTGGCCTGGCTGTAGGTTGACAATGCGGGAATTACCCAGGTCACTGATCTTGGCCACCAGTGATGATGTAAGGAGTACATTCCGAGCAGACAAATCTCTGTGCACAACAGGAGGGTTGCGAGTGTGCAGGTAGAGCAGCCCCCGTGCCACATCTGCTAGCAGTGATCGCTTGAGGGTGAGGGGGAGACCAGGGGCACCCTCCAGCAGGTCGTCCAGGCTGCTGTCCAGTCGCTCCATCACCAGCACTGGCAGTGGTGACCCTTCTAGGAAACACAGCCCCAGGAACTGCACAATGTGTGGGTGCCTCATCTTCGCCATCACCTACATGCATATACACAATCATAAGCTAAAAACATTAAAAAAAAAAAAACTAGGGACATTTCTGCTAGTTGGCATTACCTGGCACTCTTCGATGTATTTCCGCTCGACGTTCGCCACGCCGGCGTTGTCCCGCTGCAGGAGCGCATCATGTAGCCGCTTGCCCGCGCACACCAGTCCGTTCATCTCCAGTTCCTCCACGCTGCCGTAGGAGCCAACTCCCAACTGCTTTCCCGTTGGGCGCACGTCGGGAATTAGGAACTGCTGCAATTCAGGATTGCTTTGGAAAGCCTGCCTTCTGCCTGCCATCTCGGCGTTACCCATTACCACCGTCTTCAGACGTGGAAAGTGGGTGGGCCGGAACCAAATTGTGGGCGTGGCTGACGATTATGCCAAGCACGCGCCATGTCATAGGGGAGGGTATATTATCTATGGCCATGTCTTGTGTTTGTACTGCATGGTCCATTTCTGAGACCTGTTTTAGTTTTAATACCAAAAATGATCTAGGGACTGATTGTGACCAATTTAATTTATGAATAAGTGTGCCATGAATCACGATGCATGCACTGTTCTTTGTCATCTGCCTGCCAACTGGGTTAGTCTCGCGTAGCCAGAGTACGCAAGACTACAGCTGGGTAGTTAGCTATACACTGACACTAATGTTTGTACTGGTCCACGCATTTTAGGATCCTCTTTCAAGTCTGCCAAGAAAATGGTAAGTTCATATTCACATGCCACTGTGTGCTGTGTTTATGATTAGTGATAAACACGTGGTTAACATCTGACAGAGTTCTTGCCAATAATCTGAATGGTACAATAGCTGATTCACTAAGTGATTGGGTTGCCATGATGACATGATCTGAAGAACTACTCAGTAACCCGCCAGTGGTTCAGAACGAGAGACACCACTGGAGACGTCTGGGGGGAGGGGGGGAGGGCCAGACTCCTGGCTCACAGTTGTGGCACCAACTCGGTGGCTCTTATCGTCCTGTTGTAAGGACATCAGTGCTACCTCTAATGCCAGCAGTTCACCGTGAAGTTTCAGAGTTTCATCTGGGAACACCTGGTCAGGAGACAGAGAAGAAATGGCAACATTTTATTTGTGGCTAGAAGTAAGGAGATGCATCTTTTCAATATGGTGTCTAACAGCCTGTTTACATTAGCATGGAACAGTTCCAAACTGGTTCACAGAATGGTTCTTAAGAATGGTTCCGCCTCCGTTTACACTAGCCACCATAATACCCAGGTAGGTGTGTCTACCACACGTGATACTTGATTAGTGTATTGTTTGACAGCATGGCTACCGCTATGCCTTGTGTTCAAACACACTAATTTCGGCCAGGAGCCTGCAAATTTTCCAGTTGCTCCTATTCTCTTGTTTAGTTGTGTTTTACCTTTCACTTTTCTGTAGTCAAGTTTCATCTTTGCTATGCACTGCTCAGCTATCTAGTCACTGTCTGTGACTAGATAGCTGAGCAAGTTGGTTCAGCTCACTCATGAGATTGTTTACACTCTCATTTAGAGGCACTTGTGCATCTCTTGAGGTCTTCAGGAGTTGCTCAATCTCTGACAGTCTTCCACTTAGACGCTGAAATTCATATCTGCGATAATGGACTTCAGTAGACTCAGCCTGCATCTGCATATAATGACACAGAAATAGAATCACTTCTATGAATTACACAGAGCATTTTTATCTCACCATTTTCTGCTTTGTTTCAGCAAAATCCAGTCGCTCCAAAGGCTTATTATCAACAGTGTTTGGAAGTCGTACTCCTGTAGGATGATGCAGCTAGGTAATGCAAGCAACAGGTATCTATACGTCGAGACACAGGTACAACATACCATATTTGGCAGCAAGGTGAGAAGCAAGACACTCTCTTCCAATTCCCACCAATGCCTTGATAACAGCAGACCAGGTTGGGATCACATGTTTCTGCCACTCAATCAGCATCTGGGTACGACACTCCGTAGTATGTACATAATCCATTTTAATTGCTTCTACTGTCGACCAATGAAGTCCCAGGTAGATGCCGAAGTGATACCATTGGTTCAGTGGACATCATGCAGCTCCCTGATTTTACCTGCATGACAGTGTTGCACAACCCACCACTGGTAATTCAGTGGCTCTGTTCCAGTGGCTTTGACAGTGAATGACACAGGTCTGCCAGAAATGGTACTTTTAAATTTAACTCTTGTGGATGAGTGGTGATCTTTGGACACTCAGCTACAGAATAAAAAAAGAAGTGTCACTCAACATGACTCATGTGCATGATGTGAACGTTACACAGCAAGCATGAATACTGTGAATATATTATATTAGGTAACAAGCCCTTATACTCGAGCCTGATGAACACCACACTTCGCTCATCATTCATAACAACGTTATAAGCAACTTTCTTGTGTATAGTCTACATCTGCCATGCTTCTATCTGCAACATATACATCTGCCTGTATTCAAGCAGTTACAAACTATATTCTGTTAACTGCCATGCTGTATATACATGACCCGTTACGGTTTTATCTTTCCCTGACATTTAAGCAATGAAAGTTTTCGTAAATGTGTGGAAAAGGCTATGTGGGTGCTGATATTGCATGAACTACAAAATGAGAAATCAACCAAGTTTCTGTGTTCTTGTAGGAAGCAGGTTTACACCTCAATTGTCATTGCAGAAATCTTGTTCAGCTTAAGTTTAACTCACCTACAGTGAGTGTTGCACTTTCTGAAGTCTCCCTACCAGCACAGTTGCTGACAGTGCAGCGGTAGCTCCCTTCGTTTGACTTCTGCACACTGGGGATTGTTAGTGTGGAGCTGTTTGCTCCTGGAAAACTCTCCATGTCACACAACTGCCACCCTCCATTCACATTTCCTGTTTTTATGCTTCAAGGTGTCTTATATTGTGTCATAATGTCTCACGATGTCTCATTATATCTCAAAATGTTTCCTGGTGTCTAATGAATGTCATGTAATGTCTCTTGGTACTCAATGGTGTCTCATGATGTCTCTTGATGCCTGCCTCCTGGGTTTCACGCACATGCATAGTTGAATAAACTACATCTAATGATGTCTCTTGATGCCTGCCTCCTGGGTTTCATGCACATGCATAGTTGAACATTATGAACAAACTACATCTCAATGAATGGACAGAAGAATGGCTGCAAAGCAGGAAATAAAATTTACTGTGTGTAGAAAACTAAAAAGTGAATGATACACTGAAAAATGAAAAAATGAAAGTGATTTAGTCTTTGGGGGAGCTTCGATGGTGCAATATTTTGGCCCACACACGACACCTTGGTCCTATCCTGTCCAAAAATAAAATAAAAAATCTGCACTAAAGTCTTTAATTAGAAACTAAAGCGCTCCCTCATTCTCCTCGTTGAATGCACACACCCACAAACAGTGGGACACTTTGTGTGTCCAAATTATGCAATATTGGAATAGCGACATATCCTAGCCTCATTCCCATGTTTTTCCTAGTTTTGTTCCCAGATTCGCACTTTTTCATACTGTAAGTGATAAAAAGCTGGGCGGGGCCTGGAAAGGAGACTAGGCTGTCCCATCACCCCTGTTTCATGTGAGTGATAAGCAAAGAAGGGAAACACGTGGTCTAAAATAATCGTGTGCAGCAATATACGTGGGACAAGTGGACATCATTTCCTGAAACTTCACCAGGCATTCCCAACTCCCTTTCCTTTGCGCTCCTTCCCCCCACCCCTTCCCTCCCCTGCTCTTTCCCTCCCCTGCCCCTTCCCTCCCCCACCCCTTCCCTCTCCCACCCCTTCCCTCCTCCACCCCTTCCATCCCCTGCCCCTTCCCTTTCCTCTCCCGTCCCTTCCCTCCCCTTCCCTTTCCTCTCCCGTCCCGTCCCTTCCCTCCCCCAGTCCTTCTCTCTCCTGCCCCTTAGTACTGCAAGCAATAATAGTTGAGCTGGAGACCTGGGAACGAGACTACTTCTGAACTGTAAAGTGTGAGTGTGCGATAATGCAAAGTTCACAGACCTGAGCCCCAATTCTGCCAAATCTTCCTTCGTCAAGTATTCGAGTACATCACTGAGAGACAGCTGCTCAGCAACAAACTGACGGGAGAGAAAGAAAGATGTTTCATAAACAGCACATAATGTTCTCTGGGTAAAAGAAAAGGTGGATGATCGTACCTTCAGAATCACTCCTCCGTCTACCTTGCAGTCTTTCAGCCACTGGACCAGTTCTGGATCTTCAGCGCTGTTAGTGTCACTGAATGTCACTGCACACAAATGACCATAGCAACGGTTGTGTTAGCAAACGAACACACACACACACGCACACACACACACACACACACACGCATGCACACACACACACACACACACACACACGCACACGCACGCACGCACACACGCACGCACACACACACACGCACGCACGCACGCACGCACGCACGCACACACACACTGTGCAAGAAATACCTCGTCTTGGTGGTCTTGGTGACTGTGGTCTAGGTGACTGGATTGCGGCCACTAATGGTGTTTCTCCACTCAAATTATTCCTAAGAAAAGTGAGGAACAGAAGTAATCAACGTTTTGACAGTTAAATTATGTAAGACATTACGTAAGCTGTGGAGAGAAAAAAAGGATTTGGGATCCACCTAGAAATTGAACCAAATACTAGCTAGACACTCTGAGTCACCAGACCCACGGCAGAGGAGCAGAAGTAAGTCTATATAGCACATGCAGGCTAGAACTCAGTCACCAGACCCACGGCAGAGGAGCAGAAGCAAGTCTATATAGCACATGCAGGCTAGAACTCAGCTGTTTCCAGCTGTCTTTCCCTCACTGTTGCATGGATATATTGCCTACATACAAATCCACTTTAAATGAGCTACCGAACTCAAGCGTTATTAAGCGCATACACTTACATATCTTCATAGGAAGTGAGCTAGCACCTAATAGTGAAAAGTGCCCAACAGTGAGGCGCATGCAGTGTGGGCTTTATTTAGAATTACACTGTGCCGACACATAAATTAGTGCTAATTAGCAAATAATATTATGTGTTTATAAACAAATTGCACTTAGAAGTATGGTATGGCAAGATTGATGGAAAGTAGACAGCTCGAATCTTTGTGAGAGAGATGCATGGAGTGGGAGGATGATGGTTACCGTGTCTCCCGTAAACGAAGCCTCTGTTCTGAGAGAGAGTTGTTAAGTAGTGTGTTCATCTCTTCTTGTACCTTTACCAGCTCACTCAGGAGACTGTTAGAGGAGGTGGAGGAAGGGAGGGAGAGAGGGAAGGAGAGGGAGGGACGGAGAGGGAGAGGGAGAGGGAGAGGAAGGGAGGGAGGTAGAGTAAGGGAGGGAGGGAGAGGGAGGGAGGGAGGGAGAGAGGGGGAGAGGGAGGGAGGGAGGGAGGGAGGGAGGGAGGGAGGGAGAGAGGGGGAGAGGGAGGGAGGGAGGAAGGGAGGGAGGGAGAGGGAGGGAGAGGAAGGGAGGGAGGGAAGGAGGGAGAGGGAGAGGGAGAGGGAGGGAGAGGAAGGGAGGGAGGGAGAGGGAGGGAGAGGAAGGGAGGGAGGGAGAGGAAGGGAGGGAGGGAGGGAAGGAGGGAGAGGGAGAGGGAGAGGGAGGGAGAGGAAGGGAGGGAGGGAGAGGGAGGGAGAGGAAGGGAGGGAGGGAGGGAAGGAGGGAGGGAGAGGGAGGGAGGATGGGAAGGAGGGAGGATGGGAAGGAGGGAGGGAGAGAGAGAGAGAGAGAGGGGGGGGGGGGGGGGGGGGGGTAACATGTAATAGACATAATCAACACTACATGTCAGTCATACACACAAGAGGTTCTCATCTGTAGCAGTCTTAAGTCTGTCCTTCAGGGAGTTCTGTTCTGATGAAGTGAGGGAAGTTTCAGTGGAGCCCCAGGAAATGGACTTGATGGGAGTGCGTACTATCTCACCAAGACCAACCTTGCTGGCAGTGTCTAGAGGAGGAGGGGAGGGGGGGGGGGGGGGGGAGGGGGGGAGAGGGAGGGAGAGGGAAGGAGAGGGAGGAGAGGGAGGGAGCGAGGAGAGGAAGATAGAGGAGAGCAACAGGCAGCCGGCCATGAGAGCCTACAAGGAAACCGGAAGAACAAGGACTACTAACCTGGTGATACAATGGCTAGGACGCTCTGCACTGCCCTGCGAACGAGGCTGTCTATGGCAAAGATACAGTGTGGGGGAGTTCCATGGCGCTTGCTTGCTGCAGTGACCTGTAGGACAAGGAGCAATAAGAACCATGGTAACAGACCATGTGAGTGTCATGGACAGAGATAAAATCTGTCACATGACTTGGTAATGATCACATGACTTCATATTAATCACATGACTATCACATGACTATCACATGACTTCATATCAATCACATGATGGTCACATGATCTGACAGCAACCACACAACGTGCAGTCACATGACCTGACACCACTTGACTTACCACAGGAGGGAAGTGGAACACGGCTTTGTCTACTTCAGTTCGCAGCTGTTGATCACGAAAAGCATCCTCCTTCAGCTGACCTGCAGGGTAGAATAGAGTGTCAAGTCCAGGTATTTCATTGTGTTAGAGCATCTTGTTTGTTCATACATCCTTATCGTACCTAGCATGCCCTCCATATCTTCCATACTCTCACGCTGTGAGTACACAGTCACTGCATCAAGAATGGACAGCAGCTGGTCCTAGAAAACAATGTATTCAGGTTTCATGTACACTCATATCCCAGTGTTATCTCATACAGTATAAAATCGTTCCGTAGCCAAGCAAAGCTAGCGGCTCTGGCTAGACTCAGTGCACAACAGGCCAACAACTCTTGAAGAAGCAGTAACTCCTTACCTTTGTGATCTTCCTAGTGGAATCCATTTGGGACAGCAGGTCCTCACAGATCTAGAAAAAGGCATTGTAACCATGGAGAGCATTACATCATGCGACTAATATATGGAGAGACTCTATTGCACCACATGACATCATGTGACATGAGTGAACTACTCTATTACACCTATGTCACCAGACCATCTTTGGTCTACTTGACCATACCCCTTTTCAACCAATGTGGGTTTAAATGGGCAACTTCTGTGTGCCAAATTTGGACCAACATTGGTTTAAAAAGGTATAGTCAAATAGACCAAAGATGGTCTCGTGACATAGCTCTCACATGACATCATGTGACATATGGAGAGAATTGCTCCATTGCATCATATGACATCATATGGAGAGAATGGCTCCATTAGATACATGCTATGGTGTCATATGACATCACACAACATACAGAGAGAGAGAACTACTCCATTACACCATACTACATGAGCATGATAGCTAGTGCTGTACCTTCTCTTTGTCCTGTGTGAGCACCTTGGTGAGGATTTCCTGGTTTCGGGCGTACATCTTCACCTGTGGGAATTCTGGCCGTGGGGACGTGGCACTTCCTGTGGGTGTGCTCCCCTCGCTGCCACTTGATGACTCTCCTTCTCTCCTAGTGTGTGTGTGTGTGTGTGTGTACACATGTTAAAATTGTAACTATGGCAACAACAAAGCTAAACTCACCACTTCAACCAAAATGTACTCATACACAAGCTCACTCATGCACATTCACACACACACGCACGCACGCACACACACGCACGCACGCACACACACACACACACACACACACACACACACACACACACACACACACACACACACACACACACACACACACACACACACACACACACACACACACACACACATACCTTACGGGCGTGGATTGCAATCTCTTGTAGTCAGCAACCATGGGAGACACAGCTCTATAAAAGAAAATCATGATTGCAAAGCTAAAGTCCTTCTCACTTCTATATACCACTGCTGAGGAAGCGTACTCTCACTACCAGACCCTCACCCAGCCTCAAGCAACAGGGAGCCTGGGTGAGGGAGGACCTGGTAGTCAGCTTCAGGAAGCAGCTTACGTAATGGTGAAACAGTTACAAGTACAACTCTGAAAGTTTTCATGACTACGTTCTGACGACAAAATACCGAGTGGTTTCAATTGTGAGGGTTGGTGGTCGTAGCTCACTGGCCACTGGCAACCTAGTCTCGAACCCAGACCCTCCTACTGGAGTCTGGGTTTGAGACTGAAGCAGCCCAAACCAGGGTTTTCCCTAGCCTCGTTCCCAGGCTCTCCCGGAATGCGAATTGTACACACATGGAGAGCCTGGTATCTTTTCTACATAAGCATGACGTAATCGAAATAGGACTAAAACAGAAAGGCAACATTTTGCCCGTTGTTCAACCAACTGCGTTCAACGCTCGGTGTGTATGATATTCAACCCCCGATAACTAGATACATGTAGTAAGTTGGCCGCTACCTTCGCTCTTTTTCCTGTTCTGAGTCTCGGGTACGCCCACGTGCAATTAAGGTCTTTCTACCGCCTTTCTACCTTTGAGGGTTCTCATGTGAGAATAAATATACCAGGCTCTCTCCTCATGCACAAGTTCAATTTTGCGTTCCGGAGCGGAGGAGCCTGGGAACGAGGCTAGGTTTTCCCAGCAAACTGCCAGCTTTTCACTCTGATTTACCTCCTAGCACTCTTCATTTCCAGCTAAGCTAAGCTCTAAAGCAGTACACATACACTTACACAGTATCTATGTTACCATGGTTACTGTCAGCAAAAAGGGATAATTATACGAAACCATGACACAAATTTTAAAGTAGTATATACCCTTGAGGCACGGTGACAGCAGCTGGGAACTTCACTTCGTCTTCCACTGGTGGCGTCACGCGCTCAGCAGGAGTAGCTATAGTGGGGTTAATATCAGTGACAAAGGGTTAATATTGTGATATTGTGACAAAGGGTTAATATTGTGGTACTGTGACAAAGAGGTAATACGTGTATTGAGGTGCTGTGACGAGTTAATATTGTGGTACTGTGACAAAGGGTTAATACATGTATTGAGGTGCTGTGACAAAGGGTTAATATAGAGGAAAGAGGTGAAAAAGATACACAAAAACCTTACATCTGACCCGCAGCACACGTCTTAGTGGAGTAACAATTTTCCATAAAAGGAAGAAAAGAATTATGCACAATTACATGGCAGTTCTGATAGAAATTGAATGTTATTCTGTCGTGCATTTCAAGCATATGGCTGTATGTATATATCACATAAATCGACCTTGCATTTAACTTTGCATGTATCTGTCTGGTTGCCATAGCACTTTACACTCTTCAATATCCTGTGGTCACATGATGTTACAACTTACGACTTCCTCAGAAATGGATGGTCAAGAAGTTCATCAGCTGTAGCCCTCTTGTCTGGGTCAGGTTCAAAACAGCTGTGGGGGGATTAGAGTTGGTGCAGAGGGTGGAGGAATGGAGGAATGGAGAGGAAAGAAGAGAGGAGAGAAGAGGAGGATGGAGAGGGGAGGAGCGGAGGAGGAGAATACACAACACACACGCACCCACGCACACACACACACCGGAGGAGAAAGGTCTTGGCGTTATCAGAGAGAGACTCTGGGATGTCTGGATGCTGCTGGAACATGCCCACCTTAAAGATGGCTGCTTCTGGAGCACCAAGCTAGAAGGAGAAGAGAAGAGGGGGGAGGAGAGGGGGGAGGGGAGGAAGGAGGGGAGGAAGGAGGGGAGGAAGGAGGGGAGGAAGGAGGGGAGGAAGGAGGGGAGGAAGGAGGGGAGGAAGGAGGGGAGGAAGGAGGGGAGGAAGGAGGGGAGGAAGGAGGGGAGGAAGGAGGGGAGGAAGGAGGGGAGGAAGGAGGGGAGGAAGGAGGGGAGGAAGGAGGGGAGGAAGGAGGGGAGGGAGGAGAGGAAGGAGGGGAGGTAAGAGAGATGAAGAGGTTTATTATTTGTGTCAACCTTCTGTGAATTATACACTTACCTCATAAAATGGCGGTTTTCCAGTTGCCATCTCAATCACCGTGCAACCCAGGGACCAAATGTCCGCCTGAAAATATTACAAACATGTTAGCCTTGTTCCTAGCCCCAGCCCAGCTTACCATCACTTGCAGCTGTAAGCGATGGTAAGTTGGGCTGGGGTGCCTGGGAACAAGCCTAAAAATATGTAGAAGTTCATGGATAGCAAAGTGCAAAGGTCAACTCACTGGTGGGCCATATCCCCTCTGTCCTGCTTGAATAACCTCAGGCGCCATAAACTGCATGGTGCCTGCAAGGTTAAAGTCATGTGACAATCACATGACAATCAGCAACAGTCACAAGACAGTCACATGACAGCTACATGACAGTTTTCAGTGATATTCACCTTTGAATGATTTTGTCTGGTTCTGTAAACCCACAAGACGTTTCGATGTACCAAAATCAGAAATTTTTAGCTGCCCAGTGTACATGTTGACGAGCACGTTATCCCCCTTGATGTCCCGGTGCACAATACGTTGGTCGTGGAGATATTTGATTCCTTCCACAATCTGCCGTGTGTAGTGGCGGATTGTTGGCTCATCGTCTTTGAGGGGCCCCCACTTTTGCTTCAGGAGAGCAGAGAGACTTCCTGGGAGGGGAGAGGAAAGAGAAAAGGGAGGAAGGAGGAGATGGGAAAGGAGGAGGGAAGAGAGGGGAGGGGGAAATAGGAGAGAGGAAGAAAGGAAGGAGGAGACGAGAAGAGTGAGGAGAAGGAGAAAGGAAGAGAGGATGGAAGGGAGGGAGAGGAGGAAGGGAAGGGAGAGGATGAAGGGAAGGGAGGGGAGGAAGAGGAGAGAGGGAAGAGGAAGAGGAGAAAGGGAAGAGTGAATGGAGGGGAAAGAGAAGAGAAAGGAAATAGAAATTTGAGGAGTGGACTAACTGAACAGAGTTGCAAACTGATCTCAAACTCAGATGTCAATCTATGACCCTGGCAAAATGCGAACCTCCTGGGACGTTCTCCATGAATATCTTGAAGACACCGTCTTCTGTTCTGGCGCCATGGTACTGGACGATGTTCTTGTGCTGCAGGTGATGATGCAGCTGGATCTCCTCCTGCAGGGACTGGTATTGTCTGGTGAGGAGAATACAAGCGGGGAAGAAAAGGAGGAGGATGTATGCTTTGCCATTAACATAGCTCTTTCAAACCTCATTACACCCCAAGGTGCAAATGAAAGGCTCCACATAATTGTCAGGCCAGACAAAGCAACCGACATCCAACCTGAGCACATATGCCATGGTAACCTACCCCAGGAATGAAAGGCTCCATATAATGACTATAATTGTCGGGCCAGACAAACCAACCGACATCCAATCTGAGCACATATGCCATGGTAACCTACCCCAGGAATGAAAGGCTCCATATAATGACTATAATTGTCGGGCCAGACAAACCAACCGACATCCAATCTGAGCACATATCTGTTAATGCCATGGTAACCTACCCCAGGAATGAAACGTCAACAAGCCTCCCTTCACCAGCTACACCACCCTCACCCCTCACAGCAACTCCAAAAGGGAATTCCCCACTTGTGTGACATCACGCATTCCCCATACACCATTGATAGTACGTGTACGGAGTGTGTAAATCAACAAAACTAAACCCAAAGTTCTGTGAGCATACCTGGTTCATTTACAAAGCACGTAGAGCCCCACCCTTAGTGAAATTCAGTGATTCAATACTTCAAACGTGGTGACGTGATTGAAATACATGTGTACGTACACAACCTCGTCCCACTCCTATCCTTTCTATGTCACTCCGTCAAACTCACCCGGAGTCAGTTTTCTCGTTGATGACAATCTCCTTCACGGCCATCTTCTTCTTCGTCTCGACATCAATAGCGGAGAACACGACCCCAAAAGACCCTTTCCCCAGCACCACTCTCTCACCCGACTCATCCCTCTCATACTCATACCGTATGTCTTCTCCCAGCATGACCTCAGGGAGGGAGCTGGGAGGAGCGTCGGATGGGGAAAGGCTCTCTGAAATGATGTCATAGAATCTGTGTGTGTGTGTGTGTATGTGTACATGCGTGTATGTGTGTGTGTGTGTGTGTGCATGTGTGTGTGTGTGTGTGTGTGTGTGTGTGTGTGTGTGTGTGTGTGTGTGTGTGTGTGTGTGTGTGTGCGGCATTTATTGCATGAAGAAGAAAAGTACATGTAGTGAAGAGGAGGAAGCTGGAATGGAGGGTGATGAGGGGGCAGGAAAGAAGGTACACACACACCTCTTGCAGTGTGCAGGAGAGGAGAAGAAGATGTGGAAGTCTTCGCTGAATTTGGAGACCACGTAGAGAAACAACCCCCGCTGGTCACGCTTATTGATACTGGGGAAGGAGAAAGGGAGGGAGGGAGGGAGGGAGGGAGGGAGGGAGGGAGGGAGGGAGGGAGGGAGGGAGGGAGGGAGGGAGGGAGGGAGGGAGGGAGGGAGGGGGGGAGGGAGGGAGGGAGGGAGGGAGGGAGGGGGGGAGGGTATGGAATGTTGTGAGGAACACCCGGAGGGAATGTCTTACCTTACGCTCCTGACACAGGACAAGCGGTAGCTCCACTCATGAGCAATCTGAAAGAAATTGGTCAATGGATGAAACTGAAATTTAGACCAGTAAACCAAGCAAGAATCACTTACCCCCTTCTTGTCTTGGATACAGTGCCAAATTTGTACTTTCTAGAAGAATGATAACATGCAATTCACAGCTTCTCTTTCACTGCATATAGGACCACTTATCCCATTACATGTATATCAACTTCCAAGTGAGCTTTACAAGTAGAGTTTCACATACCGCTTCCAACTCCCCGAGTTCGTCATGGAATGCAATGTAGCTTGGAATGTAGACGTACTCGTTCATACGTTCATGGTGGGGTTCAAACAGCAACACCTAGGAAGAGAAGCATGCACACAAGTGAAACACAGAGGCAAATGTAGATTGGAAAATATTTGCATAAAAAAACATTTCCTGCAATGTAATGCAACTGTAGTCACCCATTTAGTGCATGTGGGCTGTCACATGACTGCATGTGGGTTGTCACATGACTGCATGTGGGTTGTCACATGACTGCATGTGGGTTGTCACATGACTGCATGTGGGTTGTCACATGACTGCATGTGGGCTGTCACATGACCTCATGTGGGCTATCACATGAAGTGTTTTGGGGATGTGACTCACCGGAAACCGTGTGCCGTGGTGCTCCTGTTTGGCGGCTTCAATGAACAGTTCCATCCAGAATCCAAACAGACGCTCATCCTTATTGTCGGAAGTGTCGTACTCAATGTTCCGGAAGGAGTTGATCAGCTGGATGTTGCCAGCAGTTGACTTCAGATACCTGGTTGAGATCAGGACAGAAATAGAATCAGGCAAGCATGGAATCAGGACAGAACAGAATGGAATCAGGACAGAACAAAATGGAATCAGGACAGGAGTGGAATGAGGACAGGAATTGAACCAGGACAAAAATTAAGCAAGACAAACATTAAAAGAAGAGTCGCTAACCAGAGGGGTGGTTTCAGCTTGTACATGCATTTGGCAGCCTCGCAGGCCTTGGGGTAGTTCTCTGCAAGGACACTGATCTCAAAGAAGGTGGCAACAATCCAGTAGTCCTCCTGTGACTCCAGACTGCCCTTGCGACCAATCAGCATGTTGAGAGTCCAGCCTGGGTGATGATGTAACAAGAGGTCAAAGGTGAGGTACTATTGTGTGAGTAACTTTCAGAATGTGCTCATCACATGACCTAGGTAATATCAGCACTTTGTGTGCACCTGCGGAGTAACCTCGGTACTTTGACAATGTCAGCATTTATTGAGAAAGGAGAGGGAATTAAAAGATTAGGATTATGGGGGGAGTCATGGATGAGGGAACGAGACTTGTTTAAAATGGAAGGGGAAAATAGGTTCAGTGGATTGGGAAACTGAGTGGAATGGGAATGGGACCAAGTGAATTGAGAGTGAGACAGGTCAATTTGGAATGAGGCTAAGTGTACTGGGAATGGGACTGCAAAATAGTGGAATTCTCAAGAATGTATTCAAAGAAGTGGAACTTAATGGAGTGGGGCTCAATGACATACCAATGTTCCTCAGCTCTGGGCTGGTGGCAATACTCTGTCCTGAGATAACAAGCAGTGTGGCAAGGTTGATGCCAGCATACTCGTTCGGCTGACACTCAAAACCCTTCCGATACCTGGAGGGGTGAAAATTCCAGCATATGAATTTTGTCTGGAATGGGAAGAAACCCATTTTTCTTGTGTGAGAGGTTTGGGGTCTGGGTATGAAACTATTCACACCCCTTCACTCTCTCCCACCCCCCTCCCCTCCCCACACACACACACACCTACACTCCCTACACCCACCCACCAGTGAATAGCCTTGTCCCTGCTGACAGTGTCCTCGTGCCCAGACTCCACAAACTTGTCTTTGTAGATCCGACCACACAGACATACAAAGTCTGGAACATGGTTCTCCTTATGTTCCAACACCTGTGTGATGGGTGGGAGAGGTGTGTGTGTGTGTGTGTGTGTGTGTGTGTGTGTGTGTGTGTGTGTGTGTGTGTGTGTGTGACAGGTGGAGAGAGGGGAGTGTGTGTACATAACGCAGGTGACTTGTTGCCAAGTGGTTTCAACGTTTGACTGTGGGGACTAAAAAGTCTAGGACTCCTCCCCTCATAAAACAGACCTTTAGGCTAGAAAAAAATTTGAAGGTGAAAATAATTTTTATATCTTCACTTTCGCCTTACTAACATAGACAGTATTTTATCTACTGACATTCAGAAAGACCCAGGTTTGAATCTTGGTTGAATCTCATGTCCTTTTTCTCTTTAATATTGACTTTCACTTTCAGTCATCTCATACACACACACACACACACACACACACACACACCTTCTCTAAAATCTTCAAAGCCTTGTCTCTGTCGCCCTCCTTGTTGCGTCTGTTGAGTGCAAAGGCATACTGGACCTGGACAGGAGCCTTCTGGACTTGCTCATGATCTGGAAGCTTCTCAACCAACTGCACCATCGAGTCATAGTCCTGCGAGAGAAGAGGAAAGGAGAGATGAGGAAGGAAGGGAGGGGGGGGGGGGGGAGGGGGAGGGGGAGGGGGAGGGGGAGGGGGAGGGGGAAAGGGAGGGGGAGGGGGAGGGGGAGGGAGGGAGGGGGAAAGGGAGGGAGGGAGGGAGGGAGGAAGGAGGGAGGGAGGGGGAAAGGGAGGGAGGGAGGGAGGAAGGAGGGAGGGAGGGGGAAGGAGGGAGGGATAAGGGAAGGAGGGAGGGAGGGAGGGAGGGATAAGGGAGGGAGAATGTGGGAAGAAAGAGAGATGAGGAAAGATAGATGGAGGGGATGAGGGATGAGAGAGGGATGAGAGAGGGATGAGGGAGGGATGAGGGAGGGACGAGGGAGGGATGAAGGATAGATGGAGTGATGAAGGAAGGAGGAGGGAGGGTACAAGTAGGTGGAGGGATAAAGAAGGGAGGGAAGGAGGTTAGGGTACCTGAATATCTCTGTATGACAGGAGAAGGGAGAGGAGTACGTCTGCCACGAACAGTTTCGGGTCATCGTCAATCCATCTCCGGAGTTTCTGCAACTCCTGCAAATCATTATTACAGAAGAAAGAAAGATTTAGTCCAGGATGTGTACATGCATGCACATGTGCACGGTGTGTGTGTGTGTGTGTGTGTGTGTGTGCATGTGAGCTCTGACTAGAGCATCCACAGACCTGCTTGAACTGTTCATCTCCCAGCTTCTTCTCTCTGATGTTTCTCAGGTGCCTGAAATACATCTCCTTGTTGTTCTTCCTGTAGAACAGAGAGTCTCGATAACTTAATCTCGCAAACAACTCAATCTGTAAACCTAGCCTTGTGTTAGCTTCACTGCAAGTGATGGAAAGTTGGGCGGGGCCTGGGAACAAGTCTATTTGTAGCTGCTACTCTACTTGAAGTGAGTGCAGTGTACGTCCTGAAGGACATAATGCTAACAGTAGGCCATATACCTGCAGGAGAAGTATATGTCCTACAGGACATTAGTACATATAAAGTATACAATATGAAAAGTATTATGTCCTATAGGACATCAGTATTTATAAAGTATACAATATGTAAAGTATATAGGATATCAAACTAGATATGCAGATAAGCAACCTGTATGTCCTGTAGGACAATAGTCGTGTAGCATACCTGTATGCAAGGTGCATTTCCTGTAGGACCTGTTTGAGTCTCTTGTGCAGGGACACGGGTTGTCGTGACAGTTTCTCTGTCGCCGTTCCTTCATTGGAGAGGCAGTTACCATCCTGATCAGTATAGTACGGGACGTATGTGAAAGAAAGCAGCTGCAGGGAAAGAAATAATTGGCTCCATTCCAAGCATGCTTTCAGAAATAAGTCCATTTGCAACCTCTCACTCTACTCTTCCATTTCCAGAAGCAAAAAGTTAAAGAATTAGAATTACACATCCCCAAGCAACTGTCCACAAACGAAAGAGAGATCCTGGGACAGGGGGTTTAGTAAAGTAACAGAGAATTCTGGTAGCAAGACTGGGTTGTGAGGGTTGGTGGTTGTTCGGTTGCTGTAGCTCAGTGAGAGAGCACAGGCTATACACGACAGGTGTCCTGGGTTTAATTCCCAGCTTTTCACTTTCTTCTTGCCTCACATTATTTCCAGCTGACTGTGTAGCACATGCGAACGAGTGGTGTTATATTCTCCATGTTGAGGTATTTGCAAACAGGAGTGGTCCACAGATCAAATCTACAGTTACAGTGTTGACACAGAAACTGGAGACCAACCTTCTTACACAGTATCATTCTACCCCATCTTCATTACCACAAAAAACAGCTGATGCAGATTTTTCATTTTCAATGCTCCAATGATCACCTAATTGCACATAATACAATCTATTTGTCACACATGGGTGAACTTACTCTAGTATGCATGGCCTCATCCCCCTTGATTGATTCTAGTAAAGTTACAATTTTGCATGTTTCACATGTTTTCATGTCTCATCATCACTTACGGTTATATATTAAAAATAAATAAATAAATTAATTTTTAAAAAATGAAAAAGCACTGCCACGTTGGTGTACAAGAATGGAAAAAGATGGGTGATGAATCACACGAAATACCACCGCTATGTAAGCTCAAAACTTACCTGTGGGGGGGGTTAATCGACACAGCACATACTACCAATGGCACACAGTATAAGTATTCCACCAAGATGGTGGCTCAATTGAGTATACATGTACATTTAGTATACGGAATTATGAACAACATTTGATGGAAAGTTCTACCACTCCACCAGCATCCAACAAAATTTTAGGACTCATGGGTTCAGCATAACCTTGTTCTAGACTTCCCTTTTTTTTTTTAGTTGACATCATTTACATGATGAAATGGACCAGGACTTCCCTTGCATACCACAAACTGGACAATAGGAAGGCCTGGGATTAGGGCTAGAACATGCTACGAAAATGTAGACACTGCTCTCCTGGTTTGCAGCTCTGATCACAATTTCTGTACTTATTAGCAGCACAGTTAATTGCAATTCTGAAAACTTTTGCTCTCCCTGGGTATGTATGCTGCTAGGAGTCTAATACCCGTTTATATCAAAGGTGAAGGCATTGCAAGTATAACTACCCTAGTTACTGCATGCAGTGCAGCGGGATGCTGGCCTTTCGCCTTCACGTAACTTACTGCAATGGCGGAGGAGTTGCTCAGAGGACTGGAGGTGACACTTTCTCTCATGCCAGTGATCGCACCCTGGTCGACGCAAGTCACTACGTTATGCTTCATCCCAAAACTCTCCCTCAAACCAAGCTGATAAAACATGGCAGCCTGGTACGAACGCTCTGTTACGTCCACCACAGCTGCATTGGCGCTGTAAAACCTGTCCAGGATTTCTGTCTCTCCGAAATCCAGCCTCTCAAAAGGAATCCTATCCACCGCGATGGACTGTAGCTCTGTAGCGGCTGCCTCCAGCACGTTGAACGCTTTGTTTCCATCTTTGGTCTCCGGAAAGACGGCAGCTACCGTCTGCTTCTGTTGCGTCCTCTCTGCGTTCGACATTTTTCGATGGGACGTTCCCTTCCATGTGCAATCCTGTGTACCGTAAATATAATCATTGTGTACTTTGACCCTAGGCTATCTATATCTATGCGGCTGTTGGAGCGCGCCCCTAGGTCATGTGACGCAAAAGGTCAAAGAGACGAAGAAAAACAAGTACGACTGCATTGCTCCCAGTTCAGTTGCCGTTTGTTCCAGTCTTCAGATAGAAGATAGAAAGCCGAATAACCGTGAGCATAAATCTTTGAGAGATTTCAAGTCACAAGTTTACAAAATGAGCGCCGAAGGCGAAGTCGAAGTCGCCCAGCCCGCTTCAACCTACGACTGGTTTGCGAGCATCCCGCTCGCCTCCTCGGCTGGCAGTACTGTCTACTCGTGGTACGAGGGCTCCAAAAAATGCTGTCGCCTCTCCCAGTTTGCGATCGGGACGATGGAATCCTCGGTAAAATACGCCGCTGGGACTGCCGCTCCTCTCGTCAAGAAATTCGACAGGCCAAGTAAGTTCTATAGCGACCCAATCTAATCATAAATTCTGTGTTGGTAATTCATCCTAATGTTTCTTTTCTGCTGCAGTCCACGCGGTGGACACATTTGCTGTCCAGCAGTTGGTCAAACTGGAGCAGAAGGTACCCTCCATCAAGAAACAGCCAAGTGAGGTCATGGAAATGCTCCAAGATGGACGCAACGCTGTCTATACCCATCTCAGTGAGGGAAAACAGGCTGTCTACACACGAATCTCTGATGGGAAGCAGGCAATCTCTACCCACCTGAACAACGGAAAGGAGGCAATTTCAAGCACAATTGCAAATGGAAAAGATGCCATCTACACCCATCTCCAATCTAGATCTGAAGCCCTTGCCAATACTCGTGCTGGTGCTTTGGTAGGATGTGGGGTCGACCACACCCTTTCGGCCACAGAAAATGTTGTTGAATACCTCCTGCCCCCAGAGGAAAGCGAAGAGGAGCTCCTTGAGCCTGAGAAAACCGAGAAAGAGCTGATGTACTACATTCCTCGCACTCGCCAGTCCAAGGGTGAAGCTGAAGAGGAGAAAGAGGCAGAGGCAGAGAATCTAGGCCGTTTTACCCGAGTACAGACCATCTCACGAAAAGTGAAGGTGCGCGTGTACTATCGCAGCCTGCGCAAGCTCCAAACGGTGCAGCAGCAGTGTAAATGTGCCCTGGAGCAACTGAAAGTCCACATTGACCTGGTGAGTAGTGCATGTGTAATCTACACTGTTTTTGGCTTCTCACACTAATTCACCTTTTAGTGATCTTGGCAACTGACCTTGTAGCTTATGTACTGCTACTAGACATAACAGATGGTTTCCAAATGCCTGCCACAATCCTGTGAGCAATTCAGCTAGTCTTGTACCCAGACCCCACCCTCTCATCAGGTCTGTGACTCTCCAGCATGAGACTACAATTCAACATTCTGTGTTATACTGTGTTCCCACCTCAGCTGAAAATGGCTCAGACCGCGCGGGAAGGGGTGGACAGGCAGTACAACAACCTACAGGATACTGTGAAGGAGCTCAACTCAAAGCTGAGGGCCCTCCTCCACCAACATGCCAAGAAGGATGGTGCTGAGCAAACCAGCTGGCTCCCAGAGGAGAGTGGGGAGGAGGAGGATGAGATTCAGTGGCTCACCCCCAAACCAAAGGGGTCCGTCCAATCTGCTCTGGATTATACCAAGCAGCTGAGCGAGAGGGTGTTTACAGCATTCCAGTCTGTTTCCCGAGCAATCACCCTCCTTCCACATCCGCTAAAGGGCGGAGCCTCCCAGGCTTACGGCTATGCACAGGAACTCTACACTACACTGAAAGCGGTAAAAACTCATTTGAAATAGCATTACAGTTTTTTCTTGGCAGATAATTGATCTGTTTTGAGTGTGAATTGTGTGTTTTCTTCTACGCCTTATCAGGCAAAGGTACCCTCGGATCTCCCTGCAAGTGCTCTTAACCGGATCTCAGAAGTCGTTGAAACCCAATTTGGATACTGCAAGCAACTTGGAAAGTACATCAGCACAGCTCTACAGGTGAGATCCGGTGATATACTGCATATGAGTGAGAGATTTCAACAGATTGCTAGACTGCTTCTTGATTCCTTGAAACTGTTCCATTGCAACAGTGAGCATTTCTTACGACACCACTTTCCAACAAAGATGCCTACGAGTGCTGACGATGCTTGACCTTTCCTTGTGCAGAAGAACAGTTTACTTTGCTCTGTTAGCAAGTGCTTTGTATTCCTGACAGTAGCAATGACATTGTAATGTCAGTTGACTTAGCCGACCTTTCCTTATATAGCACTAGCATACTTGCAAGGGTGACTGTTTTGTGTTAGGTGACCTTTACATATCTGGATTTAATATGGTAGTCTAGGTCACCTTTTGTGATGTCACATGTCTGGATTCAATATAGTAGCAACCCTAGTTATGTGCACCTAACTGAGCCTCGTATCCCAGCTACGTGGGAAGGGGAAGAGTGTGCAGCTCTCTATAAGCTGTGAGAAGACTTTGTGTTCAGAAATGCTGACCCTGACTCCTGTGACCTATGATAACTCCTCCCTCTTTTTCTCTCTTTCCAACAGCAGAAGAAATTGCGTGTCTCTGTTGCCCCTACCACAGAGGACCTGAACAGTGATGGCAACACCAGCACAGAGGAAGAAGAAGAAGAAGAGGAAGACTTAACTGGGGATCCCTCTACCTCCCAGCCCCCTGGGCAGGGGCAGCTCCCCTCTGGTATACACATACTTATGATTAGATACGACATGATCATTGCATGATTGTGACTAAATTATGGAGTACATTATCACATTATTTCCCTATCCCTACACATGCACCATATCACATACAGACTCCGGCAGTGAAGGGGAGGACGATAAAACGAACTAACAGTAATCCCTCCCACTCCTGTGGACGTTGCTACTATGCTTTGTGTATTGTTCATAATAGGAACATCTTTAAAAACTGAGCTGTGTGGTGTGTACAATGTGTATTGTACCTTTCCCTGTAACCACCCCAACTTTTCGCAGCCATGTTCATTGGGAATTGACCGCATTTCTGGATACGTTATCCATACAGTATTTGGCACTGCACTACTATGATACAATGTGGATGTACCAAATATCTGGTACCAGAACAGTCTACGACTTTCATGCGTGATTAGACAACTCGTCAACGTTCGAGTTACTTTTTCTCAGTGGCACAATGCCACTGACCTAGTTCTCGTAGCCAGTAACTTACTGTTGTAGGAAGTCACTTATCTAAAGTTCATGACTTGGGGGGGGTTTGAGTGTTATGGTTCTCAAGACCGGACCATTCTTGTGTATGAGGCACTTCCATACCAACTGGGCATCAACCCTCATGTCCTGGCAGTGTCATTCCCAGACCATGTTATTCAGTAATAAATCCGAGTCTCTCGAGTCCCTGGACAAGTATTACATTACAAGATGGCTTCTAGACAGAGGAGGTAGGACATGGTTGACCTTCGCTAATTGAAACAACTGAGGTCATCACTAATTGAGTTTTAGCTTTTTTATGACTGAACCCAACTTTGAATCCTGATTTGAAAACTGGGACCAACCTCAGTAAAGTCAAGAGAGCGAGATACGAAAAATCAATTAGTGATGACCTTGCCATTTTAATTACTGAAGTTCAACCATGCATGTCCTAATCTGTTCTCTGGCGTCGATCCAGCCTCGTTCCCAGGCCTACCCCGTTTTTTGTTCTTCGGTTTGCGGAGCCGGAGGCGGAAGAGCCTCCGTGTATTATATTGAACGCAAACCGAAGAACAAAAAACGGGGTAGGCCTGGGAACGAGGCTAGCGTCGATCTACATATATCTGTCTACCTATCATTACGTCATATCACCATGCACGTGACAATCTCCCAGCCTTCGCGCTTCCTCGAGGCCTGTCACGGTAAAAATGGACCCCCCAAAATTGGTTCCCCCCGGAACTAATTTTTCGATAAATAAGGACCCCCGGAACTTATTTTACTGCAAAATATGGACTCCCTCTGAAAAATTTGGACCACCTCCCAGACATGAAATAATGTAGACCCTGGAACATATTTCACTTGCAAAATTTTGACCAGTAGCGTATGTAGGGGCGTTTCCGGAGTTTCTGGAAACAAATTCAGGCCCGTCAGTTCAGCAGCACACATACTGTAGTCTCATTCCCGGCCGCACGCAACGCTCAGTTTTCTGTGACATTGTGCAAAGTTCGCGACTAACTTATGCACATTTTGAACGCTGCGTGGGGCCACTGAGGCATACTCATAGAAACAGTCATTGATTCTTCTAGATATGCAACTGTGAACTCCACTAATGTCCTTAGTAGTCACTGATTTGCCTTCGTGCGGCTGGCCTGTAGTGGGAACAAATTTTTCAGGGTGGGTCTAAATATTTCAGATAAATTCGTTCCGGGGGGAACCAATTTTAGGGGGGTCCAAATTAAACGTGACAGGCCTCGTAAATCCTCGATCTCTGATCTAAGACTGGAGGCCTGGGAGCGAGCTAGTCCTTCACCGCCTCCAGCATACTGTTGTGGTTAGCACACTCGTCCGCGTATGGTCACGGTAAAGTGCTAGTCTTGCAAGCCAGAGCAGATCGCTTTCAGTATCACGCACCTTCCTAGCCTCGTCCCCGGGTACCAGGCTAGCACCTTCCCCGTTCGTGATACTGGTTGATCCGCGGTGGGGTTGGTCGGGTCTGGCTTGCGAGACTAGTAAAGTGCACGGTGTCTTTCACGGAAATGTAACGCGCATGCAAGGAATATCATGCCTCTCCGATTTGTGAAGGCTCCGAAGGGCCGCGAAAATTTTGGTCTACGCTTCTCCCCAGCTACCTGTACATCAAAGGTCGATCAACCACGTGCTCGAGCAGATAGAGCACGTGCGCTGAGAAGTGTAAACAAAGTGAACCGGCGCCCGAGCGCTCAAAGCCTGAGGTGATAATCTTCACTGGCTGACTGGACTATTCCGTGGGAACTGTGCAAAAGTGGGGACGAAAGGCAATCTCAAAAAAGTACCTGGAAAAAGCACCGACTCGTTCAGGAAATGATTTTTCCCCGGACGCGAAACAGGAAAAGCAAGCTAATTAAAACTACTGCTGCTGGTTTTAATATCATTGATTATTCGCTTGTCTCTGAATGCAACTAGGATTTCAAGTATTAGCTATATTCAACTATCTCCCCAATCAACTGTACTTTTGTGCGAAAAGATGCAGACTTTGGGACGGTGCCTCAGCTGTGTGATAGTGGTGGTATGTATCGTCTCTGTCAGCGGTGAGTTGGAGCAGATAGCATTATATTGTCCTCGCACCTTCCACCAGTTGGGAGGTTTACAGCTGCTTTGATACATGCTTTGCACTGCTTGTGTGGTATAATTCAGCTGATGTGTGACACTGAAGCTTCTGAAATATGATTTTAGGCAAGATTCAGAGTTTGCAGTAGTGTAACAAAAGCACTGAAAACTGCTGTGCTTGTAGCAGGTCAGCTGACCTCCAATGTTTGATAAAGGTCACCAGACCTGTGTTACGCCAACAGTATGTTTTACACTGGCTAGCTCTGCAGTACTGCAGAGCTATTAGCTCAACTGTTGAAATTACCCCACCATTGGTGCAGTATTTTTAGCTGCTGCAAATCTTCAAAACTCTTTTGCTCCTGATGTCTCATTTGGGAGACTTGTGTGTGTGTGTGTGTGTGTGTTTTTGCTTCTAATGTCTACGTATATATCTACATTAGATTTTTTTTTTCATGTATACTACAAACAAAACCTTTTTGTATGGGTAAACAGATCTAGCATACTTGGTAGTCATCGTCCCTGTCCTTGTTAACTGGCTAATGAGCTCCTAGACGCTCCATGTGTCTCAATAATGAGGGAAGAAAACCTGTTACCACAGTAACCATCTCCATATCACTCCTAAATGTGTAGTGAATACAATTAAAATTTACTGGAAGTAACAAGCTCTCCGGAACAGAAAGGGTCAGGCTTGTGAGAATAACATGCATGTTGGTGTGGGATACATTCACATGTACTCTTTGTACTCTAACCTTTGCTAAATAATAGTAGCCATCTCAAGTAGCACTTGTTGTCGGTGTGTAATTTATCATGTTAACAACTTGTCAGCTGGCTCCAGATGGCTTTAAATGATGTAAACACAACATGTCCCAATAGTGAACGTATAGGGAGGATGATGACATGCAGAATGTAAGTGGGATTGGATGGATAACAGTTGTTTGGAAACAGCTGCTCATGATAGCCACAAAACAAGCTGTAAACACGTTATTAGTACATTGATGTGTAAACTACAATCTATTTTAATGATCAGAGCTATTTGGCTAAGTAGTAATTTTGATAAATGCTACTGATAAAGCTTTTGGTTCTACAAATCTGCAGCACTAGACTCTGTGAGCATCCTGGGGGATTGTCTTGAAGACAAACTGCTGTTTCAGTGCAGCTATAGGAACAGAAAATAATGTCCCAGTGTCCATACTTTACACACTGGGGAATCTGTCAGTAACCTAAATATAGTTGTTTTGTATGGATGTTGCACATTTCCATATAGTACAGATTCCAGATTTACAGTGTAATCCAGATTGTGTAAATACAAGGAAAGTTCTCTAATTAAAGGGAAAGTTTTCTGTACCAAACTGAGCCAGTTGCTGCCATTCCTGTATGTGTGTGAGCAACATACTTGTGAAGTGGAGCAAGGATAAACGGATGTAGGGATGGTACCATTTCCTTACTTGGCGCAACCAGCTGGCTGTTCATGGCAACAAGACAGACAGAAAAACGTTGCATATGACTTAAGATGGGTAGCAAGAGGTGGCTTCACACTTTTTACTTTTGGTCTGATGGCAACTGAAGCTTTCAGTCGAAACAATGGCAGAAGTTTGCCAATTTCAAGTTGGTGGCAAGATACTGTGTTTTAGAGAGCTTTGAAACTGTGCCAAAAACTACCAGTTAGAGACACCTCTAGCCTCATTCCCAGGCTCCATTTCATTCTTTTGATTTACATCCTGTGTGTGTGGATGCATGCATGCACACGTCACCATCTTCAATCAGTGTTGCCATTTTTTCCCTAAATTATGGCTGTGGACAAACAGTAAGACAACACAATGTACATGTATAACTACAAATACGTTACAGTAATGTAAATACTCAGTTACAAAAGGTAGTCATACAAAGGGGCTGTTTGGCTGACGTCACTCGGAATTGTCTCCTGTATTGGGTGTTAACATGAGTGCCTGAGAGCAACAGTGAAACAGTGAGAACACAGACAGCTGGCGATTGGTTGTTGCCATCACTTTACGTGACATCATTACACAGACATGACAGTGTCCAATGATGTTTGTAGCAATGAGTGGCTGTGAGTACCTGGGTTATGGGGGAAACTTAGCTACAGATTACAGCATTGGCACTTGGAGAGTTGGTACCGTGGCAACTGCTAGGTTTTGTTTTAGCTGTGTCTTCATTCTCTCCCGCTTACTGTCTGGACCTGACTAACTGTAAATGAATGAATAGGCAAAACTGACAGGGAGGGATATATTATCTTTCTGTTGCTCCTTCTCTCTCTCTCAAACCCCACACTCACTCACACACTCCCTACAGAGCAACAGTCAATAGAACTCACTCATTTGCCCGATCCTCTCTTCTTTTTGTCCTCGCAAGCAATTCAACTGACATGCAACTACAATCCCTCCCAACACACTTTCCAACATTGGCTCCACCCTTCTGGCACTCAAATATCCTCCAGCTCCGGAAGATTTACAGTTCGATCTCAGTCTAGGTCAACAATACTAACTGTAAGACAAACAGAAGAAAATGACAGAGGAACATATTCTTGTGTATTCCGGAATTCTCAGGGGGGCAGTGAGTCTCGGTCTATTGTGGGACACTTTAGACAAGCTGTGACCATTGCTGCCCCTCCCCCAGAGTATAACGTCACCGTTGGCAACTCTGCTACCCTATCATGTGAAGCACGGCATCAGAACCGAGTCCAGTGGCAGAATTCAAACCGTAATGCCATTAGTAGCTCATCTGATGGACGTGTACAGATCCAAGGAACATACCTATATTTCAGGGAGGTCCGCTTGGGAGACAACGGTACCTACTATTGCTTGGCCAGCAATGAAATATCTAACGATGAAATTACGTCACATCTGGTGGTGCTGGGTAAGTACAAGACGACTAACAAGTGGTAATTAACGGGACAGGGGTGTCTTTATGAGTGTGTTGACAAATGTAAATGGTGTGGGCCAGACTTAACCCAAAGAAGAAAAGGGAATTGGTCTGGGCGTGAGACTACAGCTAAACTTACTCCATCCAACTAGACTTGCCTCTATCCACTAATTTTTGCTAGTGCTCAGAGGGAAAGTCTAGCTTAATACTCAGCATTAGTCTTCTCGCTTGTTCTGTTCATCTGACGGAAGCTCTTTCATAGATGTAGCTACATATTAGGCCAGCTACAAAGCCTTGGCTAAATATAGTCAACCTTAGAATACGTAGTAAACATTTGTCCTTGTAAAGATATTTGATGTTATGAGGCAAATGAGAGGAAAGAGAAAAGCTGGCAGCCAGTGAGAATTGATTCCAGGGCCTCTGGTTTGAGCTGCCAGTACTGAACTACGACCCTCAGGCAACCACCAGCCCTCACAATCCTCTACATGCATATGCACTGCTGCTACTGCCTAGGTGGTACTGAATGCTCCAATCGCACACCCAGCAGCCAGTCGGTGTAACTGTCCAAGATAGTGAGTTGAGTTTCCACTGCCTACCAGTCACATGTTTTTACAGTCCAACTGTATGGTATCATGTGATCCCTTCGATTCAGTTCTACGATTATCTGTTCATACTTGGAATCATTAGCAAATAGCTTTGAACTTCCAAATATGGTTGTGGTGTTGTTGGCACTGTCGGACTTCAAAGGAGGAATCATTAATTAGAAGACTACTCATCTACCATGATGCAAACTCTAACCAATGCATGTGTTGGTTCCCTTTCCTCGTTTTGCTTGTACAACACGAACATACCAACTTGCTTCACGACATGTACACATCCTGAGCTCTTTGTTGCACATCCACACACACTCACACATCCACACACTCACACATCCACACACACTCACATGCACACATCCACACACTCACATTTATCCACCAGAAACTCCCTCGGTGAATGTCACCCCTCCGTCTACTACTGTCAATCTCAATGAGTCTGTCACACTGATGTGTGAGGCCCAGGGCTCTCCTCGACCCTCTATCATTTGGACAAAGCTGACAGACACTCTGGAGGTGGACACAAGATATATCAACAAGATTGAAGGTCAGTCGTTGTAGTGTGTGTGTGTGTGTGTGCGTGTGTGTGTGTGTGTGTGTGTGTGTGTGTGTGTGTGTGTGTGTGTGTGTGTGTGTGTGTGTGTGTGTGTGTGTGTGTGTGTGTGTGTGTGTGTGTGTGTGCGTGTGCGTGCGTGTTCACTATGTGGTAATAATTTCTGCATCTTGTTATATATTCCCTGTTCTTTTCTCTGCAGAGAATGTTAGTCCCTACGTGATCCGGACCCAGCTGATATTTCATAGTATTAGGAATCGGGACATTGGAACTTACCACTGCGCTGCCAGCAACAGAGCCGGGTCGGCCAGTGGGACAACTACCATACAACTGATTGGTGAGTTGTACAATGACGGATTGTCCACCTGCTGTTAAAGGGAAGAGTGAGGTTTTAGCCACAAGTGGGTGGCATAGTAGTTTGACGTACATGCATCTTCACTCGGTTCCTCTTATTATTATGTGTATGAGTACAGTGTGGTTAGTCAGTATACCAGCACACATCCACACACACACACACACACACACACACACACACACACACACACACACACACACACACACACACACACACACACACACACACACAGCACGTACTAGGCACATACTCACAATTCAGAGTGTATTGGGTGTGTGTGTGTGTGTGTGTGTGTGTGTGTGTGTGTGTGTGTGTGTGTGTGTGTGTGAGAGAGTATGTGCAATGTGTGCTTGAATGTGGGTACTATTCAGGGATGTTAACATGGTGATTATCATGAAGTGTGGAGAATGTCACCCATAGTGTGGTTTCCATTATGGGCTACCATTGTGAAAGTGGTTTGCCTTTGAGTTGTTTGGGCCTTCACTGTGTAGTTTCACAGCAATTACTGCACCCCTTCTTCCCTTAAAGTCAAAATTTGTCCCACACAGTTGACCTGAATGAGTTAGTGGACGAAACTGAATAGTTTATGGTGTCCTTCAATGCAACGCTCAAAATTACCCATGTGTGTGTACGTATTGAGTGTCCGAAATTAGCATAAAGGCAGTTGACAGTTTAGTGTGGTGCTGAACTAATACTGCTGTAGAGTTTGTAAAGCGATTTGTTGTGTTCAACAAACCACATCTCCCTAAAAAATAGCAAAGTCACCCACTGCGTCGGACGTGTTTCGGCCAATACCAGGCCTCATCAGCCATGCTGGGGTGACCTGGAGATGGGGACTGCTATCTCATGCACAGAATGCAGTCAGGTAGCTGGCCTCATGCATGCCTACTCCATCACTATTGTACACACTTTCTTTTTAGCCTCATTTTCTCTTACCACACAAGGACCTGGGCCACAAGGCTATCTTCTTTCATGAGGGCTCAGACCCCTGGTGAATTCACGCTTCAATAGCTGGAGATAGAGGACAGCTAGTGTCCCATTTCTCCGTGTGTGCTACTCGTAGAACAACCAATGATAGCTGTAGTGGAAGACTGGAAGCAAGGCTAGAGAATAGCATAGAAACTCATATACCCTGGAACTATTACCTGCAATACTGAGAACTGGCAGGTAAGATCCCTGCTACTAACAGCAGCAATACCAAGAACTAACAGCAGGAACTAACAGCCCCAGTACCAAGAATTTTCAGATAAGAAAATGTCTCAGATGAGAATATACCTTGGAAATGTCACTTACTGGCCAAGGATTGTAAATTGATTTTGTTTGAAACAATGGCAGTTAAAGGATGGGGGTAACAGTAAACTAGACACAGTTGACAAACTCTATTCTTCTCCGCTCGTATACAGATCAGTCCTGTCCATATAGCTTGTGTGCCTCATTCCCTGGCCCAGCACAGCTTCGCATTGCTTACGGTCTGTGTTATACTTGAGCCTGGGAACAAGCTACGAACTTAAATGACTTTTTCTAAGAGCAGACGCCAGAGGAGGGTGGACGCGATCATGTGGTAGTGACAATTAACTGACATTCCAAAGCTAAGAAGTGTAGATGGAAGCTAAACTAACAGCTATATGGACAAAGTTGCGATGGGTATAATGGGCGTGCATGGTTTTCGACAAAGCTGAAGATGTTTGGTAGTTAAAATGGCCTCCTGTGACTCCCCTTCCATCAAACTAGCAACCTAAAAACCTAGCCTGTGCAGTGAGTCAACCAATTTTGCCTGACTAGCCAGATGGCTTTAGCTTAGTCGAAAACCCGATGTGCCCATCATAACTTAGAGCGATCCTTGTAGTTTGCATCCACGATTCTTGCCCTATGAATGTCATCAGAGCGATCCTTGTAGTTTGCATCCACGATTCTTGCCCTATGAATGTCATCAGAGCGCACTAATTGTCACTCCGACATGATGTCATGTCCTCCCCCCTGAGTAGACACTATTATATAAACTTGTACTTATTTAACTGGTGTACTTTACTTAGTACGGCCATTCATACTGGTATTCACTATTATCAGCTAATTAGGAGAATAAAGTAACCGAGTCAGAGGACAAACGTATTCATGACTTTTAGCTAGTATTGCTTTCTGCCTCCAAGAACTGGGGCTGAATGAATAACAGACTAAAAGTCCCTTCCTGTGTGATGTTACTCAAGATCCACAAAACAGAAGCTAAGCAGCTATTTCTGGATTCATTTGGTTGTGTGTTCTGAAGAGAAGGCTACAGTATCCTAGTCAAAACATGAGCAGGGGGGGGATTCAAAGGGGATTGACACTATCCTGTTCCCAGGTTCCACCCAACTTTTTGTCACTGGAAAGGTGGGAGGGGCCTGAGAATGGAGCATGGTTGACATACAAACCACAGACTTATTTTATGCTGTTCTTTCTCCAGTTGAGAAGTTCCGTTTATTAATGTGGAAATTTAATTTATCTGTCTGAGGTCAAAGTGACAAGGCACAAGCGTTGCTAAGCAAGCCCTAGGCCTTGCCAGCGGCCAGATTCTCGGGTTGAGAAGAAAATTTTATTTAAAAACCTGGGTTAAAGTGTACTACAAACATAAGGTCTTTGAAATCAGGCTTCCATTTCCAAATTTGGTCTTGCAACTTTGGAGAAAAACCACATTTTTCTTCAAAGTTTCATGACATACCCTTGAAAGGAAATTCTGGGTTTGAGGTTATATACGTAGGGCCCATCTACTCTGTTACTAGACTCTGCTGTATGAATCTACTTACTTACAGTGGGGTTTCTTTTGACATTTAGGGACCCCCAGTGGCCCCCGGATGGTAGAGCTGTCTCTGGTCAACTCCACCGGCGTCAATGTGTCATGGCTACCCCCAGAGAAGGACGGCAACGTAGAGATTATATCATACACAGTGAGTTCTACCCTCGTTTCCAAACCTTCAGAAAATTTGTCTTACACCACAGTATCATATTTTTAGAATTGAGATTGCTGACTCAGCACAAACCAACAAAATGCTCCAGACCCTCTTCCTCGAGAGAGGGTCGGGTCTGGGCATGAGACTACAGTTGTAGAGATGGGCGATACAATACCACAGTTATCGATACCACCACCAATCAGGGCCTGAGACTACCTTATCCCAGGCCTGCATAGCATTTATCCATTGCACTACAAGAACAAGCCAGCGCTATGTCATACAAGCATCGATCGTTAGCCAATGTAAGAGGGCTACATTGCTGGTTTAAAAAAATTGCTGACTCGGCACAACTAAGAAAGTGCTCAATAGTCACCAGACCCTTTTCCTCATGAGAGGGTGGAGTCTGGACATGAGACTAGGGATAAGACTAGTGAGTTTGCTATTAGCTGTGGTCTCATTCCCAGACCCAGTGCCCCATTATTTGACCAACCAGAGTGCTTCCTTTAGTGTCCCAAGTAGAAGCCTTAAAGCTGCATGTTTCACTTTCAATCATTATACTGGACTAGATATTCCCTATGAAAAATAACCATGTTCAAGTCCCAATCATTCATTATACTGGATATGCCCTATGATGTTCAAGTCCCTTTAAGACCACACTTAGTTCGTGTTATTGTATCACTTCTGATACCAGAGATGCCACATGTGTGTGTTAACAGGTAAGGCAGTTGAAAGTGAAGCAGTAGTAAGGAGGTGTCTAAAGGAAAAAGGCCCTGTTTGTTTGGCCAACTATAGGATGTCCCCCATCCGAAATTGAAATTGCTTCAGAATACATCAGCTACTATTAATTAACCTTATAAGGTAAGAAATGTCAAGTGACTGGTCCCTCTATTGCAACCAGGAAAGGAAATTGCTAACTCAAAGGGATAGCACCTATTATGTAACCAGGGAATAATAACCACCAGCCTTTCCTATATTGAAACCATGCATGCAAACTGGGTCCCCACTGGATGACACCCCTGCATTTACTACAGTGGGGCTTCTCTATAGCAGACACGCTGAAACCTCTTGCCGACCTGAAGCTGAGTGAGTCGGAGGCTCTATAAACCACTTTCTGAGCAATTTATACATAAAACTTCCAATCCTGTACATGTACTTAATATGTAGGCAACACACTGTACAGTGATGAGGTCTAAAGCCTTCTACTTCAGGTCTTGTAGCTAAGTAGCAGTGAACTTTGTTTTCCTAAAACCTACTAACAAACATTTTACCTACGTATAGCATAGCACTGAACTCTAAAGTGTTCAAGCCAAGGTAAACCTGCAGCACTAACCTCTTATGAGCATCTTGGGGTGCGGTTATATATATATAGTAATTTATACATAGAACTTCTGATCCCTATTTTGGAGGTCAAAGAATGTTTTACATGTGAAATGCTCAGAGTGGGGTCCATAGCGGATCTCATATAGCTATTCCAGAGGCTGAATATCAAAGTATCATTCCCTGCATTAATTGGAGTGACTGTTATTTGCAGGTGACGTGGATGGTTGCCAACAGCACTAGCAGTGGAGGGGGTTCACACACGCTACGTGGCCCCAACCCTACTTACCACCTGGTTTCTGATCTCCACTGGCTGACGACATACACAGTGCTTGTTTATGCCAGCAATCGTATCGGGAGAGGGAGTGACAGTGAAGAAATGAACATCACTACTGACGCCACAGGTACTACTTGTGTACAATGGGTTGTGTGTATGATTCCGTCGTCACAAGATGGAGTCAACTTCAATACATTGTACCACTGTAACTACATGTTACCCCCATCTCCTTCATTCCAATCCTCTCCCCTTCCCCTCCCTCTCTCACTGCTCCCCCCTCTCTGTACTTTTGCCGTACTCTGTACTCCTTAACTCCTTCCTCCACTCCATCCCATGCTCTCCTTCCCTCGCTGCTCTCCCCCTCTCGATCCTCTTGTTCCTTCTCTCCATCCCTCTCCTCCATCCTTCCAGTTCCTGCTGCTCCTGATGAGGTGACGTTTATGGACCTAGCCCCGACCTCAGTTCAAGTGACGTGGAGACTATCAGCAAACGACGGCGGTGCACCGATCACAAGTGTCCGGGTGTACTACCGGGCTATGAACCAGACGTGGAGGGAGGCAAGATTTAAAGAGACATTTTCACTGGACAGTTCCTCTTTACTAATCCGTGGACTGAGAGATAACACTCAGTACCAGCTACAAATGGTGGCAGGGAACAGAATGGGTGAGTATAGTGTGCATCCTGTAGTGTGCTGATGCCTAAGGCAGTAAGATTGTTTACACATATTTGGATGGTGTTTACTGTCAACTGTTGTTGTCTGGCAATTATACAGCTGCATTGCATTAAAAATGGTTGTTCTTTTCCTCCTTCATCCTTGTCTCTTCTCTCTTCCCTCCTCCCTCTCCTTGTCTTTCCTCCTTTCTTTATTTACCTCTCGCCTGTTTCCCTCACCCCAGGATTTGGGCCTCCAAGGGACTCCGAGTCTTTTCATACCCCACCTCCTGGGTTCCCAGCCTCCCCCACCCACATTACAGCTACAAACATCACTGACACCACGGCCATAATCTGCTGGGTAGCTAGTGACCTGGGGAGACCATTTAGAAGCTTCAACATCCATGCAATTGTGAACTCAACTTCACAGGGGATTCTAAAGACTGTACCTGCTAGTAAAGTTCTTCGGCACATACCAAATTGTACTGAAGGGGCTCAGGTGTGTGTGTGTGTGTGTGTGTGTGTGTGTGTGTGTGTGTGTGTGTGTGTGTGTGTGTGTGTGTGTGTGTGTGTGTGTGTGTGTGTGTGTGTGTGTGTGTGTGTGTGTGTGTGTGTGTGTGTGTGTGTGTGTGTGTGTGTGTGTGTGTGTGTGTGTGTGTGTGTGTGTGTGTGCGTGTGCGTGCGCACGTGCATGCGTGCGTGTGCGCGTCCATGCATGCATGTGTGTGTGTGTATGTGTGTGTATGCATGTGTGTTTGTGTGCCTGTGCATGAAGCTGTTATTAACTGCCTCCTCACAGAGATCACAGAGTCACTGTTCTGCTTCCTCTCCCTCTAGATCACAGATTTGGAGCCAGCCACCTGCTACACATTTACTGTTGCGATAAGGAACGACCAGGGACTAGGACAACCCGGTGCAGAGCTAGACGTCTACTGTACCCTCTCACTTCAGCCGTGTGTGAATGACGACTGTACCCCATGTCCTAGTGACAACTGTTCTCCTGGAGGTACATCAGTCCGTCTTCATACCTTCTAGTTACATCTCCTCTTGCTCCACTCCCTCCCATCCCTCCCCTCCCTTCCTCCCTCCCCTCCCTTCCTCCCTCCCCTCCCTTCCTCCCTCCCCTCCCTTCCTCCCTCCCTCTCGTCTCTCCCCTCCCTTCCCCTCTCTCCCCTTCCTCCCTCCCTCCCTTCCTCCCTCCCTTCCCTCCTCCCTCCCTCCCTCCTCCCTCCCTCCCTCCCTCCCTCCCACCCTTCCTTCCTCCCTCCTTACATCTTTCCCTCTCTCCCCTCCTCTTCCCTACCTCTAGAAACTGCCGCCAGCATCCCCCGTGCTACTGGACTCTCCAGTGAGATTATTGCTATCCTGGTCGTCTGCGCACTGATTGGAGTAGCACTGCTGATTCTAGTTGTTTTCCTTCTCTGGAAAATATCCTCCACACTAAAGCGCCAGAAGTCTTATGAATTCTCTGATGTCCCTCCTCCATCTGATCCCTTACAAAGGTGCACATTGTTTCTAGCTGAGGTCTCATGTGTATAGGGACCTTCTTCTTCATCTCCCTTAGTATACCTAGTCCTTTCTCTCTCTCATTCACTCTCCTGGTACCACATTTTTAAGCCAGCTGAGATCTCGTGTGATCAAACTTTCGTATGTAGAGATCACTTACTGTGTACCTACATGTAATAAGTTATAGTCCTTCCACTTTAAACCCTCCCTCCCTTCCTCTCCCTCCCTTCCTCTCCCTCCCTTCCTCTCCCTCCCCTTCCTCTCCCTCCCCTTCCTCTCCCTCCCTTCCTCTCCCGCCCTTCCTCTCCCTCCCCTTCCTCTCCCTCCCCTTCCTCTCTGTTATCCTATCTTACAGAGAGTCTTCACGATCAGACAAGACGCTACTTGAACACGACCAAAACCGAAATGGCCAACAACAGTTCCTAACGCAGCCGAGCATCAGCAGCCAAAACAGTAGCTCTGACCAGGATACACCAAACACGGCCATTACAGTCATTTCAGAAAATAGCCCCTTCACATTTACTCCACCCGTTTCTGCCCACACTTTGGAGTACCCCCGGAGTGCTAGCTTGGGCTCAATGGGTCGGTCCTTTCAAATGTACCCCATCCCTGAGCATTCACCTGTCACCCATCCCTACATCCCACCAAATGCACACCAACACACGCACACCCTCCCCAACCACTGGCAAATACACCCCTACCCCACCTCAGACACACGCCAACAGAACAGCCAAGAAGAGTTTGAAATGATTGAAAATCCTTCCAATCAACGATTTGAGCAGGAAAAGGTACAGTAAAGGGTGATAATATTTGTACCATTTCCACCACTTATCACTGCATTGTTGCACAATGACACACTGCTGCCCCTCCCCCAAGTGGGAATTGTAGGAGTAGTTGGTTAGCAGAATGCCCGAGACATGCTGGAGGACATTTTATATACCAGGGTCCACTTTTTTACTGAGTACATTCTGCTAGAATTATGTGACATTCCCCATGTAGAAATGGAAGATAGTTACATCGGGTATATTGATTGTATCACTGTGTTCATAGTGCTGTATTGCTCAACGTCTGTTAAGGGTGGGGCTTGTATGTGATCATAGAGGTTGCAGATATTCATGCATCTACCAAGTGCATGTGAGCCCCACCCTTAACGGAACCTCGATTATACAGTGCTTCGAAAATAGTAACACAATCGCACAATCTGACATTTGATATCTACATAGGACTGTCTCACAAACTGGTTCACTAACCGTACTTATTTTCTTGTCCTCTCAGCAAGCAGAGCTTCAAAGTCAGATGTTAAACTTCAGTCACGAGGTTGAAGATCCAGAAGATGAAATCCCACCACCAATCCCCCCATACAGGGGCGAGGACATAACAAACCACCCCTCCCCTCACCTCCCTCCCCCCTATCTTGGGGAGAGTGTCTCCCAGCCTGCAAACTCACCAAGATTGCAACATAGCAACTGTGAATTCCACATCCCAGACAGTGAAGAAGAAGAAGACTTGGAATTTATTGATAACGATGCATACGAGAAGGTCACTCCGAGCCCACAATCGTTGCGGAGAGCTCCCCCTCGGTTTGCAATCAAAAGCAACCAAAGAGGAGCTGTGTTTGAGACTGTAGACCTTCGTCACTAAATTCTATTTATAAATATTTTATGATCGTATTGTGCTGCAGTTGTGCAGTACGTTGTTGTCCAAGCCTGATCGGGCAAGCTCAATCCGAATGCAATCTATAGTTGAACAGAAAGCTGTGTACGTATCGGGATCAGGTTGGCATTGGTGTTGGTTTGTTGCTGTTCTGTGCTGTATTTTGTGTGTATGTGTAGAACATAATTTATGTAACACATATTTTAGCTTATTACAAGTAGTTTTTGAGTAATTACAGTAGTATGAATGTTTATAAGTTATGCTGTGTCCTAATTATGTCAATTATTAAGCATAGTAGTTGTGTGTGAACGTCCTTGTGACTTATAAGCTCACAATGCAAACTAATTGCAAACTAATTCTTTTTATATTGTTTTAAATCTCTGTACTTCTATATTGAAATTATACAACTTCAAGAAATCATACCTTCGGTAGCAATAAGGCGGGGGGAGTGTGGAGAGGATGAAGGGATGATACAGAATTCATAATTATTTTGTGACAGATCTGTGAGAATGTATGGTACTAAAACATTCCCTCTTGTATGGCATCTATGCTGGGGTATCGTTGAATTAGCATTAAGGCACCACTGTGAAGTGTATGCAGAACAGCAGTCCACGGCTCACCCCATTGTTAAAGAAATTATTATTTATGACTTGTACCTCAGAAAAATAGTTAAGTCTTGTCCTCAGGCAGTGTGTCCCTGAGACAGGAACTTTCTTGATAATACACCATGGTGTCTTGTGTTTGTAGCTGAGACCAATTACTATAGTGATTTTGTATCCACCCTATGAGACCCTAGTCTCGCATGGCCAGTTAGGGTCTGGCTACACGAGACTAATGAGACCTACTAAGGTGTGTTGAGTTAGCTCTGACTTAGCCATCACACGCACCCTTCCACCATTTGCGTGTCCTCACAACTTGTGGTGACTCAAAGGTTTGAAGCTAGCTCTAAACATAGATAGTAGAGTGACTATTACTCTACTATCTATGCTCTGACTTAGCCATCACACACACCCTTCCACCATTTGCCTGTCCTCAACAATGTACTGACTTGTGGTGGCTTTCAAAGGTTTTGAAATTGGTATTACTAAACGTCCCCTTGGCTGCAAGTTTGACCATATATAGCCCGATTTATGGATCGTAGGTGCCAGTCGCATTATTATGCCCCATCAGGTATAACTGAAGCCAGTGAAATGTCACTGCACAGGCTGCAGGAGTGGGCGGGGCTGGGTCGAAGAATGCGGTATCTAAGCAACGTAGATGGCATGTCCACAATAATAAGACGAGCCGTGCAGAAAGACAGCCGAGTACAACGATGTCTAGGTCCGTTCGATCACGAATTGAAAGTTTCGAAGCTCTCTCACGCGGTTCTGGAGGGCAGGCGAGAGACAGCAACAAAGACAGGCGAAATGAAGTCGTCACAGAGAAACGTAAGACTGTAGTTCGCGCGCATGGTTTACGATGTTGCTATGCATAGACTAGACTAGACATAGATCTACGGCATGGACAAGTCTTAGATTAATTCTTGCATCAGTGCAATACAGTGGTGGGTACGCATGAGACAAAGGTGCAGAAATTATTGCATGGAGTCACACTTATCTGCGCATAGATAAAGTCATACTCACCTCCAAAGGTTTTTACAAATTGGGTGATAGATACATAGATGGTGTGAACATGTATATTGAATGCCTTCTGTAACTGTTTTAGCTCATCAGTGCAATCTAACTCCTACGTATCCGTATCCCCCATTTGAGCCTGAATCCCAGCGTTGGGAGAGCCTGCACAGAGCACAACAGGCTTCCAATTTATGAATCCCCCTGTATATTACAAAAGCCTCTGTATCTGGTTACATATGTATACTACTACTTAGCTGCAACAACTACCCACCCTGTACTGTGATACAAGGTTTGTACCACCACAGGAAGAAGATTTCTCTATCCTGGGAACACCCACAGGAGTCCTGAGTCTCCAACTGCAAACATTGGAATGGGAGTGACTGCAAAATCCAGACACTCTGGATTAACAGGTAAGGCTGTCTAGAGAGCTATTGCACACCTTCTTTAGTTTTGCCCTCAGGATGATAAACGAAGTATTCGGTTGAAATGTTGACAAAAGTTCCAGTTATGCTGAACCAAAAATTTTCGATTGCATATCAGCTCGTTCCCAGCCTCTCACACCTCCAGCTTTCATAGTGCAAGCAATGAAACACTAAGTCTTGCAGTTGTGGGGATACTGTGGTTCTCCAAACCATTAGCACTGCAAGCGATGGTAGCTGTGGTGGAGGGCTGGGAACAATGTTAAATCACTCCTCATGCTGTCCACGTTGGTGACCCATGCCACTGCAATATAAAACCAATCTAGACTGTTTACAGGAAGAGAGGGCCACAGAGCCGCTACAGGAACATCACAGGAGGTTCAGTTTTGATGTTACAGCTTCTCCACTAAACACACCAAGTGTGATTAGAATATATCTTGCCTCAGCTGAAAATAAGTACCTATAGAGGATCGTGAGGGCTAGTGAGTTGCTTGGTAGTCGTACGTAGCTCAGTGGTCAGAGGTACCAGCATCCTAAGCCAGGAGCCTGGGTTCGATTCCCCAGCGACGGTCGGCTTTTCTCTTTCTCTCATTAATTTTCCTAGGAGCCTGGGTTCGATTCCCCAGCGACGGTCGGCTTTTCTCTTTCTCTCATTAAATTTCCTAGGAGCCTGGGTTCGATTCCCCAGCGACGGTCGGCTTTTCTCTTTCTCTCATCAATTTTCCTAGGAGCCTGGGTTCGATTCCCAGCGACTGTTGGCTTTTCTCTTTCTCTCATTAATCACATCGTATCAAGTCAAGTGTGAAGGCAATGAGTAGTTGGCAGACATAACTTATTAACAACAGACATGACACTACATAAAGTGGTAACACTAGTCACACACCCAGGCTAGTATCAAGTTACAAGACCTGGGCATGGGAATGAGACTCAGAGCAAAGTGGCCTTGTTCTCAGTGTGAGAAAGTAGTGCACCCTCACCTTAGCCTTCCACACGTTTCCAGAAAATGTTTCCAGAGGCAAACCCTCGCCCCACCTTATACCCTCACCCTTATTCTCCAAAATTGTGAAGCCATATGAAGCAGGCCCAGGAATAGCATGAACAAGCAATGGACGATGTCTATATTGTTATGCAAAGTCACCCACTGTGCAGGATGCATTTCAGCCACTTGTTCCCAGGCTCCGTGAGAGGTTGAGTTGTACAAAGATCACGATCAGCGAGGACAATGTGATATGTACATTCTCTTACCCACAGACTTTGAGGCAGACTTACAGGAGGTGTGGAGTGTGCGTAAGAATATCCACCACACCGGCCAGATACTGCCAAGGGCAGTCCCCAGCAGTGTGCAAGTGACGGCAGCTGGAGGACAGTACTCCCGACATGGAGCCATCCCGGCTCAGCAATCCATGCAAGGCCACCAGGCTCTTGGTACCAAGGACAACTCGATTAAAGGTGTGTATTCTAGCCACATTCTCCTCTCTAGCTTTTTGGTTGCATAATGTCTGCAAAAGTTTCACAGACAGTACGCGGAACTGGGAGGAGCCTCAGAACAAGGCAATGAATATTGTGCATGTACATATATTGTGTAGGTGCATTTCACGTGATTTCAGGGTCTCATTCCCAAGTGACTCCAGTCTCATTCTCAGGCTATTACAACTCACTTTGTGTTCCAACCACCACGCAGCTAGTGCTAGTTTTGGTCACCCTGGCTTCTGCTAATGAGATCTGTGAATTTCTTAGTAAAACTACTGTCTCCAAAGATCACGAGCTCTATTTATTGGGTGGGTATCATAAAGATGTCAATCTTGAGAATGGAAGGAATGGTGCTGAAATGTGATCCTCAGGAATGACTAGTCTAGCAAAATTGATCCCGGCCTTCTTTTGTGAAAATGATAATCATCTGAATCAGAATGTTTGTATACGGTAATAAGGTAGTCTTGCTCTCTTTCGTGGTCTAAGTCATATTCCTAGGCCTAGCATCTTTCCCAAGCCTCAGAGCCTGGGAACGAGGCTGTGACAACTGTAGCCACGTTCCAAGCCTCAGAGCCTGGGAACGAGGCTGTGACAGTTGTAGCCACGTTCCCAAGCCTCAGAGCCTGGGAATAAGGCAATGACAACAGTAGCCACATTCCAAGCCTCAGAGCCTGGGAATGAGGCTGTGGTTTTTGATCGCTTGCAGTATAAAAACAGAGGGGAAGGCCTGGGAGAAAGAGTCACGTGCGTGACGTCAGGTAGACGTGAGGGGGGCGGTGCCCGATTGTTGTAATTCACAAACTTTGCGTTGATCAGCCTCGAGTCTACCATACAATGAGCTGTATTGACGCTGTCTTTCGAATGTTACAGTCTCAAGTTCTTGGACAAGATATTACAAGAAGGACCTCGAGATTCTTCGTCGGGCACCGCCCCCCCTCATGTCTACCTGATGTCACGCACGTGACTCTTTCTCCCAGGCCTTCCCCTCCGTTTTTATACTGCAAGCGATCAAAAACTGGAGGCGGGAATGGCCTGGGAACGAGGCTACTTTCCAAGCCTCAGAGCCTGGGAACAAGGCTGTGACAACTGTAGCCACATTCCAAGCCTCAGAGCCTGGGAACGAAGCAATGACAACTGAGGGTAAGGGAAGAAGGATAAATCATCATGCACTTCCTCAAGCCAAGTATCTGAGACTACAAGTTTGGTATGTAAACAATTTCATAATTACAACATGTTGGAACAACAAACATTCGTTATGGTCAAAACAAGCACTGTATGGTTTGGGATTAATAAGATTTTTATGCAAATTTATCATCTTCCTTGGGTGTAAACAGCTCATTTCCTTTGGTGTCATAGCACAATCTCATTCCCAAACCCCATGTATCCTGGGAATGAGTCTCATACTAAGCACGGCCTGGGTACAAAGCTATTGGTATGTCCACTTGACAGTTTCTATCTCTTGACCTACAGGTTTGGCAGCAAGAAAAGAAGAGTTTGAAGTAAAGCGATTACCTCTCCAAGGTGAGAAATACTGATACCAAATGCAGGAACATATGAAGTGCCATGGTGTGCCACTTTGCAGTACTCATACATACGTGGCCAGTGACGTTGACTCTAACAGAAGGTAGCCTGGTACCTGATGCTGGGTAGCAGACCCGTCCAAAGGCTGCCCCCGCATCATAAGTTGTTTGTAATATTAAACTGAAAGCTGTGGTTGAGCATAAACTACTTTATACAACATTACATCACTTTTACGTATTTCATTGGACAAACAGCGTAATAGTCAGCACAAAAACTTGCGTGATGTAAAGAATAGTTTACACGAAACCGAGTTATAGTTTACTGTCTCAATGTGATACAAATTGGATATTCTACCTACACTCGGAGTATAAGCACGACAGTATATCCAATACATATTTCCTATATTACAATACAACACAGCAACAATAGCCTATAGTGCAAACCTAAGACTTGTAGATTCCAGCACAATTTGGAGACGTTAGTATCTTACACAACTTCAAAGCATGATAAATATTTGGCGTTGACACTGTGCCAATGAGATATTATGAGTAAAGACGGTACACATAGTGGTTGTTGAAATGATTACGACTGAGGCATTTTCAGTACATATAGAGGATTGTGGGGGCTGGTGGTTATCCAGTTGTCGTAGCTCAGTGGCAGAGCACTGGTTGCACAAGCCAGGTGTCCTGGGTTCAATTCCCGGCGACTGCCAGCCTTTTCACTTTATTTTCACCTCAAAACATCTTAATTTCTCTTTACAATTATTGTTACTTGTTGTTGGTGCCGAGTCAATAGCTTGTATATCAATTTTCAGCTGGCAAATAAACAAATACACTGGTTACCATAGTTACTGCATAACATTTACTAATAAATAAATTCATTGATAATTTTGACAAATTAAAATGGATGAATAAAGTCATATTGGCCCCAGGTGGGCCCTGGAATGTGTAGGCTATGAGAAGCCTTGTACCCTGACCTTTATCCCCTCTTTTGTTACACAGCCAAGAGTGGAGGCTTCCCCCTCTGTTATAAACATATTTCCAAGAATACAGCCTTTTCTAGTCTATCGAACTAGACCAATTTCTCTTCCATTGTCAGGCCTCTCCTGGCTTAGGGATGTAGAGCACATTCAAGATTTTGTAGGATCTGTGAATCATGCTGAGAATTAGCCCTGTCTCTAGCCTCGTCCCCAGCCCCCTCCCCCCTGGGGCCTGGGGATGAGGCTAGCCCTGTCTCCAGCCCCTCTTCCCAAAGGGCGTGGAGACAAGACTAACTGAGAGTATGACTCAAGGGTCATTTACCTATGTGCACGTGCAGATATTCATAAAGTTATAGGTAAATGTGCAAGCTTTACCTTACAGCAAAATTGGGGGCTATAGTTAAGTGTGAATCAAGGGTTATTTGTATCTATGTACATACTGATATATCAATAAAAGTACAGCGAGATTCTACAAAAGCCCTGTGCTAAGAAAATAGTAGATGCTTTCTTATCTTTTAACTTCTATACAAAGAACAAAATAGCTCATTCTTCCATGGGCTTTTGTACAATTTTTGCGTCATCCTGAATTAAAGTTTCATCACCAATGTGCGTCTTGTCGGTAAATATGTAAGAGTCAAGTTGAGAGGTTTAACCAAGCGTTGTTTACCTACCAATATATACCGGGACATACTGAATGTGTAAAAATGCTGTATTAAGGCTGAAAAATGATGAAGCTGCAAATATCTTGATACATCACATTTAGAGCACAACTCACTGGAGACTAAATGGAACGTACGTGCTAATTTCTCCTACTCTGAACCATCTAAAGGAGGGTCCCCTCACCATCAAGTCAATGGCGTCCTCTCCCCTCCCACCACCAAGAAGGCTGATGTCATCAGGGCATTCGGTGACAGAATATCACCAACAAAGGATCTGCCAAAGAGAGGCAAGTCTCTAGTCTCGTTCCCAAGCCACAACTTAGTGCTAGGTGGGGGCTTGGGAACGAGGCCAGGGCAAGCTTGTATATTGTTATTCAGGAGCCTTGCCTTGTTCCAGGTCTCATTACAGCTTTTGTTGGTCAATGTGGTGGGGCCTAAAAACAAAGCTATAATTTCTTTGTCTCAACAAATCACTACATTCACCTCCCTTCCCCCCCCCCCCCCCCCCCCCTTTCCACATGCACACACACACACACACACACACACAGAATCCAATGACAAAGTGCGATATGCCAAGAAGATGGCCCAGGGATACCTACAGTCAGTAGGCATCGGCCAATACACACCACAACAGAGTGGCTACATCAGGGATAATACTGGGTTGGAGGAGGGAAAGTCAAGAAGATGGAAGAAATTGGACCAAGATGAATTTGATTTTGATGTCTGAAAACAGTCGTGCATGTACAATATTCATTCTGTATGTGACATGTTGCAATCACAGCATGGCCGGAGCCTCAGAAATATAATTTCATGTACCATTAGCAATCTCTTCACCTTCCACCTCCCCACTCTCAGTCTTTTGTGAACTTTGTGAATTTTTGATGTATAATTATGATTACGATGATAAGACTTTGTGTATTTGTGAAAAAAAAAAAATTGTTAGAATTCCTGGTCTCATTCCCAGGCCTCTGGTCATAAGTGATAAATGGCCTGGGAACGAGGTTAGTAAATACCAGCTTGGTTGTCTAACACCCTTTTTCCCAGGGCTTCCCCGCTCTGGAACAAAAACATTGTGATCATGAATGCGGGCAAATTGTTCCAGTATCAAACTGAAAAACTAACAATCAAACCTATGTCCAAAGTACTTATGCAGACTTGACATAAATTTTCTGGTTAGGTAAAACACTGCTATTAGCCACAAGATACATCTGTCTCTTCAAAGCGACCTTATCAAATTTGTGAAAAACTGTCCAAGGCACCATGATGCAGAGCTGTCCTAGTTAGGAGTTTAACACCGCCCCCTACTCCTGAATTCTCTGCCAACAGTGGTCACACCAGATCACATAGTCTATTCTGGCACTTACTAATCAAATTCATGAAAACTGTCCAATTACAAGGCACAGTGCAGCAGACTCAACCAAGTTAGGCGTTTACTACCGCTTGACTACTCTCCACACACCTTAAATAGTAGTAGCCCCACAAAATCACATGCTGTCTAGTCTGGCCCTTCCCTGGAGTTGCAACAGAAGGGGAAAACCCATAAAGGAGGAAAAGGGGATATCATTTTTAAAGGAAGTACGTCTAGCCTCTTTCCCAGTCCTTGTATTGCAAGCAGTGATAGTGAATGAATGGACAGGTTTGGAGCTAGAGGTTGGTACACTGTGAACATGCCCACATTCATAGACACTCATAATAGACATTTTGATGTTAAGGGGGCAAAAGTGAAAAGCCAGCAGTTGAACTCTGAACTCCTGGCTTGAGCTGTCAGTGCTATGACAACCAGACCACCACAATCTTCTATATGTACTGCACAGGTGGTACTGAATGCCTCAGTTGCACCCCGGCAGTTAGCCTCAAATCCAGGCTCAAACAACACATACTGAGTTGCTGCCAGGTGTGTGACTGAAGCCTTCAGTACCAAGACGAAGTAAGCAAATGTACATAATAAATTGAGGGTTCTAAACCAGGTCACCAAACATTGTACCAAAATACGCTTTGAATCAGAATTTGATTTGAAGCTCTCATGCATCTCAGCTTGAATATCACATTGGTTGAAAGGGCCATTGTTAACTTATAGTTTACTTCCAGACACAATGGCTGTACATAATATTCATTTTTAGCAGCCTAATTCCAAGTCCTTACAACACCTCCAGTATTGCATGGATCACTTTCAGTGTCCCCCTCCATATATGCATACTGGGAGCGATCAAATATTCACTTAACAGTGGAGGGGGCAAAGGCCTTAGAACGAGGTCAGTTTTCTAAAGATCTGTTCTCGGTTAGACCACTTCCAAAATGCTCCAGTTATGATTGGCCAGTTTTTGCAGTTTAAAGTGGTAAATTATCTCTGTTCCCTTATAACATGAGGGTAGGCCCTCTGATTGTACGTAGCGATAAAAAACTGTTGTTAAGTATCTAATTCTCTGTTGCAGACGTCCTAGAAGTTGAAGTTCAAGTAATGCATACCAAACATACCCAGTCTATGACTTGGTAGGCAGAGGGGAAACCACAGACCATGACTTTCTGCAGAAGAGGAAAACCACAAGGGGGGAAAGGAGGAATTGCTCATCCTGACATAATATTTCCCACATTGTCTTGTGCCAAGATCACTTTGGTATGAGACAACTTCTCACACAAGCTCAGGCCCTGAGGCTCAGAGGTACACTGCAAACCTATCCACTAGGACGTCTACAACCTGTGTGACCATGTCTCCATGAGCACAGACCCTGTCTACATTCTGTATGAACGATCAATGAACCACGTACATCTGAATACTTTGCAAATTTCATCAGACCACACACATATTGGAAACTATTCAGTGAAACTTCTAGAACTGTCACTAATAATTATGTGAAAGAGCATGAAACAAACAAGGTTTGCCTGTCTACCTGAAATTGAACCAGAGAACATCTTTTGCAAATTGTTCATCCCCCCAAACAACAGACAGTATGTTGCAAAGCATATTGGTGTCATTACTATTTCTAGAGTTGCCACTAATATGTTAGCCTCGTACCCAGGCCTACGAACAGCCTAGGTACGACCAAGAGTTTGTAACAGTAAGAGTGTGCAACTCCCATATGGTTTCTATACCCGCCATCTGGATAGGATGACGTAGGCAATCAGCAGTGAATTTTGTAAGCTGGTAAAGAGGCGGGCTTTTGCTACAATGTTCAGATAGCTAATTACACTAGCACCTAGAATGGCTTCATGTTAAGTCCCTGCTAAGCATATTCACTGCTGATTGCCTACGTCATCCTATCCAGATCCATGGCAGGTGTAGAAACCATATGGGAGTAGCCTCGTCCCCAGGCCCGAGGGGCCTGGGGACGAGGCTAGTATGGGAGTTGCATAATAATAACATGAACCTCAATCCTGCACAGAATGGCGTTTTCAACCGTGGACATACATTCACAGCCTTCTACACATGTACACGGACCTCGGTCGTGCACAAAATGGCGTTTTCAACCGTGGACATACACAGTAGTCTGTGCATGCCATTGTGCTATTAATTAGCAACCAAAAGAATCAGTTTCTAGAACCAATACTCACATCTGTGTTATTATAGCAACCTGGAAGCTAAGGAAACTAGCCAGCTAAGGAAGCTAGCTAAGGAAGCTAGCCAAGATCACCTTACTACAGATCAAAATCTTCGTGAGAGGCTTGCTACAGTTCATGTATGTGTAATTACTTTGTGACTGTAACAATGTACAGTTTTTAAGTTCATGTGCAATAAAGGGGGTAGGTGCAACAGTATCGCACAACACAAGCTAGTCTAGCGTGGCCACACCCCATTCCACAAGGGGTGTGGCCACGCGAGACTAACACCCCAAAAAAATTTGAAGGGAGAAAGGGGGACCCTTTCCATCCCCCTGGGTCAGCACCTAGTCTTATCATAGCCCATAGCCTATGAATACATAGCTACAGAGGACATAAATCTCCTATGAATGCTTGAGTGATACTATCATAATCCTTCAGCAAAAGGACAAAGGACAGGAAATATATTCATGGCCATAGGATAATGCCAGATCAGAGATCTAAACGATAAACACGTCCCACGCAGCACGTGTGATTTAATCATGCCATGTTAAGTGCATGCAGGAAGTATTTCCTGTTTCATAATATATGTACCATTATATCTATGCTCAGACATGTCAACTTCCGTTTACGCCGAATGGGTTATGGAACCAGACCCTCCAATTAGAGGTTTGGCTGATGCCGTTCTGCACCCATCATGTACCAGTACAGTAAGCAGATTCTAAATCCTCCCATCGGAACACGGTCACTTGCTTTCGGAACCTGTATTACGTAACCACGGAAACCATAGGAGTGCAGCGAAGCCAGACCGAGCAGACCAGCCGGCGGCCGGCCCCGCGGAAGTGTGTGCATATATTAGCAGACAAATTCTTAATTTAATGGGTAATTCACCTTGCCATACTTGTCTATGTCGTGATTCCGTTGCATCTGAGATCGAAATGGCTGACGTTGGTAACAACCCGCTGCTCGACCTGAGCTTTCTCTCCGAGGAGGAGAGGGAGAAGATTGAGAAAGTGCTGAAAGCAGACCAAGCTCTCCAGCTGAAGAACACCGTCTGCGCAAGGTAAGCGGCTATACGGTATTGGCATGAGACATGAGAAGTATGTAGTGTAGAGAATAAGCTAGCTGCAACGTGGCAGTGTAAATGGATCACTGATTGGCTGTACAAATGTTGCTAATTGGAGGTACGAGTGTGCTTGTACGATTTGTAATGCCGGTTGAAATAGCATGTTGGATAACAACCGTACAAGTTGTGCGTGAAGTGAAACAGGTCACTGATTGGCTGATAGTTTAGACTGCTGATGTAAAGTAGTACAGGTGGGGTACTTGTCTCGCCCACCACCATTGTTGTCACGGTCGTGGGAGGGTCTGGTTCCATGTTTATATTGTAGTCCAATCACTCAAAACACTAACATCAGATGTGGTTCGTTGATTGTTCATCCATAGGCTACCTAGTTTGTCTACTAGTAACACGTTGCATTATGACAAAGAGTACAGCTTCATAGTTTGTCTAACACGTTGCATTATGACAAAGAGTACAGCTTCCTAGTTTGTCTAACACGTTGCATTATGACAAAGAGTACAGCTACATAGTTTGTCTACTAGTAACACGTTGCATTATGACAAAGAGTACAGCTACCTAGTTTGTCTAACACGTTGCATTATGACAAAGAGTACAGCTACCTAGTTTGTCTAACACGTTGCATTATGACAAAGAGTACAGCTACCTAGTTTGTCTAACACGTTGCATTATGACAAAGATACAGCTTCCTAGTTTGTCTAACACGTTGCATTATGATATAGAGTCAGATAAATGTACAGCTAGAAAACTGCGATACTGACCTAAAGTTTACAATACGTAATTTGTGTAAACAATGAAAATTCCTGCACTACGGACCTCTTCAGTTCTAGCTTTGACTGACTAGGGGTGGACATTGCACTGTGAATGGCAAGACATGATGCTCTTGGTCCCTAGTGCTAGCAAGAGCAAATAATAAAACAAGTGGAAGAGTGTGTAGCACTAGTAGTTGGTGTAGTGACAGCAGAATCTTCCGTCTATACTGTAAATTGAGCTTCCTGTTATATGCCCTCCCATACGACTTTGCTAAGTAATGTGAAATATTAATAGGAAGCTCTATTTCTAGTACACACGGGAGATTCTGCCATAATGAAATTACACACTCTTCCTCTTTCTGTTTTTTTTATTATGTGCTCTTGGTACTAGCAGTGAAGAGTGCGATAACCAAACCTTTGCAATACGCATATAATTATACCTGTGTTTTATCTGCCTTGTTAGAAGCTTACCGCATACCTCAAAATGGTCCATTTCACATGTTTGTTATACAACTTGCCTTTTGGCTCTCATGCAAAGAGATTGTACTATTCATGAATCGCTTCGCCTGACCCAGAGGAAATCCTGTGCACATGACTATGCTCTGGTTCTGCATGGAATACAATTGCATTCCTACCTGACCAGCCTCTTGGGTCATGATTCAGGGTGAACAGGTTTACAGTAGCTTCTTCTTTATCCACACCCCATCAGCCCTTGGTCACTTTGGCTATAGAGCTAATTAATTTGGAGAGGGATAATTGTACTCCACTATAGCTTTCGAATTATCCCAATGTCTTTGAGATCCGAAAATTTGGAGAACTTTTCCATTTAGTTTCCCTGCACCTAGCATACTAGTACGATATATGTCATCTGATATATGTCATCTGACCTCCACTGACCTGACCTTACTCACAGGAAGTTGTACATTCTGTTTCATAAACACAGGAAGTTGTATCATAGTAGCATGGATCAATGTTGACAATAGACAGACATGCAGGCTCCAGAGTTTAGGGAAATGAAAGACGCTGACATGCAGATTCCAGAGTTTAGGGAAATGTAAAAAATGCTGGGAGTGAACCAAGCGAAGCAGAGTGGCATCGTTTAGATAGTGAGGCTTCACCAGCAGTCTAACATTACCAGACGACAGCATACAGGCCATGCATGTCTGTAGCTAGCAGGGTTGCCACTTGCTACTGTCTGTAAACAACCTGTGCACACGTCTTTGCATATAAAGAGATACCACACAATGGAATGTTTGTCCGACCTGGGCAGGTAGCTGAATTTCATTTTGGTCATTGCTGAAGCTAAACTGGCACATTGGGCTGTTTGGGAGAGGTGTTTCCTTCTGTAACTGATGGGAAGCTATTAGTTTACTGTAAACATGAGAAACTGTAGAAATTTTAACTGTAAGGCTTTCGCCATGTGGCATCTTTGTTGGATGGCGCAAGTGGAAGGCCGCTGACTTCTGACAGGAGTACAGGAAGCATGCTACTAACAGTCTAGTTCTCTCCTCACTATTCGACCTTCAGCTTTCTCTATCAAGCTTAAACCATCTCTCACTTTTCTGGAGGGTTCAAGATGGTCTGGCTTGGTAGACTAGCTCTACTAAACAGTTTCAGACTGCTCATACATAGTTCCTTACTTACGTGAAGGCAAGTCACCAATGTATGTTGGAGCTATTCAACTTGGACAATCATGCTAGCTTCTGTATTTCTGCTGTAATTATGTAGCATGGTTCACTGTTTGTCTAAACAACTGCCAGCCCTTGTACAGAAGGTGTTCACGCTCCAGGTACCCCTCCCAAACGTCTCTTGGAACCTTCATCACTCTTGCATGGCACACTCAATGCCCAACCTCACGGTAGCGGAGTGAAAATCTTACTTTTGTCCGTATGCGATGCACAGCTCTTGTACTACACAAGGTATATGGAATCAAATATAGCCTTGTTCCCAGGCTTTCATACGTTTATCACTTGCAGTACGAAATTCGCACAGAATTTCATCCTGCAAGCGACGTACATGCGAAGGCCTGGGAACGAGGCTACATCAAATATATACACTGCAATTCAACTTCTTAGTGTGGAGCTTACTCGAATAACAGCACTCTCACTGCAATGTCCAGTTTTAGGTCTTCATCAATCACTAGAACTGATATTGGTTTGAAATTACATACCTTACGAACTCCAAACCATGGTGTCACGTACTGTGCGTGGGTGAACCATTAGCCTCATTCCCAGGCTCCGCAACACAAACTGGGAATGAGCTTGGGCTATTTGTTTCATAAGGTCCTCATTCCCTGGCTTTTCCCCAGCCTTTATCACAGTGCAGGCTGGGGAGTATTGTTCAGGAGTAGGTATTATCTATATTGTGGTAGCTAGCTACAGGACAAGCTAAGAATAACATACAAATACAAACTGTGATAGTAACGTTGTCTTTTTTCTCCCACCTCCCCACCCCCCTACACACACAGACAACTGGATTTACAGACTGGAGAGTTATTTCCCCCTAGCAAGTCTCCAGTTGCAAGTCTTGATGCCACAGATCTCATCCGTCAATCACTGAAGGCAACAGAAGGTGAGGTTTGGTGAACAACTGTTTTTTCCACTAGCTCTGATACCAACTGACAGTTTGCACAGAGGGTTTATCAGTTTATGTACTCACTGAAAGTAGCCATAGGCAATCCTTAACACTTTCACCAGTATGTTACAAGGTGTATGTGCAATGTCCTGTTTAGGTAACTACGGGTTTTAGTTTCATGCTAAATCATGAAATTAGCAGCCACCCCTTGCTGTTTGTAGCTTGTCTGGTCATACCTGTAGTCCTTAACTCTTGAACAACCATAGGCTATTTACTGGAAGTCTTTATTAGGCTATGGATACCTTCCTTGGTCCGTATTTCCACTTCTGCTTGGAGCTAGCACTGGAAACTTGAGTCAAAGCTTTATTGACACATTCTCTGTGGGTTCATGACCTTGGCCACACCCACTCATTAGCGAGCATTCAATAGTCAGGGCCCTCCGACCAGAGAGCGCTCCTCCGGACTAAAAGCTGCCTAAAATGCCAGAAACGGAGTCCGTACAAGGTGAAAGGGACATTTTCTACACCCGTTTGTGCAAGAAGGCAGATAAATGGCCCACCCGGCATTGACCAGGGCTTTTCTACAGGCAGCTGCAACTGCCACCATGCACTGTCAGCCAGAGCGGTGCACCCACCCACCTCCCCCTGTCCCACCCTTTCTGCTAGCGCAGAACCTATCTTCAAAATGGATTGCGCCAACTGATAACATGCGGCCAAAAACTGACAATGCCAAAAGGCGTCATCGGTTGTTAAAGGGTTAATTGTGGCAGGAAAAGATCCACTCTGTGATCCATGAGCAGCCTGGCTTGTCTATACCAAAGCTAAGTCACCACGCATGCTGAGAAGGGTGGGGGTGTACTAATTAGTTATATATATGATTATATATAACTAATTAGGTTTATTTCATACACCAAATACCATGTCTCATTGTTTTTCCTAATGACCCACATAATGACATGTTTACACGTATACAAGTGGCAATCGTGGATAGAAATTGAATTTTACTCCATTGTGTATTTTGAGCGCATCAATTCACTGTGTTACCATTAAGTGCTGGGCTCATATGGGCTTTATGGGTGCATCAGATGTGCGTCTTGTAGGTAGATGAATATCTGATGGTCCACTATTAAGCATGTGTCTTTAACGTAAGTTCAGTGATATGACACTTAAAATGCCGTGATGTGCTCAAACTATGAAACAGAATAATAATTGATGTTTACCAGGGACTGGCACATATACTCACTAATAACAAGCTAACATAAAATCTATATTTTTACACAAAATACTAAACTATTTCATTGTTTGTACCTCAGTGGACCAGCATGTTAGTAACGGGGAACACAAGCCCTCTCCGGCACAAAAGATGCCCTCAGCTGAACACTCTGACTCTGAGGAGGAGACGGAAGAGACAGAGGAGGCAGAAGAGATGGAAGAGACAGAAGACCAAGATGTGTCTTTACCTGCCATGACATTTATGAAGCGAAAAACTAGCACCGCGAGTGTAACTAGCATGTACAGTGCATCATGTGGGAAGGGCGACTACGATATCAGTGGGAAAGTACTATTGGGGGTGTGGCACAAGGAAGAACAGCTGTTTGTCCGAGTGACCAGGGCGAAGAAGATTGCAGCTGCTAAAGAAAATGGTTTCTCCGACCCCTTCGTTGAGACGAACCTTCTCCCAGACAAGAGCAAACAGACAAAGAGAAAAACCACTGTTCAGAAGAAGACACTTGATCCGGTATATGATGAGATTCTCAAGGTTGGTGTGTGTTGTGAGCCCTTGGCTTTGTAGCTTGTACATGGAATGGACAAAATTGTTTTGAATAGGCTATGTATTGGCTCTGGATCACTTCCAGGCCCTGGCCCAGCTTTCTGTCACTTTCAGCACTGTACTGGAAGCGAGAGAGCACTGGGTGGGGGCCTGGGAACAAGGCTAGTCTAAGTGTACAATTTCCATTCTGTAGTAGTGGCACTGATTCCATTCCCTATAGTGATATTCATTCCATTCCACATCTCCTTCCCCCCCCCCCCCCCCCCCCCCCCATCACTCTCAGTACAAGCTACCCCGAGTTGAAGTGAAAACCCGTACACTCTGTCTAAGTGTGTGGGACTGGGATCAGTTCGGGAGTAACCAGTTTCTGGGAGAAGTTCGTCTTCCCCTCTCCTCCCTGGACCTCACTGACTCAAAAGATCGGTGGTACACACTCCAAGAGATGGTCAGTATTGTGTGTTGGGAGTAAATAATTTCAAGTAAATCCAATTTAGTGGAATGGTGTAGGCTCTCCAATAAATCCCTAAGACCTTGAAATGTTTTTTTTGTGTTTCAAAGGGGCACCCTCTGACTGTCACGTATAGATTTTGGAGAGCATTTTCTAATTAGAACTGTTCTTCACACTCATGAGTATGGACACAAATGGCAGCAATTATAGTGTACTTTGACCTTGGTTCACTTCCCCAGCCTCACTCTCGGCACATTACATCATAGACTTTAGCACAGAATTGTCCATTAAGCTGCCACAGAAACATCAAAAGCTTGAGGTAACATTTGTGTGGCTCTAAGTGTCGGAGCTGCTCTAATTAGAAGGCACCCCGAAGCACCCAAAGTCATTTTTTCTCTCCAATCAAAGTGCCTTTCTGGGTAGTCATTACAGACAGACAGACAGACAGAGATCTTACGGTAGTATGTAGAGCAAAACCAACTGGTAAGTCAGTGGCAGAGAGAGGGTGTTTAGTGTACCAGGAACAACACTGAACAAGTACAGAATTTGCTTGAGAGACAAACAGATAGGTCAGTCAAACTCTCTGTACACACTGAAAGTGAGCAAAAAATGGCAGGATGAGGAAGCAAATGTGTTTTAGTTATTCACTGAAATTCACTGCACCTAGTACACACTTCTAGGAAAGTGAGCAACAAATGGCAGGATGAGGAAGCAAATGTGTTTTAGTTATTTACTGAAATGCACTGCACCTAGTACACACTTCTAGGAAAGTGAGCAACAAATGGCAGGATGAGGAAGCAAATGTGTTTTAGTTATTTACTGAAATGCACTGCACCTAGTGTACACACTTCTAGGAAGGTGAGCAAAAAATGGCAGGATGAGGAAGCAAATGTGTTTTAGTTATTCACTGAAATTCACTGCACCTAGTACACACTTCTAGGAAAGTGAGCAACAAATGGCAGGATGAGGAAGCAAATGTGTTTTAGTTATTTACTGAAATGCACTGCACCTAGTGTACACACTTCTAGGAAAGTGAGCAAAAAATGGCAGGATGAGGAAGCAAATGTGTTTTAGTTATTCACTGAAATTCACTGCACCTAGTACACACTTCTAGGAAAGTGAGCAACAAATGGCAGGATGAGGAAGCAAATGTGTTTTAGTTATTTACTGAAATTCACTGCACCTAGTACACACTTCTAGGAAAGTGAGCAACAAATGGCAGGATGAGAAACCAATGTGTTTCGCAGAAATTTACTGTACCTAGTACACACTTCTAGGAAAGTGAGCAACAAATGGCAGGATGAGAAACCAATGTGTTTCGCAGAAATTTACTGTACCTAGTACACACTTCTAGGAAAGCATTATTCATAAATTTCACATTTACTTCACTTCCTGTGAAAATATAGCTTAACAATGCATGAGTGAGATATCGATCATTCTATTAGCTAGAATAATGACACTGTACGCATACTGGTTACACAGCAATGCACTTACTACTCACTTTATAGACACATTGGATATTCATGCGTCTATGAAGCATGTATGAGTGCTACTCCTGACAGAAGTTCAGCAATATGCCACTTAGAACCTGGTGATGTGCTCGAAGGTGGAAAAATATTTGATTTCTATCCGGGATGACCACAAATGAAATTCCAAAATCACTAACTTTACAAAGTTTGCACCATATTTTCTGCTGCATGTATAAGCAATGGCAAGCCATGCAACATTTTTGAGATGAAAACGGTAGCTAGTTTGAGAAAGTGGCTATAGTGAATATAGGCGTATGCGCTTAACAATGCATGAGTGAGGTATTGACCATTCTATTAGCTAGAATAATGACACTACGCACATACTGGTTACACAGCAATGCACACGACTTGTGATGTGATGTCTCTTGCATTGCTCCTCTCCAGGAGAACAGCACAGACGATGAAAACTTCTACCATGGGAAGTTGTCAGTAGCACTGAAATTCTCCTCACCATGTGAGATCAGTGAGGAAAATAAACATCTAGTAATGGGCACCCTTCACATTACCATCAAGAAGGCGAAAGATCTGCCTGTTATGGATGCCAATGGACTGACAGATGCCACTGTCAGGTGCTTTTTGCTGCCAAATATAAGCACGACTGGGAAGCGTAAGACGAGAGTGGTCAAAAATGACCTGAACCCAGTCTGGGAGGAGGAATTCACATTTAAAAACGTGACCCTTGAGCAGCTGTCAAAGGAGAGGGTACTGGACTTGACCGTCTGGGACTATGATAGACGTGGAAGCAATGATTTCATTGGTGGTCTTCATCTCGGCCCCACCCCTAGCTTGGCAGCCGAGCACAGGGAATGGATGGACTCTATCCAGGGAGAGATATCGCACTGGGAGGCAATGCTGGCCTGTCCGGGAGAGTGGGTGCAGCGATGGCACACGCTCAGACCCTCCATGGACCCCCGAGCATCTCCCACGAGGAAACTGAGCCCCACAGAAGAGGAAGAAACGAGTTCTCCAGGAGAGCAGAGCCGTACACCCACTCCAAGTAGAACCAAACCAGTTACATCTGTAAGTTGTGTCGGTGTGGATGTGTGTACATGTTTGCATACACATTCATGTAATGGAGATGGGTGAGTGAGTTAAATTTGAAATGTGTCAGTTCCAGGTTGAAATGGAATACTAGCCTCATTCCCAGGTTCTCCCCGCTAAGCCTGGGAACGAGGCTAATGGAATACTACTCTGTCTTGTGCTTGTGTCCGAGCTGTATGCAAGTATTTGTCATTAGCGGTTTTATGTGTTGAGCCAGTGCATTTCACTACGTACCGTATTCTCTCTAAAATAGCGGACAGCAAAAAAATAATTCAAAATTGGAGTGTCCGGAAATTTTTAGAGAGTTATTAATTTCTGAACGGAAGTGTCCGGTGTGAATTAGAGAGGTCTTTAGTGCCAGTTCCGTCGTCCTTTTTTGTGTGTTATCAACCACGCTTTTGTTACGAGTTACCATGTGCATTTGCTGTCGCTATCTGTGTGCATGGGCTACCGTCAGTACCCATGAGCAGGCCTGCTGAGCACCATCGGACTCAAGGGGTGAAACATAGTAACGAAGCCCAGATCATTGTCGATCGCTTCGATTGTAAAAACGACTTATTGGCCATGATTTCTTCACAACGCCTCCAAGCAGAAATATAACACTAGCAAGGAAGGTGCTGCAGCCCACAAGCTTTTTAAATATCAAGACGGTTTTGGAGCTTTGCCTTGCTATCAATGTGAAAAGCCAAAGACGGTACTCGGTACACCGTGACAACATGCAGCATGTAAGTGTTCTCTGTAATCTCCAGAATAACATACCTAGGCTCAAAATAACTTCGTAGAGCCTTTCTCTATTCCTTGATTCACTCTGCGGAACTTCGTTTGACTAGCCAACACTCCGACAAAAATTTTGATCTCGCATGTGTCCGCTTGAATTAGAGAGGGAAAATCCCTTAATTTTTCTGCCGTCCGGTTTAATTAGAGTGACGAAAAATTGGTGTCCGGACAATTAGAGTGTCCGGTATTTTAGAGAGAATACGGTATGTGCATGTTGTACGTACTCTCTCTTGGGAATGTGCACTCTTTGTCTTTTCTGTGACCACTGGTTGGATGCAGGCATATCTTAAGCAATCACCACAGTCAAAGTGTTGTATCATTGAACTTGTGCTAAGGGCCAGGCCTCATACAGAGATTTTCAGGCTGCTTGTCAAGCTGTACAAGTTGTAAGTGCAAAGTCCACTTTTGTCAAAACAACCACTAATCAGATTTGACGCTGTTTACCAAATCCTGCTTGTGTAACAATTTAATTAGTGGTTAGTTTACATAAGTGGACTTTGCGTATGGCACTTGTGCAGTTTGACAAGCAACCTGAAAACCTCTGTACTCACTTTATATGACACATGGGATATTCATGCGTCTATGAAGCATGTATGAGTGCTACTCCTGACAGACGTTCAGCAATGTGCCTCTTAGAACCTGGTGATGCACTCGAAGGTGGGAAAATATTTCATTTCTATCCGGGATGATCACAAATGAAATTCCAAAATCACTAACTTCACAAAGTTTGCACCATTTTTTCTGCCCATGTATAAGCAATGGCAAGCCATGCAACATTTTTGAGATGAAAACGGTAGCTAGTTTGAGAAAGTGGCTATAGTGAATTTACTTATGCAATTCCCAAACGCAGGGAGGAAGACCCACCCAACCGGATTCCTACCGTGGAGACCTGAAACTCGGGCTAATGTTTACGCCTTCTGGTTCAACCAAGGACGGCAAGATCAAGGGAAGTGTCTGCATTGCTGTCAAAAAAGCCAGGAATTTGCCCAAGATGGACATCGGGTCGTTGACAGATGGGTACGTCCAGTGTTATCTGTTGCCAGATAGGAGCTGGAATGGGAAGCGTAAGACGAAGGTGATCAATAACAGCCTGGACCCTGTCTGGGACGAACAGCTCACATACGAAAAGGTGGTACTTGATGAGCTGTCAAAAGAGAGGGTACTGGAAGTTACCGTCTGGGACTATGACTTCATCTCCTTCAATGATTTTATTGGAGGTCTTCGTCTAGGTCCTGACCCTGGCAGTATAGCCAAGCGCAAGGAGTGGATGGACTCTGTTGGAGATGAGATATCGCACTGGGAGGCCATGGTGGCCCACCCGGGAGAGTGGGTGGAGCGATGGCACACACTCAGACCCTCAATGGATCCGAGAGGGAGTGATTTCTCCAACCAGTCTGGCCCCTCATCTTTCCCTTCTTCCCCAGTCCCAGTAGTGGGAAAACAGGAGATGAAGGCAGATGCTTCCCCCACAGAGAATGAATTAGAGCACAAAAAAAGGCCATCAGCAGTTTCATCGTCTCCCCCACCCAACGACAATGCCAAGAAGGAGGTCCGTTCTGATTCGCATTAGTTCTTGTCGTATTGCCTTTGTCTAGCCTCATTCCCAGTCAGGCACTACAGCTATTGTCACTTGCAGTACGAGTAGCACTGGAAAGGTTTGGTGAAAATGGTCACATGATGTTGGCCACTGTAGTGTGATGTACTGCAGCTGATGATAGCTGTGGTATGAGGACTGGGAATGAGGCTAGCTTTCACTCATTGACAAGTTCAGGCAACTTGTCTATGCACAACCCAGGCTGATCCACAACAACTTCTCCTCTTTCCTTCCAGGCTCCTCCCACAGAGTCCCATCCCACAGCAAACAGTGTCCTTACTCAACCCTGCAAGAGTTTCTGTGGCCCACAACCCGAGGTTTGTGAATGTTTACTATGACCCCCTTTCCAGGCATCCAGTTCCCACGGTAATACACCATATTGGAGGTCAAGGAACACTGCATGATTGCAGTGAGCGTGTGAAAATCAGTGAGAAGTTTAGTGTTCTGACTTCTGCTTCTTGTCTGGCCCTTCTAAAGAGTTGCTGTACAATGTCATTTATGTCAACACACTAACCGATCAGTATTGACATCCAATATTACGTAATACCATGGATGCTCAGAAAGGGGTGAATATCTGCTGACTCTGAAATGCAAAATTATGTAACACACTGTTGTTGCTTGCCAAACCTGCATAAGGGGAGTTCCCCTTCACAATCTCATATTTTTTTGTCCCTTCCAGACTGTTCCGACTGAGTCACAGCTTACACCAGACCGTAGTATCCGTTTCCGCCAACCCCTTCCAAGATCCTCACCAGTTCTCACCAAGGTTTGTGAACGATCTAAAACATGCCTTCTTTAACATAGTGAGAAAAGTTATTGGATGACTTTTGAAAATGTTCTCAACTGACAATGTGTTTATTTTCTTAGGCACCTGCTTGGTGGCTCCAAAAGAGAAAATCTAAAAGAAGGTCATTAAAAGGTCAAAGGTCATTAAATAAAGAAACAGAGACTGGACTATAGTTATTCCCTTCCTCATGTCTTCCTCCCTCAACCTCCTCTGCACCCTCCGTCTCCTGCTGAGCTACATCATTTTAACCCACCTCTTTTCTTGGTGTTGTACATTGTGAACTGAATGAAACCTCATGCTGTGTGTGTTGTATGCAATTCGTATGACCCTGTGTTTATCTTTTGCTTTTGTGCAAGTACTTGTTTACAGGTTTGAAGCATTACTAGTGATTTCAATTGGTCAAAATTAGCCTTGTTAATTTCCCACCAAGGTTTGATTAGCACTTCCCCTCCCTTCTTGAGTCATGTAAGCAAGTTGTTGCATGCAGCGAATAGGACCTTTTGCCTTCCAGCGATCCATGTTGTTGTTCAGAAATTAACCCTTGCATCATGCAGACAAGTTTGCAACATGCGAGCTAGGTGACCTTTGACCCCAACACATAAAGAAGTGGGATTCCTCTGACTTCACAATCAGTTCAAATCAGAAATGTGGGGCCATGGTGGAGCGTGAGCATGTGAGCAAGCTATCCGTGCAGATAGATCCAGACCCCACTCTTGACCCCCCTCAGGACAACAGACCCTTCTGGCAGGGCAAGGAGGGTCTGGTGTCCTGACTAGCCAGAGCCAGCATGGATCGCTTTCACTGTAGAATCAGTGATGCCTGCTTCACACATCAATGTGGGTATAATCATGAAATGCAACATAAATGAGAACACAGAGCCATGAAAAGCCACATACTTTGCTATAAAATAACTGATTTGGTACATTGCGTTATACACCAATGCTCAAATATTTGCTCACCTATGTAGCATGTATACTGACAACTGTATTGAATTGCATAACAACACAAGAGAAAAGAGAACTAGAAGGGTGATTTGTTGTTAGTTTTTTGTTGTTGTTGTTGTTGTTTGACATTTCATGATTATACCCACATTGACAACACTGGACACCATTAAAGCCAGACTGGACAACATAAGTACACCACTGGACAGTGTAAGGACAACACTGGACAGAACAAGGACAACACTGGACAGCATCAGCACGACATTGGACAGCATAAGGACAACATAAGGACAAGACTGGACAGCATAAGGACAAGACTGGAGAGCATTAGGACAAGACTGGACAGCATAAGGACAGACTGGAAAGGATTTGGACCAGACTGGACAGCATTATAGGACAAGACTGGACAGCATAAGGACAAGACTGGACAGCACTAGGACAAGACTGGACAGCATTAGGACAAGACTGGACATCATTTGGACAAGATTGGACAGCATTAGGACAACGCTGGACAGGATAAGCACAGACTGGACAGTGTAAGGACAACACTGGACAGCATAAGGACAAGACTGGACAGCACTAGGACAACATAGGACAACATAAGGACAAGAATGGACAGCATAACGACAGACTGGACAGCATAAGGACAAGACTGGAGAGCATTAGGACAAGACTGGACAGCATAAGGACAGACTGGACAGGATTTGGACAAGACTGGACAGCATTATAGGACAAGACTGGACAGCATAAGGACGAGACTGGACAGCACTAGGACAAGACTGGACAGCATTAGGACAAGACTGGACATCATTTGGACACGATTGGACAGCATTAGGACAACGCTGGACAGGATAAGCACAGACTGGACAGCATTAGGCAAGACTAGACAGCATAAGGACAAGACTGGACAGGATTTGGACAAGACTGGACAGCATTAGGACAAGACTGGACATCATTTGGACAAGATTGGACAACATTAGGACAAGGCTGGACAGGATAAGGACAGAATAGACAGCATTAGGCAAGACTGGACAGCATAAGGACAAGACTGGACAGCATTAGGACAAGAATGGACAGCATAAGGACAAGACTGGACAGCACTAGGACAAAACTGGACAGCATTAGGACAAGACTGGACATCATCTGGACAAGATTGGACAGCATTAGGACAAGGTTGGACAGGATAAGGACAGACTGGACAGCATTAGGACAAGACTGGACAGCATACGGACAAGACTGGACAGGATTTGGACAAGACTGGACAGCATTAGGACAAGAATGGACAGCATAAGGACAAGATTCGACAGCACTAGGACAAGACTGGACAGCATTAGGACAAGACTGGACATCATTTGGACAAGATTGGACAGCATTAGGACAAGGCTGGACAGCATAAGGACAGACTGGACAGCATTAGGACAAGACTGGACAGCACTAGGACAAGACTGGACAGCATTAGGACATGACTGGACAGTATTAGGACAAGACTGGACAGCATAAGGACAAGACTGGACAGCGCTAGGACAACATTGGACAACATAAGGACAAGACTGGACAGCATAAGGACAGACTGGACAGCATAAGGACAAGACTGGAGAGCATTAGGACAAGACTGGACAGCATAAGGACAGACTGGACAGCATTAGGACAAGACTGGACAGCATAAGGACAAGACTGGACAGGATTTGGACAAGACTGGACAGCATAAGGACAAGAGTGGACAGCATAAGGACAGACTGGACAGGATTTGGACAAGACTGGACAGCATAAGGACAGACTGGACAGGATTTGGACAAGACTGGACAGCATTAGGACAAGACTGGACAGCACTAGGACAACATAAGGACAAGACTGGACAGCATAAGGACAGACTGGACAGCATAAGGACAAGACTGGAGAGCATTAGGACAAGACTGGACAGAATAAGGACGAGACTGGACAGCACTAGGACAAGACTGGACAGCATTAGGACAAGACTGGACATCATTTGGACACGATTGGACAGCATTAGGACAACGCTGGACAGGATAAGCACAGACTGGACAGCATTAGGCAAGACTGGACAGCATAAGGACAAGACTGGACAGGATTTGGACAAGACTGGACAGCATTAGGACAAGACTGGACATCATTTGGACAAGATTGGACAACATTAGGACAAGGCTGGACAGGATAAGGACAGAATGGACAGCATTAGGCAAGACTGGACAGCATAAGGACAAGACTGGACAGCATTAGGACAAGAATGGACAGCATAAGGACAAGACTGGACAGCACTAGGACAAGACTGGACAGCATTAGGACAAGACTGGACATCATCTGGACAAGATTGGACAGCATTAGGACAAGGTTGGACAGGATAAGGACAGACTGGACAGCATTAGGACAAGACTGGACAGCATACGGACAAGACTGGACAGGATTTGGACAAGACTGGACAGCATTAGGACAAGAATGGACAGCATAAGGACAAGATTCGACAGCACTAGGACAAGACTGGACAGCATTAGGACAAGACTGGACATCATTTGGACAAGATTGGACAGCATTAGGACAAGACTGGACAGCATAAGGACAAGACTGGACAGCGCTAGGACAACATTGGACAACATAAGGACAAGACTGGACAGCATAAGGACAGACTGGACAGCATAAGGACAAGACTGGACAGCATAAGGACAAGACTGGACAGGATTTGGACAAGACTGGACAGGATTTGGACAAGACTGGACAGCATTAGGACAAGAATGGACAGCATAAGGACAAGATTCGACAGCACTAGGACAAGACTGGACAGCATTAGGACAAGACTGGACATCATTTGGACAAGATTGGACAGCATTAGGACAAGGCTGGACAGCATAAGGACAGACTGGACAGCATTAGGACAAGACTGGACAGCACTAGGACAAGACTGGACTGGACAGCATAAGGACAAGACTGGACAGCATAAGGACAACACTGGACAGCACTAGGACAAGACTGGACAGCATAAGAACAAGACTGGACAGCGCTAGGACAACATTGGACAACATAAGGACAAGACTGGACAGCATAAGGACAGACTGGACAGCATAAGGACAAGACTGGAGAGCATTAGGACAAGACTGGACAGCATAAGCATAGGCGTAGGAAGCGAATTTGAAGTGTAGAGGCCTTGCTGTACCGCGCGAAGCGCGGCGGCAAAAATGTAAAATAATTTCGCCGCGCTACGCGCGGCGGCAAATTTTTTCAAACTGTGCACCTTAGACTACAGTAATTTTTTCAAGGATAGGCCTATAAGCTTTCAGACCTTCCCAACCGTGCAGTGAAATAAAACGGTAAGATTATATGTACATGACTTCGTCGTCGTTCCCATGCAGGAGACCGCCCAGCTTCCTTCGCTTGTAGTCAAGCCATCTCGCTGCCAATATTTTGATTGCTTCCTTTAAGCGGAAATGTACGCATATGAGACTGGTGCAACGAAGAGGCTGCTTGAGTTTGGGCTCGTTCCCAGGGAACGAGACTAGCTTTAGCCATTTATAGCAGGTTATGCCTGGGGGGGTGAATATTAATTTGCGGCCTAAAAAGTGTAGCGGCCAAAGCCGCTACGGCCGCTACGGTTCCTACGCCACTGATAAGGACAGACTGGACAGCATTACGACAAGACTGGACAGCATAAGGACAAGACTGGACAGGATTTGGACAAGACTGGACATCATTTGGACAAGATTGGACAGCATTAGGACAACACTGGACAGGATAAGGATAGACTGGACAGCATTAGGAAAGACTGGACAGCATAAGGACAAGACTGGACTGCATTAGGACAAGACTGGACAGCATAAGGACAAGACTGGACAGCATAAGGACAGACTGGACAGGATATGGACAAGACTGGACAGCATTAGGACAAGACTGGACAGCATAAGGACAAGACTGAACAGCAATTGGACAACATTGGACAACATAAGGACAAGACTGGACAGCATAAGGACATGGCTGGACAGGAGAAGGACAGACTAGACAGCATTAGGCAAGACTGGACAGCATAAGGACAAGACTGGACAGCATTAGGACAAGACTGGATAGCACTAGGACAAGACTGGACATCATTTGGACAAGATTGGACAGCAATAGGACAAGGCTTGACAGGATAAGGACAGACTGGACAGCATTTGGACAAGACTGGACAGCATAAGGACAAGACTGGACAGCATTAGGACAAGATTGGACAGCATAAGGACAGACCGGACAGGATTTGGAGAAGACTGGACAGCATAAGGACAAGACTGGACAGGATTTGGAAAAGACTGGACAGCATAAGGACAAGACTGGACATCATTTGGACAAGATTGGACAGCATTAGGACAAGGCTGGATAGGATAAGGACAAGACTGGACAGGGTTTGGTCAAGACTGGGCAGCATAAGGACAAGACTGGACAGCATGAGGACAGACTGGACAGGATTTGGACAAGACTGGACAGCATTAGGACAAGACTGGACAGTATAAGGACAAGACTGGACAACACTAGGACAACATTGGACAACATAAGGACAAGACTGGACAGCATAAGGACAAGACTGGACAGCATTAGGACAGGACTGGACAGCATAAGGACAAGACTGGACAGCACTAGGACAAGACTGGAAAGCATTAGGACAAGACTGGACATCATTTGGACAAGATTGGACAGCATTAGGACAAGCCTGGACAGGATAAGGACAGACTGGACAGCATTAGGCAAGACTGGACAGCATAAGGACAAGACTGGACAGGATTTGGAGAAGACTGGACAGCATAAGGACAAGACTGGACATCATATGGACAAGATTGGACAGCATTTGGACAACATTGGACAGCATTAGGACAAGGCTGGATAGGATAAGGACAGACTGGACAGCATTAGGCAAGACTGGACAGGATAAGGACAGACTGGACAGCATTAGGCAAGACTGGACAGGATAAGGACAAGACTGGACAGCATTAGGACAAGACTGGACAGCATAAGGACAGACCGGACAGGATTTGGAGAAGACTGGACAGCATAAGGACAAGACTGGACATCATTTGGACAAGATTGGACAGCATTTGGACAAGATTGGACAGCATTTGGACAAGATTGGACAGCATTAGGACAAGGCTGGATAGGATAAGGACAGACTGGACAGCATTAGGCAAGACTGGACAGGATAAGGACAGACTGGACAGCATTAGGCAAGACTGGACAGCATAAGGACAAGACTGGACAGCATTAGGACAAGACTGGACAGCATAAGGACAAGACTGGAGAGCATTAGGACAAGACTGGACAGCATAAGGACAGACTGGACAGGATTTGGACAAGACTGGACAGGATTAGGAGAAGGCTGGACAGGATAAGGACAGACTGGACAGCACTAGGACAAGACTGGACAGCATTAGGACAAGACTGTACAGCATTAGGACAAGACTGGACAGCATAAGGACAAGACTGGACAGCACTAGGACAAGACTGGACAGGATAAGGACAGACTGGACAGCATTAGGCAAGACTGGACAGCATAAGGACAAGACTGGACAGGATTTGGATAAGACTGGACAGCATAAGGACAAGACTGGACATCATTTGGAGAAGATTGGACAGCATTAGGACAAGGCTGGACAGGATAAGGACAGACTGGACAGCATTATAGGCAAGACTGGACAGCATAAGGACAAGACTGGACAGGATTTGGACAAGACTGGACAGCATAAGGAGAAGACTGGACAGCATAAGGACAGACGGGACAGGATTTGGACGACTGGACAGCATTAGGACAAGACTGGACAACATTAGGACAAGACTGGACAGCATAAGGACAAGACTGGACAGCACTAGCACAACATTGGACAACATAAGGACAAGACTGGACAGCATAAGGACAAGACTGGACAGCATAAGGACAAGACTGGACAGCATTAGGACAAGGCTGGACAGGATAAGGATAGACTGGACAGCATTAGGCAAGACTGGACAGCATAAGGACAAGACTGGACAGCATTAGGACAAGAATGGACAGCATAAGGACAAGACGGACAGCAATGGCCGGGACAGCATTAGGACAAGACTGGACATCATTTGGACAAGATTGGACAGCATTAGGAGAAGGCTGGACAGGATAAGGACAGACTGGACAGCATTAGGCAAGACTGGACTGCATAAGGACAAGACTGGACAGCATAAGGACAAGACTGGACAGCATAAAGACAAGACTGGACAGCATAAGGACAAGACTGGACAGCATTAGGACAAGACTGGACAGCATTAGGACAAGATTGGACAGCATTAGGACAAGACTGGACAGCATTAGGACAAGACTGGAAACCATTAGGACAAGACTGGACAGCATAAGGACTGACTGGACTGAAAAGCAGACGCTAAAGGAGCAAAATCTTCATGTCACGTTCACCTTCACACTATTGGAAGAGGGAAACCACGTACATTCTAGTGATGGCAATCACATTTTAGCAGTTTTTAAGGAACCAGAAAAGTATGATTCAGTCTGTGTCGGACTGGAACGGACTGACCCATCACTATCAGTACAATAGCTTTGTCAGACATGTGCAGGGTTCCATTGTGAACTGAGAGTACAGGAGAACTGAGAAAACAAAAGCACATAAAACAGGAAAATCAGACAGAGAAACAGGTAAGAACACCAGAAAATATAGCCACCCCACAAATCCCGGCCATACATAAGTACCTACCGCCGGAAGCTACCCCGCCAAAGTTCCTCTGCATGCGCATGAACACCTGATGAACATGCTAAAATTATTATAAATCGCGCATGCAACTGTTGTTTCTTGCGAACTGTTGCTAGCTGTTGTTGCGCAGCGCAGCAAGGCTAATTCACGAGAGGCTTCACTACTCACCGTTTCATAGTTTCACGAATTTGGCAGGCGCTCACTGCTACGTCTTCAAACCATCTCTAATTATGGGTAATTTCGTCTCCTCACGTTCCGAGGAAGAGGTCGAAATGGCTGACGGTAACAACCAGTTGGCGCTGCTCGACCTGAGCTTTCTCTCAGAGGAGGAGAGGAAGAAGATTGAGAGAGTGCTGAAGGCAGACCAGGAGATCAGGACGAAGGATAGAGTACGCCTGGGGTAAGATGTGGAACCATCCTTGCACAGCCTGTTGAATTTGCAGACCCTATCATGCCTATGCTAGAAGTGCACAGTTTTGCATTCAACATAACCAAAATAGTAGCAAATATAACAATAGCGGAGGAACTATGTTGTATCCTACAGTAGTGGCTAGCTGCCACCACAGCAAGCTTATGTCCTCATATAATGTGTACCCTCTAAGAGATTTTAATGAAGCAACTCTGTACATGTACAGCACACTGAGACAGGAGATTGAGCAGGAGAGGTATCACCAGAAGTTGTTTCTAGACAAGCGCCAGTGTTCCTGTTGCGAGCAGCCGTTGGGACTGATCTTCAACTCGGGGGCAAACTGCCCCAATTGTGTCAGCCTTGTCTGTAAACAGTGTCGTAAGGCGTTCAGCAAGCCCCCTCCCAAATTCATCTGCACTGTTTGTGGTAAACAAAGGTATGTGGTTCTCCAGCTCTCTAAAGCTGGTTTTAAAAATTTCATGGTTGACTGAGTCCTGAGTGTCTTGATTGGTCAAGATGTACGTAAGTGTATTCCCTCAACTGCACATATGCAAGCACACACATACCCTGCGTACACAATTACACAAACTCTTACACACACAAACATACATTTACATACACTTACATACACTTACATAAACTCTTACACACACGAGCATACACTTACATACACTCTTGCACACATAAACACACGTACATGTATATACGTACACACATCCTGCATTCATAATAAACACACACACAAACACACTTCTCATACACACACATTAAATATTCATGTGCACGCACATCCTACGCACACAAATGTGTACACACCCACGTTTGCACACATACACGTGGACTCACACCTCACACACACACATACAGGCTACTGGATTTACAGACTAGGGAGTATGCACTGTCTCCCGCACCGACCTCTACCCATCCCCCAGCCACATACCTCTACGGTTCTGAGCTCATCCGCCAATCACTACAGGTTTCTGAAGGTGAGGTGTGGTGAGTAAGCATGTTCATGCAGCTGTCTTAGTTAGCAGAGGAAGAAGGCATTGTTCATTTCAGGAATCTATCTCCCACACTCCTGCACCATTAAGAACCAATTAGTAACCTGTTTCCTAGAAACAGGAACTGGAACAATAAAGATCCCACACATGTACATACTACCTTCCAAGAACAAGTGGGCAAGAAATAATCTGGCATATGTAACATGCCCTCAGAGAGTAGCTATGATGTTACTGAGCTTAGTTCCCAGACTCTCACACCCTAGCCCTGTTTCCCTGTCTTTGTCCCTGTCCCCCTGTCCCTGTCTCCCTGTCCTCCTGTCCCCCTGTCCCTGTCCCCCTGTCCCTGTCTCCCTGTCCCTGTCCCCCTGTCCCTGTCTCCCTGTCCTCCTGTCCTCCTGTCCCCCTGTCCCTGTCTCCCTGTCCCCCTGTCCCTGTCCTCCTGTCCCTATCTCTGTCCACTTGTCCCTGGCCCCTGGCCCTGTCCATCTGTCCCTGGCCCCCGTCCTCCTGTCCCCCTGTCCCTGTCTCCCTGTCCCCCTGTCCCTGTCCTCCTGTCCCTATCTCTGTCCACTTGTCCCTGGCCCCTGGCCCTGTCCATCTGTCCCTGGCCCCTGTCCACCTGTCCCTGTCCCAGTCCACCTGTCCCACCCCACAGGGTCTTCTACACACCAGCCACTGACCCAATTGATTTGAAGTGTGTGCTTAATTCATTCATTATAAGGTTGCTTGTTTGTACAATAGATACTGCGGTAGAGTGTGGCTACATTTTGCATACCAAGGTGTAGTTACGTCGCTACACAGCCTCATAGCTTCTGACCTTTGGGCTGGCTAGCAACTCACACTTGATTATCTGGGACCTTCTTTCAATTCTGAACTAGTCTGTCCCTGAGCTCGCTGAAAAGTGATTTTGATGTATACTACAGCTAGCTAGCTTCATGAGACGAAATGCCTCTTGCACAAAAATTTTTGGCACAGATTCTGTGGAGGATGGCTACACCTTAGCCTCATTCCCAATCCTCATATCACACTTACCATGACTTGCAGTATGAATAGTGTGGAGAGACTTGGGAACAAGGCTAAGGCTACCCCTAGCCTCACTCCCAGGGCTTCCCTGGCTCCAGTTTTTGATCACTTGTAGTATGTAAAAATGGAGGGGGTCACTTGCATGGTGATGTGACGTAGTGATAGGTAGATGTGAGGGGGGCAGTGCCCGATGAAGAATCTCGAGGCCCTTCTTGTAATATCTTGTCCAAGGACTCAAGACTGTAACGTTTGAAAGACTGTATCAAGCTTGTTGTTCGGTAGACTCAAGGCTGATCAACACATAGTTTGTGAGTTATAACAATTGGACACCGCTCCCCGTCTGTCTACCCTCTGTCCACCTGACGTCATCGCACACAGCATAACTGGAGCCGGGAAAGGCCTGGGAATGAGGCTAGGCTACCCCCATGGGAAATTTTACATGAGTCAAGTTTACATATACACAAATATTGTTGTTAGTAACCTATTAATGTTGTTTTCAGAGTCTGCCAAGGAAGAGGAACCACTCAAGCTGAGCAGTGTACCAGTCAAAAGGAAGCGTTCAAAAACACCAGAATTGCCGGCTAAATTTTCAAAAGAGTCTGAATCTATTAACACCACAAGTACGTCCGCCTCCTCCATGGTGGTCCAACCCCACTCTTCACCTGGGGTGGAGCGTAAGGCCTCTCTGGAGCGTAAGGCCTCTCTGGCACAAAAGGTGTCATCAGACGAACTCACAGACAGTGATGAAGAGACGGAGGAGAAAGACAAGGTGTTTACATCTACCAAGAGGCACATGAAACGGTCAGACAGCTCTGGCAGCATGACTAGCATGTACAGTGCATCGTGTGGGAAGGGCGACTACGAGATCAGTGGGAAGGTACTACTGGGGGTGTGGCATAAGGAAGGACAGCTGTTTGTCAGGGTAACCAAGGCAATGGGGATTGCAGCTGCCAAAAAGAATGGTGTCTCCGACCCCTACATCAAGACGTACCTTCTCCCGGACAAGACCAAACAGTCCAAGAGGAAGACCAGTATTCAGAAGAAGACACTCAACCCATATTACAATGAGATCCTCAAGGTTGGTTTGTGTTGTGGTCAAGTTGGTGCTGTGCATGAATTGAGCTAGATGCCTTTTAGCTTGGAAAAAATGTATCCATATTTCCTCAATCAGACATCACGGCTTCTATTTATTTCACTCTGTGTGGCTATCATTTGAGGTTTGCATGTTGGCTTTGTAAATAACTTGAGTTGTTATGGGGTGCGATCTCTTTGCAAAGACCAAGCTATCATGTGAACAAATGCTTTGCTGCTAGCTAATGTGAACTCTCTTGGATGAGTGTTTGCTGGTAACAACCATGGATACTTTTTTGTGGATGATGTGAAACACTTACAGCTCCTACCCCCCCCCCCCCCCCCTTAAGTGAGCATAGATGCTCTTTTGCGAGACTACCATAGATCCAAGTGTAATGCCTCCATTCTGCATGACACTCACTCCATTCTGGATGAAACTCATTCCATTCTACAAGACACTCATTCCATTCCACCTCCCCAGGTGACAGCTACTGGGTGGGTCTGAGTGGACTACAAATTTACATCTCTTCCTCTTCTCCTCCCAGTACAAGCTACCTCAAGGTGAGCTGAGCTCTCGTACTCTCTGGCTGAGTGTGTGGGACTGGGACAGATTCGGGAGGAACCAGTTTCTGGGAGAAATCCGTCTTCCCCTCAGTGCTGTTGACCTCACTAACTCAACAGATGAGTGGTACACTCTTCAAGATAAGGTTAGTGTGTGTGTGTGTGTGTGTGTGTGTGTGTGTGTGTGTGTGTGTGTGTGTGTGTGTGTGTGTGTGTGTGTGTGTGTGTGTGTGTGTGTGTGTGTGTGTGTGTGTGTGTGTGTGTGTGTGTGTGTGTGTGTGTGTGTGTGTGGATGTGTGTGTGTCTGTGTGCATGTGTGCGTATGCATGCACGTGTGTGCGTGTGCGTGTGTATGTGCGTACATCCATATGTGCGTATGTGCATGTGTGTGTGTGTGTGAGAGAGACGGGGGGATGGTGTGTGCATTGTACTTGGAGTGCGAATATGAATATCGTTTGTGTTACTCCTTTCCAGGAGGACACCGCAGATGAAATCTTATACCACGGGAAGCTATCCATAGGACTAAAGTTTGCCCCTCAGCATGAGAACGGAGGAGAACACAAGCATAAGACGCTGGGCACCCTCCATGTTGCCATCAAGCAGGCAAGAGAGCTGCCCGTTATGGACGCCCATGGACTGACAGATGCCACTGTCAAGTGCTTTTTGCTGCCACACAGAAGCACGACTGGGAAGCGTAAGACGAGAGTGGTCAAGAACAACCTGAACCCAGTCTGGGAGGAGGAGTTCACATACAAGAATGTGGCGCTGGAGGAGCTGTCGAAAGAGAGGGTACTAGAGGTGACCGTCTGGGACTATGATAGACGTGGAAGCAATGACTTCATTGGTGGTCTTCATCTCGGCCCCACCCCTAGCTCGGCAGCCAAGCACAAGGAGTGGATAGACTCTATCGGAGAGGAGATATCGCACTGGGAGGCAATGTTGGCTCACCCGGGAGAGTGGGTGGAACAATGGCACACGCTGAGACCCTCCATGGATCCCATGGCCAACAAGCGAGCACCTCCTACGAAAGAACTGAGCCCAGTCCAAGAGCTGAGCCCCACACAGGAGAACGAACTGAGTCATCCGGCAGAACAGCTACCGACCCTCGAGGCCTACTCCTTCACTCCCCCCATCACCCCATCTCCTGCACCTGCAGAGGATGCCTCTCCTCAAAGTGGAACTAAACCAGTTGCATCTGTTAGTGTGTGTGTGTGTGTGTGTGTGTGTGTGTGTGTGTGTGTGTGTGTGTGTGTGTGTGTGTGTGTGTGTGTGTGTGTGTGTGTGTGTGTGTGTGTGTGTTGGAACATGTGTGAAATTTAAAGGTGGAATCTATAATTTGTAGTTCGCCTTGCAACACAGCAACTGTAACCTTGGTTACACCTTGATTGTTGTTACTCTTATATAGGCTTCACCCAACCTGTCAGAGAAGAAAGGGGATTCCCCTTCACAGTCTCCTCCCCATGAGACCAATGCCGAGAACACAGTTAGTGAGGTCAGCTCTGGTTTGCTAGATTCTAGTCATGTGGGCTGCCTCTGTCTTCATTTCAGCCGTTTGCCTCCATCTCTGTCTATTTGCCTCTGTCTTCTATTTTGTAGGCTCCTGCCGATTTTGAGAAGGGTAAATCCCCAGAAACGCAGACAGTGCTAGAACCTGAGCCCTCTCCCTCTTATCCTCAATCCACATCCTCCACACTTGCTCCATCTCCAGCTGAGCTGCCCCCCTCCCAACTCACCTCCCGTCTTGGTTTGAAGCATTATGGCAGTGTCGGGAGCTTGGGCAGCATGACTAGCGTGTACAGTGAAGCAGGTGAGGGGAAGGGAGACTACGACATCACTGGAGAGGTGTTGTTTGGTGTGCAGTATAAAGGAGGGCAGCTGTTGGTTCATGTGAACAAAGCAAGAGGACTGGCAGCTGCTGACAGCAACGGTCTCTCCGACCCCTACGTCAAGACCTACCTGCTCCCAGACAAGAGCAAACACTCGAAAAAGAAGACCAGCATCAAAAGAAAGACGCTGGACCCCGTCTACAATGAAACTCTGAAGGTTAGCTGTTGTAGCTGCCACTCAATGCACTACTTCATTCCATTCCACATGACACTCATTCCATTCTGCATGACACTCATTCCATTCCACATGACACTCATTCCATTCTGCATGACACTCATTCCATTCCACATGACACTCATTCCATTCCACATCCCCTCTCTTCTCCTCCCAGTACAAGCTACCTCAAGCTGAGCTGAGCTCTCGTACTCTCTGGCTGAGTGTGTGGGACTGGGACAGATTCGGGAGAAACCAGTTTCTGGGAGAAGTCCGTCTTCCCCTCTCCTCTCTGAACCTCAATGACACAAAGGATCAGTGGCACACACTCCAAGAGAAGGTACTACATCTAAAACTGATTTCAGCTCAATTTGAAGATCACGTTTTCACAGAACTATGTTGTGCAAGTGAGAACCTGTGAGAGAACTTTGCACTGCAAGACGCTAACCTAACCCTTTCCTTGCATGTAACCATTGTTCCCAAAATTACGAGATTGCAAGTAGACCAAGAGCCTCATGCAAAGTGTTTGTGTAGTAGCGTGAAACACTCACCACTTCACTGGGAAATTGTTACTTCTGCTGGTCACCTGTGTGGTCAGGAAATGAACACCCTACAAAGTAGCACCATAATAGCCACAGTTTAGCAATCACATGGCTGGTCACCTGACATTCCAGGAGTACCTCAGTGACACTCATTTTAATTGAGAAAAGTCCGGGTGAGGATAGAGTGTTGTTTTTGAGTCTTTGATCGCACTACCACGTTGAAAGTGCTGTATATCACTGAACTTCTGCTAAGGGAGGCTTTTGTAGTTGTATCAGCTATTCATGCATCTGTGTTGTACATGTAAGCCCTGCCTTTAAGAGAAGCTCAGTGATACAGCGCTGTACTTGTGGCAGTTCCTGGCAGAAATCATTGTTTGTCACGTTGCTGTGTTCTTTAATCTTTCAGGATGACACGCACAAAGGAGCAGACATGTTCTATCGCGGGGAGCTGAGATTAGGCCTGCTGTACACACCCGGCGAGAAGGAGAACAAGAAGGGAACTTTGACCATCCTAGTTCGACAAGCAAAGGAACTGCCGAAAATGGACCCTAATGGATTAGCAAATGCAGTTGTCAAGTGTTACCTGTTGCCAGACAAGAGCTCGAGTGGGAAGCGTAAGACGGGGGTGATCAAGAACAACCTGAACCCAGTCTGGGAGGAGCAGTTCACGTACAAGGTGGCCCTGGAGGAGCTGTCGAGAGAGAGGGTACTGGAGGTGACTGTCTGGGATTTTCATAAGCAAGGGAATGACTTCATTGGTGGTCTTCGTCTTGGCCCCGCCCCTGGCCGTGCAGCAAAGCACAAGGAGTGGATGGACTCTATCGGAGAGGAGATATCGCACTGGGAGGCCATGCTGGCCCACCCAGGAGAGTGGGTGGAGCAGTGGCACACGCTCAGGACCACAATGGACCCTAGAAAGGTCGATATCTCCAGCGTGCCTCTTCCATCTTTGAGTGAGCCTCCAGCTGACACAGATGAAGTCATGGAACCACCATCCAGCTGGCTTCCTCACCAGCAGCCATCTCCTTCGAGTTACCCTTCTGAGGATGAGTTCCGCAAGGTCAAAAGACCCACGTCCCAACCAACATCTCCCCAGATCCAAGGAGACAGCAAAACACTTCCATCTTTGAGTGAGCCTCTGGCTGACACAGATGAAGTCATGGAACCACCATCCAGCTGGCTTCCTCACCAGCAGCCATCTCCTTCGAGTTACCCTTCTGAGGATGAGTTCCGCAAGGTCCAAAGACCCACGTCCCAACCAACATCTCCCCAGATGCAAGGAGACAGCAAAACACTTCCATCTTTGAGTGAGCCTCTAGCTGACACAGACGAAGTCATGGAACCACCATCCAGCTGGCTTCCTCGCCAGCAGCCATCTCCTTTGAGCTACCCCTCTGAGGATGAGTTTCGCAAGGTCAAAAGGCCCACGTCCCAACCAACATCTCCCCAGATGCAAGGAGACAGCAAAACACTCTTTGGTTCTAAAGTCACCTTACCCTCTAACCACGAAGCCCCAACTCAGACTTCCAAGATGGACGAGAATATTTCTGGATCTCTGTTCGGAGTGAAAGAGACTGCTCGTGCCCACCCTAGACCAGTTGTACATCAGCCATCACCACCACCAAGAACCCCAAGCCCCGTCCAGTCAGGGAGGAGCACTCCTGAGAAGGGGATAATGTCGTCTACACCTGCCATTCAAGTTGATCATGAGATGCAGCCGGGACAACGTCCTGAAAGCATAGCCATTTCTCGGAGCAGTTCTCAGGACTCTCTAGAGGGCCAGGAAGATGGTCACACTTCACAGATGAAAGTATGTGAGGTGGGGAGGGTGGGGAGGATGGGAGGGGAGGAGGTAGGATGGATGGGAGGGGAGGAGGCAGGGAGGAGGTAGGATGGATGGGAGGGGAGGAGGCAGGGAGGATGGGAGGGGAGGAAGCAAGGAGGATGGGAGGGGAGGAGGCAGGGAGGATGGGAGGGGAGGAGGTAGGGAGGATGGGAGGGGAGGAGGTGGGATGGATGGGAGGTGAGGGGTAGGGTGGATGGGAGGTGAGGGGTAGGGTGGATGGGCGGGAGAAGGTGGGGGTTGAGGATGGGAGGGAGAAGACAATCTATGGCAGGGAAAGTGTCAATACAGTTGAATTTGTGCTATTAGTAACAAGCTGTAGAGGCCATTTCTCAAACTGAATCTACATCTCTGTCAGGGTGCCACACCTCTGGGCAGTTCTAACTTGTTGAGGCTACAGCATGCACACGATGAAGCCAGTTTTGGCAGCATGGCCAGCATCTACAGTGAAGCAGGTGGGAAGGGAGACTACGACATCACTGGAGAGGTGTTGTTTGGCGTGCAGTATAAAGGAGGGCAGCTGTTGGTTCATGTGAACAAAGCAAGAGGACTAGCAGCTGCCGACAGCAATGGTCTCTCCGACCCCTACGTCAAGACCTACCTGCTCCCAGACAAAAGCAAACACTCGAAAAAGAAGACCAGCATCAAAAGAAAGACGCTGGACCCCGTCTACAATGAAACTCTGAAGGTTGGCATAAACTAGACAGCTACTGGGTGGGTCTGAGTGGACTACAAATTTACATCTCTTCCTCTTCTCCTCCCAGTACAAGCTACCTCAAGCTGAGCTGAGCTCTCGTACTCTCTGGCTGAGTGTGTGGGACTGGGACAGATTCGGGAGGAACCAGTTTCTGGGAGAAGTCCGTCTTCCCCTCTCTTACCTGAACCTCACTGACCCAACAGATGAGTGGTACACACTCCAAGACAAGGTCAGCATTGTGTGTGTGTGTGTGTGTGTGTGTGTGTGTGTGTGTGTGTGTGTGTGTGTGTGTGTGTGTGTGTGTGTGTGTGTGTGTGTGTGTGTGTGTGTGTGTGTGTGTGTGTGTGTGTGTGTGTGTGTGTGTGTGTGTGTGTGTGTGTGCATACATGTGTGCGTGTGTATATGTGTGTGTGTGTGTGTGAGTATGTGTGTGCTTGTGTGTGTGTGTGTGTGTGTGTGTGTGTGTGTGTGTGTGTGATACTCGACCATATCCAATGTCAGCTGATCCCACTGTTTGCAGGATGGGGGAGAGATGGCTGGTGGTGACACATACAGAGGTCAACTCAAGGTCGCTCTGATGCTAACCCTGGGAGATACAAAGAAGGGTAAAACCAAGGCAACGCTCAAAATCACTATGAAACAGGCAAGAGACTTGCTGAATACAGACGCTAAGGGGTTAACAGACGCATTTGTCAAGTGCTACCTGTTGCCAGACAAAAGCTCGAGTGGGAAGCGTAAGACAGGGGTGGTTAAAAACAACCTGAACCCAGTCTGGGAGGAGCAGTTCACATACGATAAGGTGACCCTGGAGGAGCTGTCGAGAGAGAGGGTACTGGAGGTGACTGTCTGGGATTTTCATAAGCAAGGGAATGAATTAATTGGTGGTCTTCGTCTTGGCCCCACCCCTGGCCGTGCAGCAAAGCACAAGGAGTGGATGGACTCTATCGGAGAGGAGATATCACACTGGGAGGCCATGCTGGCCCACCCGGGAGAGTGGGTGGAGCAGTGGCACACGCTCAGGACCACAATGGACCCTAGAAGTGTTGGATCGTACTAGGCCGCTGATGACACAGAATGATTACATCATTGCATGTCAGATATACACACAGTACATAGCAATCAATTAATCATTGCCAATCAATCTTAATTGTATTCATAGCAACATGCACCGTGTGTTGCTAATAGTCAGGTATCTGCACTAACGAATAGCTTTTTGTTTCAGTGATACATGAAACTGAACATGCATTGTTTTTGTGTGAACATTACTTCTTTGAACAACGTTGTGAACACGAAACATTTGCATGATGTTGTTCTGCAATGATCAGTAAACATGGGGAAATGTGTGTAGGTAATATATTGGAGTATGAAACTTAACGGGAACGAGGCAAATTAATTAAACATCATTTGAATCAGCAAGAGTGCATAAGAGTGGGCTGGGGATACTCTTCTCTCCCTTCCATTCTTATGTGCCCTCTGATCATTGGAGATAAAACTTGCAGGTTTTCTTTGGTGTCAGATCAGGCAGCTGTTCCGGTTCCATATACACAAGAAATTGTTTACCCATACATGTACAACTTGTAATGAACATGTTAAAATTAATTTGTGCTTTAGCAGTGACTCCCAAGTACATGACTTATGGCAGCTAGGTGGGATAAGTACCTTGCTTCAAACCTAGGGCTTTCCACTTAGCCTCGTTCCCAGGCCCACTTGATACAGCGCAGGACAAAATTTCAAAGGATGGAAAGCCTAGGCGTGAGACTAGGCATGCTTCCTTTACACGTTATTTGATTGTCGAAGTGCCATTAATGCAAAGGGAGGGAGCAAAGTGATTATTGATATATCTTGTAACAATACAAACACATAAGAGGGAATACAGTTATTGTCACTTTCTAATCACAATCATGGTTTAAAAAATTCTTTGCGATAAAGATACCAATAACAATATGTACACATACATTATATAACCATTGTCAATTAATACATTGCACACACATATCATTCTGCTGGCTTTACAGCCTCAGTTGGTTCCTCTTCGAGCAGCTTCCTTCGTGGGTCAGACTGAACAGCTTGGAAGGGGGTGGGCATCCCTCCAACTGGTGGCTTGGGGGACGTGGGGGACGAAACCGAGGGGACTGGAGTCGAGGGAAGGATCCCGCCAGCTTCTGCAAAGTCTTGTAGCTTGTACCAATTAGGATTTGAGTCGCTGAGATCGAGGGAGGAAAGGGGGAGACAGAGCTCACCCAGAAACTTGTTTGAACCAAACCTGTCCTGGTCCCAGACGGACAGCCAAATGGCTCGCTGTTTCAGATCATCTTTGACAACTGAGTACTGTTGGGTGAAGCAGAGAAGTAGCTTGTCATCAACCAGACTGTTATTAGTGCTTGTATAACTTCACTTTTTACCAGGCCTTATTCTTTCATGTTTGCATACTGTAAACAATTAAAGAGGTGGTGGGAGGCCCTGGGGACAAAGCTAAGCTTGTACACGTGTCTGTATTCCCTGCAGCTGTGCAAGGAAAGCACTATGGTTGCTAGCAACCAAACACTGTAGGTGATAATGGCCTGGGAATACGGAGTGTGGGAGTACATGAGCGTTTTATTACATATCATGCTTTACAATAGTGGCCCGAATGGTGTAGGATTCCATATACACTCATGCAGAGGAGGGAGGACACAATGTCTGTCTGTCATAGCAACAATTACTGTGCTCTGACAACATCCCAACAGCGAGAATCGTGGATGGAAGCTACAAGAAAGGCTCTATGAACTAAGTCACGCTGGATTTTAGATAAAGTTGAAACCATCTGGCTAGTCAAAATTGGTTATTTATGACTCAATTGCCGTTTCAATTCTAGGTGAGTCACAGGAGGCTATTTCAACTGCCAGACATTTCAGCTTTGTCGAAAACCTTGTGCGTCTATTGTGCCTCTCAAAACTTTGTCCATAAGATTCGTTCTTCTAGCTTGTATCTGTGCTTATTGACCTTGGTAGGTCAGTTAATTGTCGCTATCATGTGAACGTATCCTTCCTCCCCTGCATTTATACGCATGCCTATTTTGTGTACGTACTCTCAGTGTTTCGTTGTACACAGGATTGAGTGTTTTCCTCTTGATCTCCGTCTTCCTCTTTGAGTGTTTGCTCTTGTCCGGGAGCAGGTAAGTCTTGACGTAGGGGTCGGAGAAGCCGTACCCTTGGTTTGGAACAGCGAGCCCCTTTGCCCGCTTTACATGAATTAGTAGCTCGTTGGTTTTGTACTCTACGCCGAGATTCACTTCTCCAGTGATAGCATAGGCTCCCTTGCCTGAACGTGAAAGTGAGGTTACACTGTCTGCATTTTTCATTTTCTGTGTGTGTGTGTGTGTGTGTGTGTGTGTGTGTGTGTGTGTGTATGTGTGTGTGTGTGTGTGTGTGGATCCGGAGGAGGTATGGGGGGTTAACTACATAATAATTGTACAAAGAATTTAACAAATGAGTAAGCTGACACTAACAGTCAAGAAGTGATTCTGGGAAGGTAGTACAGTTGACAGAACAGCATGTCTACACTTTGTAATTTGTACTCATTTAGCAACATACCATACACCACTACTGGCTACAATTCATATCTTATTACACCTTAATAAGCAAGGAGAAGGACCCACGCAATATACTAATACACAGGCCAAAGAGGAAGCAATGGACATCAAATCTGAGTGAAATGCCATTGGCACTAGTCTCGTTCCCAGACCCTCAGCAAGACCCCAATCCCCAATACTGAGGGTCTGGGAACGAGACAACACTTAGTCTGTGAATGGTATTTCTTGCTCACCCCACAGTCTCAGGTCACTGGAGAGAGTTTCTACCTTATAGTTACTAGCTACTACTGTTTACAGATCTTGGGGTGCAGTTTTAGACTTAAAGGGCAAAATCTTACCAAGGCAGAAATACTTGATCCAGATTTGGATTTGCCTCTTGTTGGAAGAGTTGAGGACTTCCCTCTCCCAATATCTTCACTACCAGAACGCTTATGGCCCCGACCCTTCTTGGGACGCTCTCCGAGACTAGAGGATCGCTCCCCAGTATCAAGTGTGTCATGTGTGGGAGAGTTTAGGGGTGTGATCTTGTCCGTGGCCTCATCCTGGAGGGCTGGAGCTAGAGAGGGCGGAGATCTTCCCGTCAATGACTGGACCATCTTGTAGTCTCCGGGGTGATCGGTGGAGGGTCTGAGCGTGTGCCACTGTTCCACCCACTCTCCTGGATGAGTCAGCATAGCCTCCCAGTGTGATATCTCCTCTCCCGTTGAATCCATCCAATCCTTGGGGGTCCGCACACGTTTAGGGTTTGGTCCAATACGAACACATCCGAGAAATTCGTTTGTACCACGTCGATCGTTATCCCAGAGGGTCATCTCTAATGCTCGTTCTGAACGCAGCTCCGAGTTGCTGAGGAACTTGTATGTGATCTCTTCCTGCCATTCAGGATTCAGGCTTTTCTCGACAACCTTTGTCTTCTTTTTGCTTCCATAGCTCTTGTTCGGCAGAAGGTAGCTCTTGACAAAGCAGTTTGTCTCACCATTTGGTCCCAAACTTGGTAGTTCCTTAGCTTGCTTAATGAGAACATGCAAGGTACCAATCGTCTGAACGCTGGTAGTGTTTCCTTGCTTAGGGCTTGAGGTTGGAGAGTTGGGAACGTACTTCAGACCCAGTAGAAGCATGCCACAGGGTTGGAAGTCAACCTCATCCATTGCATCTTGCTGTAGCACAGAATAAGATGGTGATGTCATAAGATGATGTCATGATTGTACAAAGGTTTATGAGGCTACCAGTGGAAGTCTTCTATTCTGACACTAGCTTTTGACTAAAAATTTAAAAAATCTCCTGATTAAAAGAGGAACTTCTCATTTACGTAGGAGATATTTTACATTGTGAAGTTGTGCATCATTCCAAGCTATAGTCTCATTCCCAAGTCAGGAGACTGGGAACAGGACCAACTCCACATTCTTTAGACAACTAGAATTCAAACTGAACAGGAACAGACACTTAGTATGGAACTCTCAAATCTCCCTCAGCCTTGAAATTGAAATACAAGGAATTTGGAATCCTTATGTTGACACTTGAGTCTATTGACTGGAATGGGAATCATTGTGTAGTTAACTGCATGCTTGCTTTGCTTCTCACTCTCTACCACAGGTAGCTTTTCGTTGCTTGCAGTACAAAAAGCATGAAGAAGTGGTGTGCATTAAGTGTGAAATACCCCAGTCCTTCTCCGTGCTTTTCATATTGCAAGTAACAACAGCTATGATGGACAAGACTGAATCAGCATACCATCTCACGGAGGTCGTATTGTCGATCTGTTGAGTCTGTGAGATCAATGGCACTGAGGGGCAGACGGACTTCTCCCAGGAAGTGATTCCTCCCGAACTTATCCCAATCCCACACACTCAGCCAGAGGGTGTGCATGCTCAAATCTGACTGGGCAACCTTGTACTGCACCAGAAGAAGGAGAACAAAACTGATAACTGTCTCTTTCTTCATACACTCAAACTTGACTCAGAAAGTCACCCTAATCAAAACAAAATGGAACACTTTCAGTCAAAAAAGAAAGAAAAAAATTGCAGCAAACCTTTAGAATTTCGTTGTAAGTTGGGTTGAGTGTCTTCCTCTGAATGCCAGTCATTCTCTTTGTCTGTTTGGTCTTGTCCGGGAGAAGGTAGACCTTGACGTAGGGGTTAGAAGTTCCATCCTCCTTGGCAGCAGACAGCCCCTTGGCGCTGACTATTCTCACATAGAGCTGCCCTTCGTTCTGCTTGTACCACACCCCAGCTTTCAGCTTTCCTTTTATATGGTAGCTTCCCTGTCCGCATGACTCAATGTACACGCTGCTCAGGCTGTTGAGACTGTCCGCACTCTCACTGCGACGGACAACGGTGAAAGAGGAAGGGTTGGTATTAACCGGATTTTGGCGGGAAAAGCCATTTGCTTTTGGTGTTTCTGAAGCTTTTCTTGGTCTCCTTTCAGTAGGTGACAAGGCCACTGGGAAACACAGAAGAACACCGTAAATGAAAGAGCCGAGTGACCGGCTAGCCAGGTCAATAAGCTATACCTCAACCCTAAGGGAAACACACTCGAGACTTTGGTACACTCTTAAAGCTGTCAATATAATTACATGGTTGAAGAGGAAGGTTATCTGTTACCAACTTGAGCTCGGAAAATAACTTGCCGATGTTTCGACTGAATGCTTCAGTCGTCATCAAGACGAAAGTGAAGAAGTGTGAACAAACACTACTATTTATAGCCATGCAATACTGAGGATACACGTCAATTGGAGGTCAAAGGAAAATAATTACATGTCTGTAGTAAAGTGGTCTAGGCTAGCTTCCTATCAGTAGGGTGATTTTGGCTAGCTTCCTTAGCTTCAGATCCAATCAGGTTGCTAACAGCACACATACTAGTGCCAGTTCTAGAAATAGTAATGACACCAATATGCGTGGGGAAAATAAGATATTTTTTGGTTCAATTTGAAGTGAACCTTATAGGGTCGTTCACTAAGAGGTGATCTTGGCTAGCTTCCTTAGCTTCAGATGGTATCAGGTTGGTAATAGAACACATATCAGTGGCGGCTCTAGAAATAACAACGACACCAATATGTGTGTACGGTCTAATGTTTTGGGGAGTGAAAATTGCAAAGTAAGACGTTTTGAGTTTCAACTTCAAACCTTTTTGTGTTCCTTCACAAAGCAAGAAAACACATCCGTCCCATATCAGTAGACGCACACTATATGCTTCACACAGCATTTGGACAGTACAAATTTATTTAGTTTGTGAATGTAACAGTAATCTTAGTCTATATGCACTAACCTGTTAATAAAACTACTAATCAAGCATATTTTTCAAAGTGTTGTATTTATTTTCTCTACTTGCAGAATGGAACATTATCAACCAACAAGGATGTGTCAGCTAACCATTTGATGTCCTCTTCTTCTTCTTTTCAGCCTGGGCTGGTGGCTTCGCTGTCGAGACCTCCAGAGATTTGAGTACCAGCTCAGAACCGTACAGCGAAGGAGGGGGGCTGTTGCTACACAAGACTGGCATGTAATCTTGAGACTGCAGCTTGATCAGTCTGCAGGAGACAAAGACAAAGTTTGATCACCATGCAGCATCCTGCCTCCGGTGGAAATAAACTTGTTCCCAGGCCTTCGCTTCCCAACTGCTTCCAGTATTCAAAAATTGAAGGGGAAGGCACACAGTGGTGTCAGGTAGACAGAAGGTAGACACACCAATCTTTGTCATTTTCATCCAAGGGTTAGAAAGCTAGAGCATTCTTAAGGCGGCATCAGTTTAGCTTGTTGTTCAAAGTTTGAACTAATACAGTTGAGTGTGTGTGTGTCCACCTTCTGTATGATATCTCCCATGCCTTCCTTTTCTCGTCTAATTGTGTTTACTAAAATTTTGGTTGCCTGGCAACTGAAAACAATTAGCAGGAAATACCAAGAAGATGAAAACAGTTCAGGAACCCTCTTGGCTCCATGGTAAGTTTACGTCAACAGAAACCAACAAAATAGGATGACACAACAACACTTTCAGGAATGTGAAGTAATTCAGTAGGAAATTAGCCACAAAATTGTTTGACATGTACAGACTTCGGGTGTTAAAATTAAAACCAGCTGCCAGGTCTCTGATACAGTGTGCACCGACTTCCTGTCTCATATTCCTGGTGGTGTTCCGATTCTATCAGGTTGCTAATACCACAGATGTGAGTACCGGTTCTAGAAATACTAGCGAGATGATTCATCATCATGGGGCGAGTCTGAGTGAGCAGCATACTGCTGATTTACTAATTTGTCATGGCACACAGGATTTGTCACATGTCTACTGTTACATGAGTGTAAAAAGCCAAACTTGATGATGCATAAATAGATAAGTCCCCACCAGAGATAACTATAGGTGTCACCACATATGTCAAACAAATTGCAGCCATTTCTCCAGCCAGGGCAGCTGCTGTGGCTACACGTGCATGGACATTCCTGTTTCATATCTTATAGGACTGACTGTTATGGGTCAACAACACTCGAGTTCCTGTTTCATATTCTTGGTACTGTTAATAGCCACCCATACCACTAAAATGTCCGTCTGTTTCACATTCCTGGTAGTGTTATTAATAGAATCAATAAGATACTAGGAATATGAAACAGGAACTCAGTGTTGTATTACTTCACTACTGGAACCATCCACTAATTGCGGTCAATGTGATTTAGTATGAAAATCACACTTCTCAGCCACAAAAATGCCCGCTGTCTCTTTTGTGTAAGCCTGCACTTCACATTCCTAGTAGTGTTATTAACTACTGACATTTTAGTGGTATCTGGCTAATTTTCATACTAACCTCAATTAGTGAGTGGTTCCAGGAGTGAAGTAACACAACACTAAGTTCCTGTTTCATTGTGGCTATTAAGGTCAGTCGTTAATAGAATCAATAAGATACTAGGAATATGAAACAGGAACTCAGTGTTGTGTTACTTCACTACTGGAACCACTCACTAATTGAGGTTAGTATGAAAATTACACTTCTCAGCCACAAAAATGCCGCTAATCTGGCCTTTCCCTTAGGTCCATTCCATTTGTATGGAGACAAAGAGCCTGGCAACGTAACAGATTATTATATGCAGAATGTTTGGTATCCTGTTCTACTTTTGAGAGTTACTCAAGCAATACTTCCAAGAGATGCTCGTAAGTGGAAGACAATTACTTCCAAGAACTAAATGTACCTGAAAAATGATGGCTATCCCATTGTAACTTGTTCAGTCATGTTCTCAGGCTTGTCTCAAAAAGAGAAAGAGCAGCTTTTTCCACTTTAGTGCTACGTAGCCTACAAGTAAGTAATTTGCATTTGTCCTGTGCTTTCAAGGAGCTTTTACCGACCTTTTGGATAAGGCCAGCCACCCGACTACATTCTGTGCATGAAATAGCAGTCCCCACCTCCCAATCTAGCCTCGTTCCCAGGCGCTACTCCCAATCACCCCAGTACAGCTGGTATTGGCCAAAGCATGTTCTGCACAGTGCATAACATCTAGGCCTATTTTTATAGGGAGATGTGGTCCATTGATTATTCATGTGTATATGAAATATGCAATTTTGTTATTGTTCTCCGTCCTGTGTACGAATCTTCATTTATTGCCCTGTAGATGCGACTAAAACCATTAGGCTGTGAGTAAAACACTACCACAGCAGTCTTGTTCCCAGACCACATGCCTCAGTGAAAAGCAGTCTGGGCACGAGACTAGCTGTAACCCTATACAAGTCAGAGTATCCACGTACTTTTCCTTGGAGCAGAGGGTGCAGTAGAATCCAGGAGCTCCCTCCGTTGTCCTTTGGCACTTCTGGCACACCTGGTGGTTACACTCGGGACAGGTGGCCCCATTGCCGTCAGCAAAGGGATCTCCACAGCAGCCACACTTCTTCTTCTCTGAGAGCTCCTTCTGGTTTTGTCGCTCCTGCATCATCTTACGCTTTTGCGTTCTAGAAGAAAGTCAGGATGGATGTGACAGTAAACTTCCAAAAAGATAATGGACAGACAATTTTACTTAAAATTGGAGACCTCCGCCTTCACCTTAGGCTTTTGTGTTCTAGAAGATAGATACATGTCATCCAAATATCTTTATGAAAAGGAAACACGAAGGAGGTTCTTTCTTGCCAACCTGAAAAGTTGGAAGGCTTTTTGCACTATATTCAAGGTCAACAAGGATTGCTCCCGATCTCTGACCTCCGATGACATGTATCCTTTATAGTGCATGGTTATAAATAGTGGTGTTTGCTCACAACGTTCAGCTGAACTGTCAGCAAATTAATTGTTGACATGTTGGTATCGGCTCATTTATGCAGGAACCAACTAAGCCAGAACTGCATCATTTGTGGATGCATAGTTTAGCACTACTGAGTAGGGCTATGGATGCAAGGGAGGTGATATAGTTGCATAAATAAAAATGTTTACATTTCATTCTAAATTTGCTATGGCTTAAATACACATTTCCTCAATCAGTCGCCACCTTTGCATAGCAGCTGCACAATCAGAAACACCATATCAGTGGCACCCTTAAAAACTACCGCAGGGTAGGATATGGAATCCACTACTTAATGGCACTTGTATACATCATAAAATTGCAAGGTACAGCCTCATGTTTGCTTTCTCTTTTCTGTGCATGGGAAAGAGCCTGGATACCAGGCAATAGCAAGGCACACATACGTAATTTACACTCATACCATTAATCTTTGTGGGCAAACGTGAAGACTGTCCAAAGATTTTTGCGTTGTCTGGCACTATTTGCTTTGTGAGATTAGCATTCTTTACATAAATGGCGTTTCCTGCTTCTTTGGTTGTGATACACCATCTACTAATTAAAATGTTTTTGGTGATTACAAGACAGCAACTATGCATGGTATGTGAGTGAATGGGGTCCCACACAAACTGACATACTGACGAAAAGGTTATGAATACATAAAATTCCATAGTACTGGTTTTGATCTCATGGGATCTAGTTACACTACCTAAAAACAGGACATGCTTACATGCACAATAATTAATAATGGTGTAATTTACCTAATTGGTGAACAGACACATTTGGTCTTATGGGGAGAAATGGAGGGAATGTGAAACAGTTGGCTCTTGCTGGGAATTAGCTTCGTACCCAGGCCGTGTTTTTTTTTCTTGCGAACCCAGTGATCCTTGGCTTGAACTGCCCAACCAAAATATACTAACCTCATTCCCAGACCTTCTCAGCATTTGCCACTTGCAGTTACAAAATTTGTGAGAATTTCATACAGCAAGCAACAAACACTGCCAAGGACTGAGAATGAAATTAGGTGGGAAAAAATCCCAGACATCAAACACTTTTCTTCCACGTGTCAAGAAGAAGTGACCCTGGGTACAACATCTCCTCACTCACTCTTCTTGCATTTTCCTGAGCTCTTCGTCAGCTTTCAGCACCCGCAAGATGATCATTCTCTCGTCCTCCGTCAGGAAACTCAGGTCCAGGAGGGGGGCAGGGCCGGGTGGAGGCAGGGTACGCACTGAGGCCATCATTTCAGCAGTATACCACCTATACAGTATGTCATGGAGGGTATAGAAACTACATTATAAACAAATTAGTCTTTTTTAGCGCAGTTTATAAATGTCTATTGCTAAAGGGGAAAATGTGCATATGCAGAGTATCTAATTATAGCCTGACGTGCATGTGATGAGCATGCACTACACCATAGTATTTGTAGTAAAAATGTAATTACCTATATAAATTATGTGAGATTTTTCGCATATACTACGAAGTAGCAAAGCCATGAGTAGTATATGCAAAAAAAATATCCAACATGTAAACATGCTTAGTTCAGTAGCCATTGTCCCTGTCCATGTTAACAGACTAACGAGCTCCTAGACCCTCCTAGAGAAACTTGTTACCATGGTGATGGCTACTAATTTAAATGTCGCCAGGATACTTTACCAGTGTGTGACAAAATATATTTGGTAGCCATTGTCTTTGTAAACCACCTCATTCTCCAGATGGTCAAGCTTGATAGGCTACTTAACTGAGTAATTCCCAGGCACTTAGGTACCTTTCCTAATACTCCCACACGTTTCGTAAAACAAAAGAATACCGGTAATCTGTCGCTATGGCAATGGCTACCCAGTGGTGACTCTCTTTTTCCTGTAGAGTTTCTTGAGACATTACTTTTGCTTGAGGGCATGCTATCTGCTGCATCAGATCAAGTTATCAGCAAAAAATTAGTTTACTAACAACAATATTTGTGTATATGTAAACTTGTCTCATGTAGAATCTGACATTCTAATCCCTCTTCGCTCCAGTTTTGAAAGTTCACAGAGATAGCATGCATTTCTAGCAAGAACGCATAAGAACTGGCGGCTAGAGTAAGAGTGTGTAACTACGTAAAATTCGAAACCGGGCGGAATTTACCGCCAGTACTAAAAATAGTAACATGCACTGTGCACGCTGCGTTGACATAAGCCCTTATGCATTGTTGCTAAGCACACACGTGACCGGATGTTCTATTTTTAGTACGGTTCAATAATTTTGCCCGGACTACGGGCTTCTATTGGAGTTACACACTCTTACTCTAGCCGCCCGTTCTTATGCGCTCTTGATTTCTAGTCATGCAGCTAATTGCAATGTAACATTAGACATTCATATCTATTAGCTGACTCCCAGTTACAATTTGTCACACATGATTTACTTCCGGCAGGTGTTGCTTTGTAATCGCAATAGTGAGAACGTGTAAGCTTTTCTAAGAAATACCCACATTCATGGACTGGGTGACTGCCTTGTAATCTCAAATAGCTTACCACTTGACCAATTTGGTAAAAGCTTAGGTGATCTGCTATATGATTAAAATGGCACCCTATGCATGGTTTAATCTCGTTGTGGTAGCCTTTTTTAATACTCTCACACATTCCAATGTGGATGTCTTACAGCGTGTGAAAGTTCTATCAAATTAAATTTTAAAATCGAATCATTATACATGCCTAGCATTCTACAGCAGTAGATAGCACAACTGGTTTCTGAGTTTATGAAAACAATAGCAACTCTCCTTCAGACTCCCACACTGCATCTTACAGCTATGAATAAAAAATGTATTTGAGTGTTAATAGGTGCTAGGTTATCACAATGCATTCCAGCCTCTACACCTACACAAACAACAGAAACAAGGACTTGTGACTCGTTTGTTGGATTACGCAATCTTCACAAGTAAATGAGAATAGCATATTAGTAATGCTAATTTGTGCTACAATAAACCCTGGTAGTTACTGCAAAGGCAGTTTTCTCAAATGCACCCTGGAAGAGAAAGAGTCCTTGCTGCAAGCGTGGCTGAAATCTGGTAACTACACTAAAATCATTTGTCACAGCTGCATCCCTAGCCTCCATGTCTAATCAGAGCAAAAGCGTAGATGGAATAGTGTCAATAAGCGACACATCTTTACACAATTAAAACACAAAAAACGTTGTAAAGTGGCAGATAATTAAGTGGCTGTCAAGTGCCTATTTCCGGCATCAGTAGTATACTCACACGTGTTGATACATGTACGGTAGCCACATAACTGAAGGTCTTCGGCCTCAAGAAACGCAAAAGATTCTGCAAATATGACAGGTGTCTGGTCATTTGATTTAGCGCTGATGTCGCTTGCAGTTCGAAATACGACGGTTCTGGGCAGTTACATGTGCATTTTCCTTGGCCAACATGCATGACTTCATTGTGAACTAGCTATTTTTGCCACGGTACATTACACCGAGGATGTACGCACAGACTTGGTCGGTGTACAGCTTGACAGCAACGTGCGCGTGCAGCTGTGAATATTACGTTGAAAACTGGCTGGCAATCCACATAGCAACAGAACAAATGATTCTCAGGTAAAAACACACAGTGCATGCATGTTGCAGAATAGCCCTCAGTACAGTACAGTCACAAAACAGTGCACATATAAATATTTTAGGGAACCACAGTATAAAGCTTACTCCCTAAGCTACACACTCACCGGTGTTTAGTGCTAGTAGTGTAGCGAGCGACAAAGTTCCACACTTTATTTCTTGTTTTCGTGAAGTTTGTTTTTCGGACTTGAACGAAGTGCAGTTTCCACTGTAGCGCCGTGGGCTAAATAACACTTCGCGGCGAGTGGGCGGGCAAATTAATTATTTTACGCATGCGCAGTTTGCCACAAAATTTGAATTTCGAATCGTGCAGAACAGAAATGATAAGGAGAAACTCTCGTCTCAAATTCAAAGCCCGTTTGAACCTGGGGCCGCCACTGAGAGCGACGGGAATCAATTCGGACGGGGATGAGTCCGCAGAGGAGGGAGAGAGACAGGTGCCTTTATTTGTGGGACGAGCAGAGACCCCTACAGCACCAAAGGCCAAGTGCAACGATCAAGAGAACAAAGAATATCAAGACTCTTTCACCCCCATGACCAAGTACAGCCAGTTTCCCCACAGTAGTACGACAAAATATGGCAAGAGTGACTCAGGTATCTCTGCATTGACGCCCAGTTCTACCTTTCCAGTCTCCCACGGCAGCACAAATGGAAGGGAAACCAGACAAAGACGAGAAGGTTGGACACCTTCATCAACTCTGCCCTCCTCCTTTCCTCCTCTCAAATCTGACACTATTCACAACCAAGACAGTCACCTACCAGCACAAAATTCTATTCGTGTCGCAACCAACCCTCCCAGCATACCACCAGTGTGTGTACCAGAAAAGGGAGATGCCTGGGCACAGAATGGCCAAAATGGCTGCCTTAGACCGTCAACACTAGCAAGCCACACTGACCCTGTCCAAAGCCAGGTGACCTCGAAACCGCCCATGGATCCCTCGGCTAACAGGAGATGTGAGAAGGAACAACAGCCAAAGATTGCTCACCAATTTCCTGTAAATCCTGAGCAGCCACTGAACCCAAGTCCTGAGGATGTTGTTGTAATGAGATCGCTGCACAAAGAGAGAAGATTCAAAAAGCTGAAGCTACTGGGTTGTGGTGGATCCAGCAAGGTGGGTCAAGTGTTCCTCACTCTTGATCTTCTTACGGCTAGAACAATTAGTCAGTCAGCTGCACTAAAGGTTATTGACTACAATTTTAGCTTGTCAAGTAATCGACAGTGACTTTTAGCGAGTGCATTTACCACTGATGTGCACTGGATAACTTTTAGGCCTGCCTTTTTCAGGGAGGTGTAGTTCATGCACTAGTTTTGTAAAGATGCTATGATGGCCAGCCATACATGTCTAGCCTAATTCCCAGACCCCCCCCCCCCCCGGCACAGCCTTTTGTTGTTTGCAGTACAACTATTGTAGTATAATATACCCACACTCGCCCTCCATTGTTAGGTATTCAAGGTGCTGGGAGAGGACTACCAGATATATGCGCTGAAAGAAGTGTACATGAGGCACGTGGACCCCGCCATAAAGACCGCCTACATCAACGAGATTAAGCTGTTGAAAAAACTGAGAGACAAACCCGAGATCATCACTCTGCATGACTAGTAAGTCAATTAACCTCATTTACAAGTCCATCCGAAATACTGGGGAAAGGGCCTGGTCATAACCTTGTTCCCAGGCTCCAAGTCAGGCACATATCGAAATCATTGCAAGTGTGACCAGCTAGCCTCATTCTCAGGTGGGGAGGAGCCTGGAAATGAGGCTAGCTGCAATAATTTTGATATGTGCTGACTCGGCAAAATAATAATATTATGAATGATATGCCTTGTGTGAGACATGTAGCTACTGTTGACGATGGGGTCACAGGGTACATGGAGCAATGGGTAACTACTGGCTACAAATGAGGTTAATGGTCTTCTAGCCTGCCTCATTCATTACAGTTTTGGAATGAGGTCTTGCAAGTGTGACCACTTCTTTTTGATGGGCCTGGCAATGAAAATGAGGCTATAGATCAGCATCATGGGCGATCACTAGCCTTGTTCCCAGGCCTTCCCACCGTCCAGTTTTTGATCACTTGCATTATGCAAAAAGCGATCAAAAACTGGGCGGTGGGAAGGCCTGGGAACGAGGCTAGGTGATCACTACTTCTCCTCTTCTCCCTCCTCCTCTCCCTCCTCTCTCTGGGTACGCCAAGGCACCTCTTATATGCATAGACAGACTTGGACACACAATCATACAAGTTGTTGTCAGGGCATTCAGCCTTTTGGTAAACAACTGTTTGTTGTTGTTGTTGTTGTTTCAAGTTGTAATTCAAAAAGTTAAACCTCAGTAGCTAGTCCCAAATTAAAGTGCATGAATTTCGAGTACTCTCTGCTCTCCTTCCTCCTTCCCTCTTCTTTCCTCCTTCTCCTCTTTCTTCACTCTCTTCTCTTTCTCCCTCCCCTTCCCTCTTCCTCTTTCCTCCTCCTGTCTTTCCCTCCTCTCCCTTCCTCCTCCTCCGCCCTTTCACCAGCACATGGGACAAGAAGGAAGGGGTCTTGTATCTTCTACTGGAGTTTGCCGAGACAGACTTCAATGCGGTCATTAGAAACCAGAACCACCATGCACACCCGATGGCCACAGCTCTCTACTTCTGGAATGAGATGCTACGAATTGTGAAGGTATAGCTATTGAATAGTTATTTCTTTCCCAGGTACGTCCGGGCCCAACCGACAGAGAAAAGGGTCTGGTGACCCAACCCCAAGTCTTAGGATTGTAAAAGTGGTGAATTAAGCCTTGTCATTTTAGTTGTAAGAATACAAATTGAATGAGTCTCACAACATCACTATGAGCAGTTGGAAGTACTACCACCCAGCGATTTCATTGGCTGCTCTTAAATTCTAGATCAGCCCCAAGGAATCCAGGCCTGTGTCACCAGACCCTTTCCTCTGTGAATTGGTTGAAGTTAGTTGGACAAAATCTTGGAAACCTTGTACATTTGTGTACCAGTTTTGTTGCTATATCAACAGTCACGTGATAGTTTACCACACCCTCTCAATGTCAGGTGATCCATGATGAGGGAGTGATCCACAATGACCTAAAGCCAGAGAATTTTGTGGTGATAGGGGCACGACTCAAACTGATTGACTTTGGCATTGCAAACAAGATTGAGGAGGAGAAAACAAGTATCCAGCGGGACATTCGCTGTGGGACCATCAACTACATGGCCCCTGAGACAATTGAGACATACGAAAATGAAGATTTCTTCAAGGTGAGTTTGTGTTTACCTCAGACGGATGCCTCGTTCCCAGGCTCTTCCCCAGCAGTTTTGGTCACATATTATGCGACTGAGAAGCTGAGAAAGAGTCTGGGAATGAGAAGGGGTCAGGGGTCAGGATGAGAGACTGTAAGGCAATGTCTTTCCTTGTTCCAGAAATTGTCAATTTGTGACAATTAATTTTGTGCATTTTTTGTATTTAAATGTACAAATTCAAAATTCCTAGGAATGAGACCTTACAGTTCAACTTCATGTCCCTAGCACCCAATTTCTGAGTCTGTTGCTATTAGTAGGCACTGAAACCTTTATCATGCAAGGGAGGGAGGATTGAACAACAGAGTTGGTTTGGGCAGGACGAGGTAGCAAGGTTGGAACAGCAAGTGAGGATGCGGTGTGATCTCCTAACGTAGCTTTGTACTCTCAGAAAATGGAAACGGGCTTAATGGGTACAACTAACAACAACAGACAGCTTCGGGGCTGGGGGGGAGGGTAGGACAAGCTCACGTGCACTCACCAATCTGATGATGTAATGCTCAGTGAAATCGTCTGATTCCATGCACTACAGCCCTTATTGAGTGCTTTTTGTGCAGTTTTCAAGAGTAGTTTGCGGCGCTAAAGTTAAAACATGCACTTTGGTTTGCTGCTGCAATCGGTAACACACAGTTTTCTCGGCATGGAAGGTGGGCTCACCCATATCCAGGGATTTCTCTGACTTTCCGACAATGTAGGGATGTTCTACCCTGAGAACAAAAGTGTTCCAAGCATTGATCCCCATTGATCCCCTGGCAAACTTGGATGCTACGAGCGCTTACTTGTTTAATCTCTGTAACCCCCGTGAACTTTCCCGCATACCTAAGAATGGAATGTAATTTTATCATGTGATTCTTAGAGCTTGTCCTACCCCCCCCAGGACAGCTTATAAATTTGTAACAGGGGTAGATAAGCTAGATCAAGAGATGTCATTTTCATTGCGGAGGCCTCAAGGGAGGAGGATTACAATAAAAATCATGCCAGATTGTTTGGGGGACGGGGGAGGCTATTATGTACATGGACACTGTAGGTAGCTACATGGTATACATGCTTCTTCTGCAAGATTTCTAGGTCACATTCCAAGACTACTGGACTGGGAATGTGACCGTGTTTTGTGTTCATAAGTTGGAAAGAATTACATCACAGGAACAAATATGAGTGGTGGTGTTCCATTATCAACTTACAGCAGGGAGGAAGGGAGAAATTGAGAGCTTCAACCTTTCAGGAAGGGAGGGAGGGTGGCTTCAACATTTTCTCATCCTCCTCAGGTGGGAAGGCCTAGTGACATCTGGTCACTGGGCTGTATCCTCTACCTCATGGTCTATGGGAGGACTCCTTTTGAGCACATCAAGAACAGGATGAAGAAATGGCAGGCCATTGCCAACCCTAGCACAGCCGTACAGTTTCCTGATGTCAACAACAAGGCTGCACTCGATGTGATGCAAGTGAGACATCACACACACACACAGATGCACCCACACACACACAGACACACACACACAGATGCACCCACACACACACACACACACACACACACACAGACGCACATACACGTGCATGCACACACACACCCACATCAACAGACGCCTGTGGCAGTTCCTTGAATAGTTTCTGTAATTGTGTTATTTAAACGGAAACATGTAAAATTGTGTAGCAATTTGTAGGAAGTTATTTATTACAAAGAAAAGCAATAAGACACATTCAAACACCTGGGCCATACTAACACAAGGTACCATCAGAAAGTCTTTAGGTTTGAGAGACGCTCCACATTAAAAGAGAAATACTCCACGTTAAAAGAGAAACGCTCCACGTTAAAAGAGAAACGTTCCACGTTTAAAAAAATCCTAACTTTGCCAGCCTTGTTCCCAGGCCTTCCCCACCTCCAGCTTTTGATCGCTTGCTCCCTCCGTTTTTGCATACTGCAAACGATCAAAACTGGAGACAGAGAAGGCCTGGGAATGAGGCTAAACTTTGCAGGAATTGTGAATACGGGACTAAATGTTTGGGTGAAAAATCTACTCTACTGAGTTAGGTAACTCCATGTGACCCTCATGAGGCCAAATGTTCAAAGCATTCTGCATAATATTACATTCTGTTTACAATGGTCACCACAGGGGTGTAGACATGAGTTGAAAAGTGGGGGGGCTTAGTTTTGAGAGGGTGCACAAAGCGTGCCAAAGATGTTGATATTAATTGTATTCATAGCTCAAATTGTAGCGATTTCAGCAGCTCAGTATATACATAATGTGTCGATGAAGTGCATCAATGTATAAATAAGTCCCAAAGCTGAAGCCCCCAAAGCTCCCCCGCGGTGTCTACACCCTTGCACCGTTGGTTAAACACCAGATCCCTAGTGGTTAGCAAGCAAATTTAGACAGTCTGTAGTTTTGAAAAACACTCTGTTAAAAGAATGCTAAGTTTGCAGGGAAGGAGTAAAAACGTTTGCAACCCACACTAGCAGGGTCGGTCCTTCAAAACATTCCACATGTAAATGTGGAAATCAGTTTCTAACGACCACTAAACGCTGGAGGCCCTAGTAACCACCATCGTTAGACACACTTCAATTTTGCAGGAATTTTAGAAAATAGAAATGTGGGAGTACATAATTGGAATAAATGTGGCTTCATTCATGCCAAACGTTGTTTTAAGTGTGCAGGGTTTCACGTGGGGAAGCATGGCCTTGCTCCCAGGCCTTCCTACCGTCTAGTTTTTTTTGTTATACTATATTAAGTGATCAAAAATTGGACAGCCTGGGAGCGAGGCTATGTGAGACTAGGGATTACCCCATAAAAGCAAGTCCCCTCCCCCTCCCCAACAAAATATCTCAGCAGCATAAACTTTACTTCAACTGGTATTGGAATCAACCTCGGAGAAGCAGAAGAAGGGCTATGCCCCTATGAACCCCCTGGTGATCTGTCCTACATGTACATAGAAATGAGTTTGTGGCAGTTCATGAGCTCCTGGTATAGGCTATTATAAACTGTGCTCTAAGCAGAGGCTTGAGATAGTCTCGTTCCCAGACCCTCGAGATAGTCTCGTCCCCAGACCCTCAGCAATACCCCTGGTGAGAAGGAAGGAGGGTCTGGTGAATATAGTACAAAATTTTTTGAGCATCGAGGAATTTAGGATGTAACAATCTCATTGGCCAATTATTTTGTATGTACTGGGCTTCCTGACCACAAGTACTTCATCAGACCTACTTATCACACTTCCAATTTACTGAAGCCCAGCAAGCAACTTCAAAGGCTTACCCAATGCTAGCCTATGGTGGGATTATGTAGCCTTATTCCCAGGCCCCGCCCAGCTTTCCGTCACTTTGGAAAGTGGGGCGGGGCCTGGGAATGAGGCTAGGGATTATGTATACTCACCAGACTCTCCTCTCTCGTGTGTGTGTACCGTACCGAGGGTCTGGGAACGAGTCTACAAGGCTGTGCTGTAAGCTTGAGACTGCATTCTCTTGTCTTTCACAGAAGTGCCTCAGAAGAAATCCAAAGGAGAGACCAACAATTGATGAACTTATCATCCACCCTTTCACCTGCCTCCAGGAGATGCCATCCTAGCAATGCACACACCAGCCCAAACACCTCAAATTTGTACCTTTTTTGTACATCATGATTTGTGTGTTTCAGCAGTATTTCATTTGTTCCCCCCTAGTATGTTCTAATTATCATGTGAAATGAAATATTGAAATTTGCAGAAAGCCATACACAATATGTAATTCAGGTCACTATGAAAATGCTGACAGTGTAATCATACATGTACACACTGGTAGGTCAGAATTATACACATGATGTTTATTGACAGCTCTGAGTCATTATTAGTCTCTGGGATAACGGCTCCGCAGCCATGGTTTGGGGATGTGGCGGCCATGTTTGAAGCCTTCAAAATACTGGCTGAGCTCAAAACACTGGACCTAACACAGAAGAAAGAACAATGGTGGTTGTCAACCCTGCCTTGAAATATCTGCTCTGCAGATTTCAGACTACTTGGTACCAGATTGGCTTGTTTACACGGCAGGTTGAAAATGAGATGGTTGCTGTATTGTACCATAAGCACATAAGAATGGGCGGCTTCAGTAAGAGTGTGTAACTATATAAAATTTAAGCAGGTCAGAATTTACCGCCATTACTAAGAACAGTAACACCATAGACTATAAACCTAAAACAGAGGTTTACAATCTATGGTAACACATACTATGCAGTTGCACATAGACATAAGCCATTGTTGCTAGGCACGTAACCGGGTGTTCTATAGTTTTGACCAGACTATGGGCTTCTATTGGAGTTACACGCTCTTACTCGAGCCACCCGTTCTTATGCACTCTTGATTGGCAAGATTTCAGACTATTTCACTGCTTCTGTGGCAGATGAAGTCACTCCAAGAATTTCTGGTTACCCACCCACATCATTTCGTTGAGCATCTGCCAAAAATTATTTAAGGGCTCAAAGCCAGAGTGGTCTTATACCGGTAGTAACACATGGCAGTGTTCAGAGCATCTTGCCTCAAGCTGGAAATAAAGGAATTTAGATGTTATGAGGCAAAAATAGACTGGCGTCCTGGTTTCGACTCCCGGTGGCTGCCAGCCTTTTTCACTTTCCTCTATTTTCGCCTCATAACATTTAAATTCCTTTATTTCCAGCTTGAGGCAAGATGCTCTGAGCATTTAGAGTGAGAAAACCACTCAGCATGGGTTCTTTCCTGATGGAGAGAATTTTCCGGTCGACCCCTAACGGAGTTCTGACGGCACATACTGAGTGGCTGCCAGGTGTGCGACTGAGGCATTCAGTACCACCTGTGCAGTACATATAGTGGGTTGTGAGGGCTGGTGGTTGTCCGGTTGCCGTAGCTCAGTGGCAGAGCACTGGTGGCTCAAGCCAGGTGTCCTGGGTTTGACTCCTGGTGGCTGCCGGCCTTTTTCACTTTCCTCTATTTTCGCCTCATAACATCTAAATTGGCAGTGTGCATCACACCTGGTATCATACCCGGAAATGTCTAGCCTCGTGCCCAGACCCCACCTGAGAGGAGAGGGTCTGGTGACATTCGGCTGATTCCTTGGGCTTCATTAAAAATCATAGCTTACTGTATGCATAGTTGTGAACTGATAACTAATTTACGTGCCAAAAAAGTGCTGTGTCATCGTGTTGAAGTAGTCAAGGATTTCCGGTGTTGCAACCACAGATTGTGTTTTCTGCAATGTGATTGGCTGTTGGAAAATTCTTCGCAGAAAGCAATCACCGTTAAAGAAGCCCAAGGGATCGGTCAAACGTCACCAGCCCTTCTCCTCTCGGGTGGGGTCTGGGCACAAGACTAGGAAATGCCGGGCTAAAAGCTATGGGAGCCCCATTCATTATATGAGCTGCCAGTCTGGGTAGTATTGTTGTCTCTTAGATTTCCAGTCCTCCATCTCGGTTGAAGCACTTCAACCGAGATGGAGGACTGGAAGTCCCTGGTTGCTGGACCACTGTGATGAGGAGGCAGGGAGGGAGGAGCAATCCTCACCAACCTTTGACCTCCAATGACGTGTATCCTCAGTAGTTCTATAAATAGCCGTGTTTGTTCACACTTCTTCACTTTCGCCCTGATGACGACTGGAGCATTCAGTCGAAACGTCAGCAAGTTATTTTCCGAGCTCAAGTTGGTAGCATTCTCTTCATTTATGCAGAAGCCAACTGAGAAGCCACTGAAAGCTTTTTTTTATTATTATCCCACACGTGTAATACCAGCCTACACATGTACAAGTTGTTAGTAGCCTAGCAGTGCAATCATTCCTATCATTCCAGGTTCTTGTTGTAGCTAATTCTTTTTTGTTGTATTCATGCTTTCTTGGAACTTGATCAAGAAAATATTTACTACCTGTCAGTGAAGAAATAATTATATTGCTTTGGGTACACAAAGGTGTAAACTTACTAATACATGCTTGTGTTTCTGATTGGTCCTTGTTGTTATTAGTAAACATACAAGGTAGTTTATACTGTAAACAAAATAGCTTATAGGATTTTACAACTTTCTGTGAGACTGGAACAGAATCTACAACCACCTGTCAGTAAATATATTCTCCACTTCACCCTTGTTTCTGTGGTAACAGGTGGGTATTATTTTCCCTATATTTACCAACTTAAAAACAACCATGCTATATCTTGGGAACCACAAGTGTAAACAAGAATTTATGCGTACACACTTTTACTTTCAGTACTTCAGCGACTTATTAACTCTTTAACCACCATAGGCTATTTACTGAAAGTCTTTATTAGGCTATGGATACCTTCCTTGGTCAGTATTTCCACTTCTGCTTGAAGCCAGCACTGGAAACTTGAGTCAAAGCTTTATTGACACATTCTCTGTGGGTTCATGACCTTAGCCACACCCACTCATTAGCGAGCATTCAATAGTCAGGGCCGTCCGACCAGAGAACCGCTCCTCCAGACTAAAAGCTGCCTAAAGTGCCAGAAATGGAGTCTCTACAAAGCGAAAGGAGCATTTTCTACACCCATTTGTGCAAGAAAGCAGACAAAAGGCCCACCCGGCGTTGGACTCAGGGCTTTTTTACAGCCAGCTGCAACAGCCGCCATGCACTGTCACCCAGAGGGATGCACCCACCCACCTCCCCCTGTCCCACCCTTTCTGCTAGCACAGAACCTATCTTCAAAACGGATAGCGCCAACTGATAACATGCGGCCAAAGTCTGACGACGCCAAAAAGCGTCATCGGTGGTCAAAGGGTTAAAGTGGACATTGCTCACCAAGGTATCCACACGAAAGCAGTTGGAACTAGCATTCAATATCATTATGTTGACCAGTGCTCCAGCAAAATTCTGAGCTCAGAGTATCATGCTCAAAACTCATGCCACTACACATGTACAAGTTGTAAGTACCCTAGCAGTGCAACATTCACATCATTCCGAGTCCTTGTTGTAGCTTGGAATTGCTGGGCAAGGGGAAGTCAAGCTATTATTGCACTAATATTCTTAATTGCATTCAAGCTTTCTTGGAACTTGATCAGGCAAATATTTACTACCTGTCAGTGAAGAAATAATTATTGTTTTGAATAGAAGCTGTAAACTGTACACTACTAAGGTCACTCCTTATGTTTCTTATCCTCCAACCTGATTGGTCCTTGTTGTTATTAGTAAACATACAAGGTAGTTGATACTGTAAACAAGGTAGCTTACAGGAAACATCATTTTACAACTTTTATGGTATATGGAACAGAATCTAAAACTTCCTGTCAGTAGAGAAAATAATACCCACCTGTTACCACAGAAACAAGGGCGAAGTGGAGAAAAATGATTATGATTATTGCCAACTTACAAACAAACACACTTTTATCCTGCTATATCTTGGGAACCACAGCTGTAAACATAAATTTATGCGTAATCCACTTTACTTCAGCGACTTATTAAAGTGGATATTGCTCACGAAGGTATCCACTCAAAACCAGTTGTAACTAACATTCAATATCATTATGTTGACCAGTGCTCCAGCAAAATTCTGAGCTCAGAGTATCATGCCATTATATACACATGTGTGGATTAATAATAATTTCTGTTCAAAAAGCTTCAAGAACTGAATGCAGGCAGGGAACAGAAACATTGGAGTGGTCCAATCAGGATGAAAATCATATACAGACAGAAAGTTGTAGATATACCACAGGAAGCTGTAAAATGATGTTTCCTATAAACACAGTGAAAAATACTTTGTATATTTACTGTAGCAGACAAGGGCCATAATTAGTACATGTAACCTCTGACCTGCTACAAGAGCGCATAAGAACGGGCAGCTAGAGGAAGAGCGTGCAAGTACGTAAAATTCCAAACCGGTCGGAATTATTGAACCGTTACTAAAAATAGTAACACGTATGCGCAGCTGCACGCAGACATAAGCCGTTGTTGCTAAGCAACGTGCCGGGTGTTCTATTTTTATTAACAGTTCAATAATTTTGACCGGACTACGGGCTTCTATTGGAGTTATACGCTCTTACTCTAGCCGCCCGTTCTTATGCGCTCTTGGATTCTACAATACCTTGTTTACAGTGAAAACTACCATGAATGAAGGTAAATATGTAGAAGTTTCCTCCTCCTCACCCACCCACCCCTCCCTCCCTCCCTCCCTCCCTCCCTCCCTCCCTGCTACAATACCTTGTTTACAGTGAAAACTACCATGAATGAAGGTAAATATGTACAGTGAAAACTACCATGAATGAAGGTAAATATGTAGAAGTTTCCTCCTCCTCACCCACCCACCCCTCCCTCCCTCCCTCCCTCCCTCCCTCCCTCCCTCCCTGCTACAATACCTTGTTTACAGTGAAAACTACCATGAATGAAGGTGAATATGTACAGTGAAAACTACCATGAATGAAGGTGAATATGTACAGTGAAAACTACCATGAATGAAGGTGAATATGTACAGTGAAAACTACCATGAATGAAGGTGAATATGTACAGTGAAAACTACCATGAATGAAGGTGAATATGTACAGTGAAAACTACCATGAATGAAGGTAAATATGTACAGTGAAAACTACCATGAATGAAGGTAAATATGTACAGTGAAAACTACCATGAATGAAGGTAAATATGTACAGTGAAAACTACCATGAATGAAGGTAAATATGTACAGTGAAAACTACCATGAATGAAGGTAAATATGTACAGTGAAAACTACCATGAATGAAGGTAAATATGTACAGTGAAAACTACCATGAATGAAGGTAAATATGTAGAAGATTCTGAGGAAACTGAAATGCAAGCTGCAGTTGGTAAGAATTGAACCCAAGATCTGAGTTGCCAGTTAGCCTCGTAACCAGGCCGTTGATCATTCTTCACAGCTGCAATAACATCTAGAGTGACCTGCTAATGAGAATACAGCTAACTCCACCTCCTCTTCCTATTCCTCCTCTCTCTTCCTTCCTCCCTCTCTACCTACCTACCTACCTACCTACCTACCTACCTACCTACCTACCTACCTACCTACCTACCTACCTACCTCCCTCCCTCCCTCCCTCCCTCCCTCCCTCCCTCCCTCCTATTCTCCTCTCTCTCCAGAGCTCACTTACCTGTACATGTGCATTGGCGGCAGTCTCAATATCTTCCTGAGGTAGGTAGCGATACGGTGACCCTGATGCATCAAAGTGAGAATCAACCAGAACCAGGTAGTGTGCAGACTGTGTGATTTGCTGCAGAGAGACAATCACACAGGCTGGGAGTTAGCCGCAGACTGTGTGATTTGCTGCAGAGAGACAATCACACAGGCTGGGAGTTAGCCGCAGACTGTGTGATTTGCTGCAGAGAGACAATCACACAGGCTGGGAGTTAGCCGAGAGTCCGCCAAGATTTTTTGATTGTGTTAATCACTAACCAGACAGGAAACTCCTCCCATATTATGGTGATTCAAGAAACAGTGTGGGGGTGCCTAGGGAAAAGCTTAAGAAGGCTACTAATTTATAGTGTTGTTAACTATAACTAACTAAATACCTTTTTTGTATGGCCTTGGAACTTGTAAACTATTACAAAATAAAATTATTTGGTGAACTGAAGTAGTGTTGGAGTTTTAGTAAGTGAAACTAAAACAACTGTAAAACTGGAGATCCAAACTAAAACTAAAAGTGTAAGGTCTTTCTTTACACTACCACTTTAAAGGCAAAAATTCAAAGGTAAGAAAGAAGGCTACTCGAGAAGGCTGCTAAGGCTGTCTGCTAAATGGGTGTAAATATTTTACAACCAGCAGTGTTATCAACAGTACTGTAGCTCCTTGGATATGCAAAGACTCCCTGGAGAACATCTAGCCTTGTACCCACGACCTTAATGCTCCCTTGTCATTTTTTGTGCTAGTACTGCAAGTAGAAAATGCTGGGTTTAAAATCCCTGGGTACGAGGGTTACAATGTGTGTGTGCTGCAAGAACACTCTTGACGTACCTCAGTGTTTCTTTTACGATAGTGTCTTTGTATCCAACTTTCTGGGGCCTGAGAAAGAACCCATGAAGGACAATGACATCTGACTTCACACGAATGTTCCACGAGGTCATCAAGTTAAGCCTCGTTCCTAGGCTTTCCCTAGCTCCAATTTTTGATCACTTGCAGTAAAAACCGCTTTTTGTATACTGCAAGCGATCAAAAACTGGAGGCGGGGAAGGCCTAGGAATGAGGGTACATCGACTTACCATGGCAACCTCATCCCATCCAATAATAACACCAAAGTAGCCGTCCTGTCTGTGTCTTATCACCTGACCCACAGAGTACGCAACATGGGGTGGCCTCATATCACGAACAGTTTTCGACTGACCAAAGTAGACTTCCCTCAAAAGGTAATCCTCCACCTCCCTCGCTGGTGAAGTCTCTTCGTCCACTGTCTCTCTACTGTCATCTCTTGCCTTCGCCTCAGAGCTGGAAGCTGACATACCACCATCCTTGGTTCCTTGCGTTGGATTTTCTTTTCTCACAGTTTCCGGCTTACGCTGGGAACTTGTACCAGATTTTTTGGTACTCTTTGGTTCAATGATCACCGTGGACACCCCTCTACCGTTCTCGTACACAGTGGTTTTCATCTGAAGACTAGCCATTTTCTTCTTCTTCTTGAAGGGCACCATTACTAGTTCTTTAAGATGACTCCATGTTGAGTAGTAGCTCATGGTAGAATGGAACTCGTTAATGAACAAGTGCATGGATGCAGTGAGTCTAACAACATAATGAAAATAACATCTTATGAATGTTGCAGGGAATCTCTCTCACACACACACACACACACACACACACACACTGGCTTGAGCTGCTAATGCCTATCTTATTGGTCAGTGGAGGTGGTGTGGGAATCAGTCAGTGATGAGAATGGGGACTGCAAATGTGGTCTGGGAGTGGGACCAGTGGTAGTATCAGAATGGGACCAGTGGTAGTATCAGAATGGGACCGGTGGTGGTGTCAGAATGGGACCAGTGGTGGTATCAGAATGGGACCAGTGGTGGTATCAGAATAAGACTAGAGTAAATGCTCACTGGTTAACTGCTTCGGTCCTGACTTTGGTGACATCCTCAGGGCCATCTCCTCCTCCCTCCCCACTGGAACCCTCGTAGCTCCTGTTGAGGTAGTGAGAGACAAGCAGCTGTACAGGAACCGCTAGAAGAAGAGCAAGCAACACCACTGCTGCATTCATTCCTGCAAAGGAAAACAGCAATGCAGATACTTCTGATGTGAGGTAGATTCAATGGGCACCAGAAGACGCAACAGGCTCTTTGTACACCCTCTATTGACACCTAGCAACAGATCTATTTTAGGAAGGGTTGCAAACTTTTCAGGATACTCCAGTGTTCTTGTGAACTTCATTAATGTGCCTATCAGTGGTAAGGCCTACCTACAACTCCTGGGCTTGATGGCAGGTACATGTATATAGGAGGGGAATTGACATATCCTAATGGAACAAGCCCCCATACCTGGGGCACAAACCTGCATGCCACCCCCCTTACAAATACACCATATCTCCCTGTCATGCACAGTGGGTGACAGAGAGATATGGGTTTTTGTGGAATTCACAATAAAATTTTCCAAAGATATTTAACACAATGAAAGAGAATGTGTATTCCATTTGAGTGGATTGGGACAATCTCGACTAAGTACTAACCCCTCGGGGAAGATTCTGATGGCAAATCCCCTCTTTTTTCCAACATCCGCCCCAAGATGCGGCATACCATTGATAGGTGCATAATTTGTTCAGTAATTCGACATCTATTCCATGATGTAAGGAAGGCTGTGGACAAATAGCTGTGTCATCAATAGGGGGTGTGTCCTTATCTGTGTGCATTGTTCGAGTTGTAGAGTGTGTACATGTAGTCTGAGTATGTGGGGCAGTCCCTGGAACCATTTGATAATCTTAATGCTGGAACGCGGCAATCAACACAGTAATTCAAATTACACGCATCTGGAAGAGAGCAAAGTCTACTTACCGATTTGTACTGGCTGCATAAATCACAGCAGCTGTAGTCGCATGCTGTAGCACGCAGGCCAGGAACAACGCTTTATGGCAACAATGCAAACAATGACTAGATCTCCTCACAGAAGACAAAGGGTTAAAGTATTAATTCTGTAATCTTCCGGATACTATTGAAAATTGTACACGTGGTCGTGGGTGTTTTCTGTTGACTCAGCACACGTGTTTATTTAGCTGATCATGGCCAAAGGAAGAAGGAAAGGAGTGGGAGGCCGAGGAAGGCAACAGAGCCAGAAAACATCTAGTGGCCCAGACACAAGAGTAGAGAGTATCCCAAAGAAAATTCCACGTGGTCATTCGCTTCCTGTGCCGGTATGCTAAACACAACAGTTCTTGTATCTCATTCAGTCTGAAAACATTTGATGTGTATCTTCTTGGACCAGAATTTTTTAAAACTTTGTTTCAATCCTGCTCAGGGACTTACCAATCTCGGCAATACGTGTTTCTTCAATGCCGTCCTGCAGGTTAGGGTGTGTCTAGAATACTAGTTAGGAAGTCAGGGTCAATCAAGGGTGCCACTGTGATCAAGAATCTAAACCATCAGAGTTAGTTCTTGCGTACGTTTCAATCTTGTGCTCTGTATGCGTCAATATACTGCTGATTTACATGTCAATTTGTAACTACTCACCATACTGCAAGTGGTTAAAGGATCCCTCCTCCTCGCAAACATTGGAGCACTTATCTTACATCTTTTATGGGAGGCGCATGGCCTTTTTTTTGCGGTTGACGAATAATCATCCACTTGCATGAATTTGAAAGTCCCTGATGAGAAACTGATATGCAGCAAAAAGTGGCCTTACTTTCAGAATTCATGCAGCTTTTGCTGTGTTTATTTTTTCTCATAGAACATCAGTCAGTCTCACTACTTGAGGGTGAGACTAGAGCACTTTATGAGTTCACCTTCTTACACAACAGTGATGAGAATATCGGGAAGTGAGGTAAGTGGATCCTAACTTCATCTCAAATAACTCCTTTACCCACAGTCCTCTCCCTTCATCTGCTCTGTAGTTGAGTCGGGAGTTGTCTGTTGTGGATGACCCTGGTCAACTTACTAAGGCTCTCAGCTCCTTCCTGACAGAGATGATACAGCACCCTGGAAGTTCGCTCAATCCCCGACCCCTCTTCACTGAGATCTGTCGCAAGTAAGTTCAAGATTATGAATGCACATGGCTACATTGTTTCTATAGCAGTTCGAATTTACAAGATATAACCTTAATTTAGAGCACCCAGGTTCTCTAGCTACCAGCAGCAAGACAGCCAAGAGTTGCTAAGATACCTGCTGGACTCCATGCGATCTGAGGAAATAAATGTAAATGACAGCTGCTACCAATTCAATAGAGTAGATAAAGGCTGCACACATCAGTGATCTGTTTTGTTGTACTGCAGAGAATCAAGAGAGCCATTTTAACGTCTTTTGATGTTGAAAAGAAGAACCCTACTGGCAAGAAAATCACAGACAAAGATCGGGAGGATATCAAAGGTGTGTTTGTGTGCTATACATGTACTTGCGACAATCTCATTTTTCCCCCTACTTACTGGAATTGTATAATTGTTTGTGCTGTTTACACAGCATATGGACACGAAGCTGCTTTTGCTCATACATTTGTTGATGACATATTCGGTGGAGTGCTAGTCAGTACAGTGATGTGCAATGAATGCAACTCCGTAAGTTACCTTATAAGGAAAAAACACATGGTAACACACATCTTGATATAGTGAAAACTTTATTTCATTTGTGTGTGTTGCTTTTTTTCACATGATGTAATCACTTTTAAGAATATAACAAAGAAAACAGAAAACAGCTGCCATGTTGGTTACAACGAGATGGTAGCTTCTATGGCGATCTCAGCAAATATAAGGAGACATATAGAATGCTTCTAGTATGTATCGAAGAGAACGAAATACCACCACTCTGTAAGTTAAGAGAGCTAAATTAAGCTTATCTGTGAGGCTAATTCGTTGTTGATCATACTGCCATGTATAAAGATGGTGGCACAAGTTTTAGTATACAGATGTGTACGGTTTTGATGATGTAACTGAAAAGCCTAAATAATTTATTTCTGGATACAAGTAAGTTATAGACAGCCAGTGGAAGCTGAGGCCTCTCAGTAAAAGATATCCGTGAGTCCCCATCTCCCAGTCACCCCAGCACAGCTCATGAGGCCTGGTATTGGCTGAAACACATCCTGTACAGTGGGTGACTTTGCATAACATCTGAACCTACCATTTTGAGGGAAATGTGATTCGTTGATCATTGATGAATCACCACGATCTTCCCAAGGATACAATATGTTAGTTCCAAGAGCCGTTAGTTGGTGGCCTAATGGTGGGCAGGGTTTTGGCAATGATCAATTGGCAAACACCAGGTTAAATTTTATCACAATACTACTACACTACCAGCTTGGGGAGAAATTCTTCTAGCGAAATGTTCTTACTCTGTCATTATGATAAAAAAGTTTTATTTGCACACAGTGCTCCACAATGCATGAGACATTCCTGGATCTCTCGTTACCCATCCCCGAAGATAAGGTAATGTACTTCCATTCCATTTATGTGACTCATACATAGTTACTAGCTTGTTAGTGGTTTCAATATTTCCGTGGACTAAAGGGTTTCAACATTCTATGGATCTTCTTTCTCTTAATTAGAGCCAACCTTCTCCTGGCTCCCAGGCCAAAGGCAGGAAGACCAAGAAAGGGGGGAAAGGTGACAGTTACATGTACAAGTTGAGTAAAGATGAAGAGGAGATAGAAACAACATCCACCACCAAGAATGTTACAATGTCCAAACACCAACAAAAGAAAGCGAAAAAGAAAGTAAGTTCCGTTTGTTTAGGTTCTGGTTACAGTGGAACCTCTCAAAGGACACCTCTGAAATAAGGACACCTGGTTAATCAGGACACTTGACTGAGTCCCAACTTTATATATTCTCCCCCTGAAATAAGGACACCTCACTAATCAGGACAATTATTTTGGCCCAAGGGTGTCCGTATTACAGAAGTTGCACTGTATAATATATATTATGCAAAATCTGTCTATGCGTTAGAAATTAATGTTTTGTTGTTGTTGTTGTTGTTGTTTTATTAAAGCAAGCCAAAGAAGCCAAGAGATCAAGAATCAAGACAAAAAGCTTACAAGAATTTTTGGCTGATTCAGGAGAAAACCATAAGGAAAGTGCACAAGGTTCAAAGTGTAAGAAAGATTGTAGTGGTGAAAATGCAGGAGCCAGAACCACTGCTACTGAAGAGAAAGAGGTGGAAATTCAGCAAGGGAATCGTCCAGAAAATGCAGAGGGTCCTGAAGATAGAGACAATGCTGCAAGAACCACTGCTACTGAAGAGAAAGAGGTGGAAATTCAGCAAGAGAATCGTCCAGAAAATGCAGAGGGTCCTGAAGATGGAGACAATGCTGCAAGAACCACTGCTACTGAAGAGAAAGAGGTGGAAATTCAGCAAGGGAATCGTCCAGAAAATGCAGAGGGTCCAGAAGATAGAGACAATGCTGCAAGAGCCACTGGTAATGAAGAGAAAGAAGAACAGCAGGAGGGGAATGGTGAAGCAGGTGTTGGCATGATTGAAACTGGTGTTGGCATGATTGAAGCTGGTGACGGACCATTGCAACTAAGTGATGAAGATAAGCCATGTTCAGGCAATGTTGAGTCTCTAGCTGATGGTTTTGCAGCCATCAAGGTAGCTGATGGATGTCAGAATGGCACCAGCTGTGAACAGGAAAGTTGCCAAGCTTTGGACACTTCAAAGGAGGCTGTTGTTGAAGGTGCATCAGATTCAGTAGCCTTGTTCCCAGGAGAGTCTGGGAAAAATGCTACTGAACAAGTCGGATCAACTTCACAGCACCTTGACATTCAAACAGAAGAGTCAGCACAGGCAGCAAGCAAGGAAGCTTCAATTACTCTTCTTGGTGAGAACACCACAGCTCAGAAGTTTCAAGTAGACTCTCTACGAGTATGCCTGAAGAAGTTCTGTTCTCCAGAATTGCTTACTGGCAACAACAAATTTGCTTGCACCTTCTGCACAAAGAAGAAAGAAGTCGCTAAAAACGAAGCGCAGCATCATATGTCAACATCCTCTGAAGTTAAAACTACTGCTGAGGATGTAGTGGAAGTAAGTATTGAAGATAAAGAGGAAGGAAAGAGTCTATCACAGCCAACAGAAAGCCAACACAGTTTAGTCATCCCTCCCGATTCTAGCGATGAACGAGAGAGTGAAGAGACAGGATCTGCTGCACACAAACATTCTGAAGAAGCTACTTCTGAAGTGCCAGATAATCAGTTAGAAAAAAACAATGAAGAGAGAACAGATGCAGGAGGCGGTGAAGTGTTCAACTCAGACGAATCATGCCAAGAAAGCAGCCATGAAGAAAGCGTGAAAGAATCCGATGGTAAGAACTTTGTCTTATATAATTATTATACAACTGTACATGCATACTTTCTTTTCTTCACCAGATGAAGATGTAGACGGTGTGCCCAAGAAGAAGGGCAAACAACATAAAGAGAAAGAGAGTAATGTGGTTTTCTCTGAAGCCACAAAGCAACTGCTTATAAAGACCCCGCCTCTGGTGCTCAACCTCCACCTGAAGCGGTTCTTACAATCTGGACGTCACCTTAGGAAGAACAACAGACACATCTCCTTCCCTACCCTCCTGGATATGAGGCCCTTCTGTATACCACACTGTCAGGTTTGTGTTTGAAACCATGCTGCATCTAGCTGATTGATGGATTCCTTTTACGTCAAACTTCATGTCATGCATGCTGTGATTGACAGTAAAACTTTTGGCTATCAACGGGACTTAATGTGCTAGCACAGTCATGAAACTTCCTGCTCTAATAATTAAGCTACTTCAAGTAGCATTCCTTTCTTGTGCATTTTATGTTAGTAGCTGCCTAACCTGAAGCTGATGCTAAATGTGTGCTCCAAACCTGAAAGCAAGCCTATGTAACTTTCATAATAGGTGTTTCTTCTTGTATAGGTGCTTAAATTGGGGCTGTAGTACTCACTTGTAACGTGGTATATATACTAAAATACACCGAAATGTGACTGCGATGACATCCAATGCAATTCCTGTAATTCCCAAACTAGAGTTTATGTGTGGTTTTGATCCTAGAATCTGATGTTCATTTCTTTTCCACAGTCCATGTGTGATGGCAAGGGACAGCTTCTCTACTCCCTCTATGGAGTGGTAGAACACAGTGGGGGAATGCATGGAGGACACTACACAGCGTATGTGAGAGTGAGGACTCCACCATGTAATCCAGCCTCAACCACCAGCAAACATGATATCAACAGTTCAACTGATCTAAGTGAAAGAACAGTACACTCCGACAAGGACATGACCCCTCAAATATCATCTCCTAGCCTAGAACTGGTTTGTGGTAATACTGACGTTGCAGATGAAAGTGAAACTGGTACAAGTTTTGATTTGTCGTCAACAAAGGGACATTGGTATTACATTAGTGACAGCCATGTCAGAACTGCTACTGAAAGTGAAGTACTGAAAAGTCAAGCCTATATATTGTTCTATGAGCGACTCCCTTTTCAACACAGAGAGAGTTAGTTTTTGTTTTGATTAGCTGTGGATCATTAATGTTGTTTTGTGTATCAGTGGATTTTGTTTCTTCAAGGCTGGTCAAGTACAAGTTGTAAAGGTTAGTGCATGGTTAGTCGCTCTCATGCGGGGGTTAGGTCAAGTACAAGTTGTGAAGGCTAGTGCATGGTTAGTCGCTCTCGTGCGGGGGTTAGGTCAAGTACAAGTTATGAAGGCTAGTGCATGGTTAGTCGCTCTCATGCGGGGGTTAGGTCAAGTACAAGTTGTGAAGGCTAGTGCATGGTTAGTCGCTCTCATGCGGGGGTTAGGTCAAGTACAAGTTGTGAAGGCTAGTGCATGGTTAGTCGCTCTCATGCGGGGGTTAGGTTAGTGCATGGTTAGTATCAGTTACCAGCAGCAATCATGTCTTGGCACACAAAAATCTGCAAGCTGGCTATCTGTGATGAGGTTTACACAATAATAATTTACTTCTCTGAGCAATCCGATTGGTGTATTAACAAACATGCCGATACGCTATATGGTGAGGACCCAGTTGCACTAGTGAACGTGTTCAGACTCTGTATTTGACGAGGCTGCAGGGTTTGCGTGAAAGATTTGGTCTGGGGATGAGATTACTAGAAACAAGGCTATCTTTATTTCCAGCTGAGGCAAGGTGTTCTATAAAGCTACACTGTAAAAACATATAGGTTACTTCAACCATATTTTGGTCATCTCAGTTGCATGCCTGTTGTGTGCGTGACACATTACAAACTTCAAAGGGATGCTTCCTATTTGAATCAAAGCTTAAGTGTAATTCAGAAGCTTCTCCCTCAGTTACGATCTTCTTACAGAAAGCCTATAGCTATTTGGTTACATTCCTGGCATTTCGACCACAGTCATGCAACCAGGCACTCCTCCAGGGAGAGATGTGTAGGATCAAAGAAACACCAACCTCACCAGAAATGCTATAAGCCTTCTGAAAGGAGATACTAATTTAACAAAGGGAGAAGCTTCTCAACTACACTCTGATTCAGAATGAGATTGGTAGCCTTCCTTGAAGTTTGTAATGTATCACATACACAACAGGCATGCAACTGAGACGACCAAAATATGGTTGAAGTAACCTATATGTTTTTACAGTGTAGCAGGTATGTAAATACATAAGACAGCATGAAGCAATATACAACATCAGTGAAAAATGATCTTTAAGGTTTTGGTTCGTTATCTTCACAAAATGCAGCCTTAAAGTATTCCTTCTTTCCAACTGGATCAGGTTTGATCTGTGTCAACAAAACCAAGAGAAGTACCGTGTGAGATGTTACACGGTGTAACACGTATTGACACAAGAATGTATGAGGTTACATGGTATAACACAGATGGAAGAATGTATGAGGTTACATGGTGTAACACAGATGCAAGAATGTATGAGGTTACATGGTGTAACACAGATGCAAGAATGTATGAAATGTTACATTGTGTAACACAGATGCAAGAATGTATGAAATGTTACATTGTGTAACACAGATGCAAGAATGTATCAGAGGTTACATTGTGTAACATGTATAGACACAAGATGTGAGCATAATAAACGATTTACCGTCTTTTCACCGGGCTTCCAGCCTGCAGGACAAACTGTGAACAGCAATGAAAATCGAGTAACATTTTCTCTCAGGAAACAAACTTTATGATTGCTGACATCCATTTTGTTGGTTTTGCACAGCTAGTACAGAATAGTTACCACAGATTGTTCAGACCCCGCCCCCACCGCCCTCGCCCCATCCAAATGTACATTGAGGTTGTAAAATGTATCAGGCCTTTCCCCTTCTCTTTTACACACTGCAAGCCTGGGACTAGCCTCGTACCCGGGCTGTTCGTAATGAACAGTCTGGGTACGATGCTAGCCTGGGACAAGCTAACTCCTAAATATGTCCCTCTAGCTCTAACACCAGCTACAAGTTGACTACTCATCTAACTTAGGGACAACCGACAGCTGTTCTCCTTAACATTTCACTCACCTTCTCCCTTCTGGTCTGTATACTGGAAAGCTTGAACCAAACGCAAAGTCTCATCCACTGATCTGCCTACCTATTGTAAATGCCACCAGTAGTAAACTGATTATAGTCATCCTTACGGCAAGTAAATTTAATGTTTCGCATCGATCTGCACCCACTTCATTAGAGACCTGCCGCCTCATCTGTCATTATCACCTTCCAAACCATGACACGCCCCCACTTTTAATGGCTGTATATAGCACCGTAGATTTGCTGAGTGTGTACAGTGTTTGCTAATAACAGATAATGAATAATGACCACCTGCCCACATACAATTGAGTAAGTCGCTGATGCAAAACAACAAATCTACTTTGCCTGGCCCAATTGAAGGTTCAAGAACACAGGATCAATCTATTCATACGAACACCACCAGTGAACCCAATCTCTCACAGTTGGTATACATACCTGGTCAGGACCAACAGAAATTAATTTAACAACCCTTAACAAAAACGTTCTGGTGAAACCCCGATAAAATGCTGATAGCCCCAGAGACAGACAAAATCTCGTCCACACCACAGGGTGTTGACATGGATGCTTACTGGTAGGTCATTCATCGTGATCTGCCGAAGAATACCCTTGTCGTCAATAATAAATAGACCTCTATTTGGAGAAAGATAACAAAGAGAAAATTCAAATCTTCTATGGTAGCCAGTAAATCACCTCTAAGTGTACAAGACTAGCTAACCGTAAAGTGTGGCCTTCGTTTTCCAGAAGTACTCCGTAATCTTTCGAGATCTGTTTGGTGAGGTCGGAAAGGAGGGGGATTTTTAACCCCTTCAGTCCCCCTTCCTCTCTTGGTGTGTTGATCCAGGCGAAGTGGGTGAACTTGGAGTCCACTGAGCATGCAACTACCTCTGTGTTGATGGTCGTGAACTCGTTCACTCTGTCACTGAAAGCAAGAATCTCTGTTGGGCACACAAAGGTGCTGTGAACGTGTGCATGAGAAAAAGGGAAAGAGAGGGGAGAGAGAGGGAGGGAGAAGGGAGGGAGAAGGGAGAGAGAAGGGAGGGAGAAGGGAGGGAGAAGGGAGGGAGAAGGGAGAGAGAAGGGAGGGAGAAGGGAGAGAGAAGGGAGGGAGAAGGGAGGAAGAAGGGAGAGAGAAAGGGAGGAAGAAGGGAGAGAGAGGATAATAAGTCTGGTGTACGTATACTGATGAAGCAAAGTTGTTACAACTCACAAGTCAAGTGGATAGAAGAAGAAAACTAAATATTTTCCTGCGTGAAACAAAACAAAAAAAATCATTACATAATCCGGTTTTAGCTGTGAGTGTGAGGTACCTCTAAAATCAGATAATTTCATCTCCCTGAACTCTCCATTGATAACAGCTGTTCCATTCCAATCTGGTGCAGGCTTAGAGACTACAAAGAGAGAAGAAACAGCTGTACACAACAAACACCAAGATGGATGGATCCCTTGAGGGCACAATGCAGGGTGGGGCAATGGGCTCTAAATCAGCATGGAGGTTATTACTGTATAGCTCCAAATTTTCGTGGCACAATATTTTCGTGAATTTCATGATTAACCTCGAGATCACGAAAATTTTGTTCACGAAATAATTTGAACGCGTGTCACGAGGTGGCCTATATAGCGCGCTCGCTGAAAAATGGGCAGGGCAACATTGAGTCACGAAAATTTAAAGTGATCACGAAATTTTTATCACGAAAATTTACTTTAACGCTAATTTGGAGAGATTCACGAAATTTTTGAACCACGAAAATTTGGAGCTATACGGTATTCAAGCATGTCTATGTAGCTTTTCACCATCTCTTAGGCCATACCAAATTGATTTCATGTTTCACGGATCCGGCCGGGTCTTTTTTTTTTGAAAATTGAAAAAAAAAATGTAAAAATGCAATTAATATGTACACGTAATCCAGTACTCACTAGCCTCGTTCTCAGGCCTTCGCGCGTTTGTCGCTGAACGCGACGAATGCACGAAGGCCTAGAAACGAGGCTAAGTACTCACAACGTGGCAGGGATGGAAGATGGCAAGCAGTTTTGTGTGGCTGAGCGTATCTAATTAAATTCATGAGAAGTTTCGTCATTTTTATTTTTATTTTTTTGCCTGCCTACCGGGTCATGTTTCTGACCTAAGCAATCCGTGAAACATAAAATCAATTTGGTATGGCCTTAGTAAACAGGAAGTGATATAGCAATGTCCTGTACGTAGTAAGCCAGACCCTCCACAGTGCCCGATACTTCCAGTATCCAGCATGTCGGACGCTGGAAGTGATTGACACTGTGCAACGGAAAAGGTCTGGCTTGCATGACTAACCTGAATGGTGCCCAGAAACATGCCGTTAGCAACAGAACGTTATCACCCATATGCTATACTGTATTATACAACCTTAACATTAATAGAACCCCTGACTTGTATTACTTCGGCCACGCCCACCCTACTTTGTGTTTTGCTCCAGTGTAGTCCGTGTTCCACTGGCCTACGCGACCCCTCTGGAAACACCAGCCCGCCATAGTACATGTGGCACTGCTCCGGGTTCTGGGCGGCAATCACAGCAACCAACACACCGAGGGAGAGAAGAAAATACAAACACGCCATTGTCGTGGGTGGGTACAATAGTTTTTGTGGCGACCACGTGTAGTAGAATCATGACGTCATAATGAAAGTAGATTTATCTGGAGCGACATGGGAGGAGTAAGAAAGGCGTTTCTTTGGCCAAGGATCATTCGTGGGGTGGGGAGGCGGAGAAGTGCAGCAGGTCCTTTCCTTCAGGCGCATCGCTTCAGCCAATCTGCACATTTGCAAGTATTACATAGGGCTATGTTTTACATGTGCCATATTAGATGAATATTTGTCTGTTATTCACATCTATTCACATCTGTGTTGCCTGAAGAAATATTTGCTACCTCCTGGTCGCAAATATTTGGGATGGAATCAAAATGGAATCAAGTGGTCAACTAGGCTCATACCGAGGCTACCTTTCCTCTCCTAAGTGACCTGGGTATGAGGTTAGTGATCAACAAGGCGTAGTCACTTATAGACCTTATCCGCGCGATCATTTTGTGATTACGTCATTCACTTCCGGATGGCAAAAGCGCACGAATGCCCATTAGCTGCTGTGTGTAAGGTGTACGCAAGAAGAGAGGTAGCGTTTGGTTCTTTTGATTCTCTGAGTCCCCAAACTTGCGGGGATTGTACGAAAAAGCTATCAAATGACACAAATGGTAGGCGAAAGCTCATACTGTCATAGTAGGATTTGTGGAAGTCAGTTCATTACTGGTACTACCTAGGGTAGCTACAGCTTGTAAAAGCGTTTGAATGGTTTATCTACTCGATAGTGGGCTAGGATGGCTTCTGCGTCATGGGAATCCTCACTGTACTCTTCGCCCTTTGCCATCGTTCACAGCAATCTGGCTGTAAAACAGAGCGCTCTTCCCTCCTTTTGCAATTTGCCATCCGGAAGTTAATGACGTAATCTCAAAATTACCGTTCATGGATAAGGTCTATATGTCGCCCATTTGCGACCGCAATCAAAATATTTGATTGTGCTTGATTGCTTGATCATTCCTTTCTGAAGCTCTTGATTTTCAATGAGTAAAAGGTCAAATTACAGCTGCGCATTCTTGATCTGTTAATTTATGTAGTTCAGAGGTTGCCTTAATCCCTTGATCGGCTCTCAAAAAGGGCCTTGATTGCTTGATTCAATTTTGATCCTGGCTGCAAACGCTTCTACACGGGACTTGATCAACGTATTTCAATCAAGGAATCAAAATGAACTCGGCAACATGGACCAATGATCAGATCCTAAGGAGGCATCGGATACTATTTTGTCCGCTATAAATCAAGTGATTGAGAGTTTTGGAAGGGAACAATCTTGTTTGTCCCTACTGATCGAAATCTTGGTTGTAGGTTGTAGTAAACTACTCCCCTCCCCTGAAGAATTACTACAACTTTTGTTAACACCAATTTTTATTATTGTGTAGTTTTGTGCTGCCGGGTCATTTTCAGTTGATCTGCTTGCTCATCTGGGAAGACGGCTGTCAGACAAGAAGGAGGGTCATGGATACGAAATGGGAAGCCCGGCAGTAGCAGCTGCCAGAGCAGCATTTACTGAGGCCCTTACTACCTTATATGGTCATCATGAGCATTTGGCCCCTGAGGTGAGATTGGTAGATTTTGATTTAAAGATAGACTGTTTTATGGCTGGCCTGGGAACTTTCTGTTTTGTCTTCTGGTACAGACGATAGCCACTGGAGTGTGTGACCACTACCACAGGATGAGTCAGTGGGAGGAGAGGAGGGCATTCTTTGCTGTGCTGGCGGGGGACTTGGGGGTGGAGCACGACAATGTCGCCACCAGCGCACAGAAGTTGATACATCTTCACTCTCAGGTCTGTTTCTAATCCCAGGAAAGGGTCTAGAACTGAGGATAGACTGTAGTCTCATTCCCAAACCAAGGGGAGTGTTCAGTATGCCAAACCAGGGGGAAGGGCCTGGGAATGAGACTATCTTCAGTGTAGTTTCGTTCCCAAACCTAGGGGGAAGGGCCTGGGAATGAGACTATAGTTCAAACTCATCCAAGTTAATTATCAGATGAACTTTGCACTCTCCTACACGTGCATGCACACAGAATAGGAGTGAGGCAACACTACTAAAATCGGAGGAACATTTGAGGCAAGTGCTGAGGCCATTTTACTGGGATCTCTTCTCCCTCGTTGCCCGCCTGGAGGGAGGAATCAAGTTTCTTGTGGACTTCAGAGGGGGCCTGCTGGTGGGTGGGTGGGTGTGAAAAGGGGAAGAAGGGGAGTGGGAAGGAGAAGTTGAGGGGAAAGAAAAGGAAGGGAGGAAGGGGGAGAAGGAGGAACGGGGAGGTGGGACTTGGGGAAGAAGGGGGGAGGAGATCGTCTCCGTCTCACTTGCACTGTTTCTCTCTAGGAGACTATTGCTGCTCACCCGGACCATACAGCAGTCCATCTTCTGGCTGAAATGAACTCTCACCTGAGGGAGATCCTGGCCCAGTGGTTCTCTATGCAGCTGCTAGACCTGCAGAACGTCACGTGGAAGTCACCTTGTGACATTATGGAGAAGGTAGTTGAATTGCGTCGCACCTTGTGACATCGTAGTTACATCAAGTTGTGACATCATTAAGAAGGTAGTTACATCATAGTGAATGTAATTACACATCACAGCTATGGAGAAATGAGGGAGGAAGAGGAGGGGAGGGGAAGAGAGAGAGGGGAGGGAGAGTAGGGGAGGAGAGGCATAAGAAGGAAGGAGGGAGGAGGTTAGGAGGGAGGTTGACACCTGTTTCTATCACCCCTTCAGATCAGTCAGTACGAGGCAGTTCATCCCCTGCGCCACTGGAAGGACCTCAAGCATCGTGTGGGTCCCAATCGACGATGTTTCATCTTCACACATCGTGCCATCCCCCGGGAGCCCATCGTGGTTCTGCATGCAGCCCTCACCAGCCAACCATCTTCCAGTATCCAGGTATTCATCGTCTGACTGTCTGTCTGTCTGTCTGTCTGTCTGTCTGTTTCTCTGTCTGTCTGTTTCTCTGTCTGTCTGTCTGTCTGTCTGTCTCTCTGTCTGTCTTAGGCTAGCCTCATTTCCAGGCCTTCGCAGTGTTCATTGCTTGCAGTGCAAAATTCACACTGCAAGCAATGAACACTGTGAAGGCCTGGAAACGAGGCCAGTCTCAGGTAAAGTTGAATTCCAAAAATGGGTGATATTTGTAACGACTAACTCAAATCATCTAAATGTGGATGATTTGACAACAGTGTGATGTATCATTCCAATTTGGATGCTTCTCGCTTGTTTTCTCCAAAAAGTTGATAAAAATCGCAAAAAAAAAAATTGGACAGTTTTTACACTCCTGTTATTGTATTAGGTGCTACTGAACAGAACATTGCAGGAACACCCAGAAAATGTTAACACTGCCGTTTTCTACTCCATTTCGGCTACTCAGAGAGGTGAGCCGACCATGTGACGTCATGTGACATCATGTGGCTTGCATGGAGCTCATGTGATTTGCATGTGACTTACATGTGACCTTTTGATTTGCATGTGATCTTATGTGATTGCTATGAGCTCATGTGACATCATGTGGCTTGCATAGAGCTCATGTGATTTGCATGTGACTTACATGTGACCTCTTGTGACTTGCATGTGATCTTATGTGAGCTCATGTGACTTTGTGATTCTCACACCATCCTACTATTGATATAGGTCTCTCTGGTGTGGAGCTAGGCAACTTCCTGATAAGGAGAGTAGTACAAGAACTGCAACACGAGTTTCCAGACAGTTTGAGACATTTTGTCACCCTCTCTCCCATCCCTGGATTCCGGAGGTGGCTCGACTCACACTTGAAACTACACTCCCAGCTCAGTGGTCAGAGAGGTAACTTAACATGTAGATAACTTGATATTTTGGCTGCACCAAATCTTGTAAACAAGCTAGGGCTAGGCAGTGGTTACCGTATTTGCTCTAATTATCCGAATATTCTAATAGCTCGAATGGCATGTTGTTTCCTTCCTAATTCATTGAACATGCTGAATTTCGAATTTTCTTAACCGTTCTTTTTAACCGAACGGCCACGCCACACGGTATGGTGTACACAAGTATTTAGGCCATACCAAAATGATTTCATGGTTCACGGATCCGGCGGGTCTATTTTTTCACGAATGCAAAAAAAAAATGTAAATTAACCATTAGTGGTGCATGAATACCTGATAAGTCTACGTAGCACGTATGAGCCCCGCCCTTAACAGAAGTTCTGCGCTAATGTTCGTTAAGATTCATCTTTTTTTTTGCCTGCCACCCTGGTCAAAATTTTAGACTGATCTGTCCGTGAACCATGAAATCAATTCGGTGTGGCCTTAAGTATCACAGGAGCTCGAGAAATCGACTCAGAGTTCGGCTTCACTGCAGCTGTTACAGGCTTCCACGTTCATCGCAGAGTGTGGTTACCACATCTTGGACAGCGTCTAAGCGCGGAAAGGGAACATGGAAACGCTGAAGATCGTTTTGTGACCGCTGTCAGAGAGTGATCTCTTTGTTGGTGGTGAAGGGCGATGCACGAATGAGTGAGGGGACGTCTTCACTGCAAAGGTCAATATCGACTGCTGTCTCATCTTCATTGTCTCCATAATATTCTAATCCGTTCTAATTACACTCGAACAAGCCACGTGCAAGATTTATTTGCTTTCTATTTAACGCCGAAAGACCGTATTAATTATTTTTGGCTGTTTGGATAATTAGAGCAAGTACGGTAGGTCTATTTAGGATACACAAACAACCAATGTTGGTGCCTACCAACAACAAATAGCTGTTGACAAACAACAATGCACAGATGGTACTTGGTTGTATGTCAACAATGGATATCAGTACCTCCCAGTATCAAATAGCCACTACAAGCTTAAGTCTAATAAAGATATCCTCGGGATGAAACCACTTCCAAGGGGGTAAGTTTTGTCCAGTGGACGTGCGTCATTATGGTGCCTGTTCTATACATGGTGGCTTCTCAGGTTACTTAGTTGTTAACAAAGGATGTTGGATGTTGTGGATTTATTTGCAAAGGTTGCAAAGTTGAGCCGGGGTTCCAGTTCAGTCCAGCACTGAGAGAGTGAGAATCAGTTGGAATTCCAGTGGCGGATCTAGAGGGGGTTCCATGGAACCCCCGTTTTGAAGGGCTGCCTTCGCGTATACTTAGTAAGTCTGCGCAAACGTAACTACGTACACTACGGCCCACACTGGAGATACACAGAAGCCACACAGAAGCTTCACAGTAGCAATAATGCCCGCGACTAAACGAGTACAGTAGCTAGCTAAAATTTTCTTTTTTTTCCCGTGCCTCACGGCTGCTTTGCAGCCGTGAGGCGCGGGATGAAGCGGACCACGCCTTTAAAATTCTGTGAGCATTTAAAGGCTTCAAACACAATGACTAGATTTGGCAGTAGGTCGTCCAACTCTTGCTATTTCACCCCAAAACGGCACCAGAAACGATCTCAGAAGGTCTGAAATCAAAAATTTTCCTTTGGGGGGGGCATGCCCCCAGACCCCCCTAGTGGGTGTGCTTTGCGCGCTTTATTACACTTCGCTTTATTACGCTTCGCCAAGTATAGCAATCAAGTGCACACTGCAAAAAACCTTTTACAAACCCTAGATCCACTACTGAATTCAGCTGAAGCCTCCAGGCAATGCTGCTTATGTAGCTTGTCTTCCACTCCTCTGCCAGAGGTCCAAGTGCATGGTAAGAACATCTGACTAGTATTCAGAAGGTCTTGGGTTCGAATCCAAGCTGGATCCCGGACTTTTTCCGTGGATTTATTTCTCACTCTCTCAACAACAACGAAAAATATCATCATTTTGGAACTTTCCAGTATCAAATAGCTACCCACTACGATGGATTATTACAATGCGGATACCCTAGGGATGAAACGACCCCACATGTGGGTGAGGCAGGATGTGCGTCATGGTTGCTAGCTCTTGACAAATGCTATTGCAGGGATGGTACTGGTTAGGATGTGTCAACAATGGATATCATGATTTAGGATGTGTCAACAATGGATATCAGTAGGATGTGTGTCATGGTTGCTAGCTCTTGACAAATGCTATTGCAGGGACGGTACTGGTTAGGATGTGTCAACAATGGATATCATGATTTAGGATGTGTCAACAATGGATATCAGTAGGATGTGTGTCATGGTTGCTAGCTCTTGACAAATGCTATTGCAGGGATGGTACTGGTTAGGATGTGTCAACAATGGATATCAGTAGGATGTGTCAACAATGGAGGATGTGTCAACAATGGACGTCAGCACCTCCCAGTATCAAATAACCAACTACATAGCTACAGTCTAGGGATGATACTACCTACATGGGTATGTGCCCACCCAGCTTTCCGTTACTGAGAGCCTGGGAGCAAGTGTATGTACTGACTGACACAGTGTACACATTGTGTGGATGGTACTGGATTTACTTGTTTCAATTTGTTACTGAAATCTTAACTTAGTTCTACTTGGAACAGTACGTTTCTTGTAACAATTTAGAATTAAATTGCACTTGAAACCATGCTGTTACCTAGCCAAGTGGCCTGGGAATGCGGCTAGCTGTTACCTATACTTATGTGCTAATCATGTGTTAGTATACGGACACAATTATGAGTAGTGTTTGCATACATGTAATTAAACTGTGGCGGAATTTGAGCAGCCCAGCACACCACACATCCACTGGACAAGGAGCGACATCCTTGCGATGGACACTTGTTGGATGTTTGTTGGTGAGGCTAGATCTTCACAAATGCCATTGCAGAGATGGTTCTGGTTAGGATGCGTGAACAATGGACGTCAGTACCTCCCAATATCAAATAACCAACTACAAAGCTATACCCTCGGGATGAAACTACCTCATGGGTATGTACCCTCATTCCCAGTCCCCACCCAGCTTTGCCGTTACTGAGAGCCTGGGAGCGAGTGTGTGTACTGACTGACACAGTGTACACATTGTGTGGATGGTACTGGATTTACTTGTTTCAATTTGTTACTGAAATCTTAACTTAGTTCTACTTGGAACAGTACGTTTCTTGTAACAATTTAGAATTAAATTGCACTTGAAACCATGCTGTTACCTAGCCAAGTGGCCTGGGAACGCTGCTAGCTGTTACCTATACTTACTAATCATGTGTTAGTATACAGACACAATTATGAGTAGTGTTTGCATACATGTAATTAAACTGTGGCGGAATTTGAGCAGCCCAGCACACCACACATCCACTGGACAAGGAGCGACATCCTTGTGATGGACACTTGTTGGATATTTGTTGTTGGTAGACACCTGACGTTCTTTGCACATCCTATTAAATTGGCACCAACAACCACTAGTATACGTGTCTGCATGTTTAACTTATCTAAAGCAGCTGTGGTTTCATTGACATGTTTCTTATGTGTGTTGGTTGGGAATGGTTAGCCTTGTCCCCAGGCCACTCCCAGACTTTATCTAGCAGCTGTTTTCTCCACAGCTGCGAGATAAAATCTGGGAGTGGCCTGGGAACGAGGCTATTGGTATATAGCTGTCTCAAGAGCAATATGGCCGTGTTTTGCTTCATATATTGGAGGGTCTGGTTCAAGCCTGGGGGAGAAGGATCTACTGGCAATGGGTGGGTGCAAAGTTATTAACAGTTATTAATCACCAACATTTTGCAGTACACACTTCCATCCCAGCCTACCAACCAGAGACCCTTCTTCCTGGTTCTAAGACTACCTGTGCCCATGTCAGTCTTTTTTGGTACTGTATACGTTAAAATTGTCATAGGGCTAATATTTTTACAAAACTCAGAAAAGTTTGCTGTATGACAATTTTTATTGTGGTATTTGTACTGCATAATTTCTTGGTCCACTTTTCTTGCAGATGTGGAGAACTGTCGGATCTCAGTCAATGAGCTGGAGGAGGTAGCGAGATTGGTTCCAGGCTGCAAGAACCACATTCATGCACTGCAGGTATTACTCAAGAAGTTATGAGGCAAAAATCGAGAAATGTGAAAAGCTGGCAATCAAACCCACGACTCCTGGCTTTTGCAGCCAGTGCTCTGCCACTGATCCACGACAGCCAGGCAACCACCAACCCTCACAATCCTCTATATGTACTGCACAGGTGGTACTGAATGCCTCAGTCACACACCTGGCAGCCACTCAGTATGTGCTGTCAGAACTCTGTTAGGGGTTGACCGGAGGATTGCGAGAGCTGATGGTTGTTCGGTTGTCATAGCTCAGTGGCAACTCAATCCTGCATTTGATTCACAGCAACTGCCAGCTTTTTGCGTTCCTCTATTGTCATCTAAATATCTTTATTTCCAGCTGAAATAGAAATTTCTAAGCAAGTATTATTAATTATGTATGCTAAAGCAGCATTGACTAGTTTTGTTTTCTCTTACCTCCCTTCCTCCCCCCTCCCTTCCTCCCCCCTCCCCTCCCCCTCCTCCCCTCCCCCTCCTCCCCCTCCTCCCAGGTTGCCCTCAGTAGCACCACGTGGGTAACAGAACCACACAATCCATTGGCACTCGCTCTGCAGAGACCCCTCACTTCACTGTGTGCAAGGTAGCCAATCAGATTGCTCAAATTCAATCATGTGACTAATCAGTCATACGACTAACTACACAGGTTTCAGATACCTTCATTCCTAAGCCTTATTTAGCTATACTGTAAGTCAGGTGATATTGACATTAACCCCTTGGCTACCATGTAAGTCAGGTGATATTGACATTAACCCCTTGGCTACCATGCATTATCTAGTACATAACATGTTACGAAATGCTTTGTGTCTGGTTAGACCTAGCCTCATTCCCAGGCCTTCCCTGGTTCCAGTTTTTGGTCTGTTTTGCATCAAAAACTGGAGCCAGAAAGAGCCTAGGAACCAGGCTAGGTCAGACCACTCTTGTGGTGAGCCTCAACTAACCAACCATATGGCAGGTACTTGGTGCTGGAGAGACGGAGAGGGCGGGCACTGGATCCAGTTGCCCACTTCCATCTCCTCAATGGAGCCTTCATTTGGCGACTGAACTGGCTCGCAGATACGAGTCCAAATGGTCTCCAGCGGTCCCATGGACTCATGGTGAACTATCGGTACCACCTACCAGATATTGGTAGAAATAGTGATGCTTACCGCACGGACACCAATCAAATGATAAAAAACTATTCCGATGATGTGAAGAGATACTTGTAGTTTATATGTAATTATTATAGTGAGTGTAATATACATTATTTTGAAGTCAAATAAATCAACTCTTTGACTGCATTACCAAACACAGTTTTTGAATTGGTAATTACATTGATGGCAACTGACAATCAATATTTAACTAAAATCTTTACTTTCAGTTTTTTCAGTTCAGTTTGTGATGTATATAGTTTGATAGAAAAATGGGTTTTATAAAAAGTTTCAAAACAGAGAGAAGTAAAATCACTGAAGCATTTCACAATAAACGTAACTCTAGACCACGTACAAGCATAACCTCTATCTTCTACACTGGCGGAGGTTTGAGCAGCACATAACTACCAGGCAGATTCCAAGCATGTATTGTACCAAGACGGTAACCATGGTGAATTTGTACACACTGGGGTCACAGTCCGTGCAGCTGGTAGCAGTATTTGGTAATCCTTCGGAGACAATGCCATTTTCCACGGCACCCGTCATCCCCCCGCTAGACGGGTCGGTAAAGTCGTGACAGTTGTCTCTGTTGTTTGAGAATAGCCCAACTCTAAGGGCCCAGTTGGAGCCAACTAATAACCAGATGAAGAGAAAGAAAGCAATGCAGTCGCACATTCGCAGCATCCGGATGGTTGAGTTATTTCTGTCGTCTCCTCGTGAACGTGAACGTGCCTCACATATACACAACGCTGTGTGTAATAGCACTTCCGCCATTAGCGCCACTCCACCGACAATGAGGTAAATGGGAACTATTCTGTCTTGGCAAGAATAGAGGTTTGAAAATCCTGCAAATTGAATTTAATCAAAATTTCATACTCATATATGCATATAAGTGATTGGCAGTATAATGTACAAGTGTCTGTGTGTGTGTGTGTGTGTGTGTGTGTGTGTGTGTGTGCGTGTGTGTGTGTGTGCGTGTGTGTGTGTGTGCAAACTTACCCATGGCTAACATGGCGACTGGAAGGGCAAATACAACCACCAACACAACAGCTACAATCACTATGAAAAAGAGAGAAATTGTGTATTTGTCAGTGAGAAGTCTTACCACCCAAGAAGACCCATAACCACTCAATGGTGGACTCAGAGATGTCAGGTGTGGCTGTATCATTCTTGTGCCCAGACCTCCATCCTCTTGTGAGAAGGTGGGATGTGAGCATTGTTTTGTAGTGGTATAAATTGCCAATAGAAACCCTAGTAATGGTTACACCCTTGTGGTTGTTTTATGTGGGCGACATCCTGACATGAAGAGCACTCCCAGGGAGGGGTATAAATATATAACTGGTTACCTAGGCAACACCACCGAGGAACATCCTCATAATTTGCCTAGGTTATACCTGTAGTACATCATTGGGCTGTATAACTCCCTCATATGGTGCTTGCCCCACACCCCACGTCTCATGTCTACTAGCCTTGGTCCAAGGGTCTCCCCAAAACAAAGGAAAGAGCCTGGGAACGAGGATACCCTAATTAGCCCCTACTCTCCTTTTATGAACAGAGAGTTTGGATCTGGTTGCGAAGTTTATACATCAAGCCAGACCATCTCTCACCCTCCAGAATAAGAGATGGTCTGGTTTGATAGACTACTTATTCAATGCACTTGAGTCTATCTGCCAGTATCTGGTGCATTTCATGTATCATTTCATCATTTTGCAGGTGTGTGTCCACTTTGTTTCTTCTCAAAACTCTGTACTTTATTAATAGTACTATTATAAAAGCTGTTGCCTAGGCAACACCACTGGAAAAGAGAGATGAGGACAATTTTGTATATGTTGCCTAGGTAACAGGTTACAATCAACTTTTTATTATGTGTCAATAATTATTAAAAGATGGTAGACAACAAAGCTAGCTATTAAGTGAATATATAAAAGATAAGGTTTATATTGCTGGTGGTGTAACAGTAGTGGTGATGGGTTGAGGGTGTGGTGGTGTTGCTAAGTAGGGGATGAATCCGCCCGAGGAGGAGTAGAACCTGCTGTCTGGGCCCATGAATCCAACGTGCAACTCTGTAGGTAAGTTGTATGCCACAATGGAGGAGTTACCCAGGGGTTAATGGTAATTGGTCGACCTGCACTTGTGCACGGTCTCTTAAGAAAGCTTTCATCAGCTGCCCTGTTATCACCCAAGAGATCAGAGTCGGTCTGATAGCTGGCATGGAATGTTGCCGAGGGTCTGGCACTTCAGCGATATTCTCCAGCACCATTAACAGTCATGTTACTCATGAAAACACTCAGGAATGTCTGGTCTGGCTAATAAAGGCTTTTCAGTAATTCTAGACCAGACTTTTGAACATTGTACTCTTTAATGCGGCAGCTGTTTTATTATTTGGGGGGGGGGGGGGGCACTTTACATATGGAGTACTACCATATTCTGTGTTACTGTGTGTTATACTGAGAGTAACACTGAGTGTTAAGTTATACAGAGTTATACAGAGTTATTAACACCATGCAATATAATATTGACATAGAATAATAGGTAGCCTCATTCCCAGGTCTTTCCCACCTCTACTTTTGTACGCTTGTGGATCACAAGGTAAGATTCACCAGCCTTCTACGTGCCTTCATATTGGCATGCTGCAAGCCATCAACAAGTGGAGCAGAGAGGGCCTGGGGAGGAGGCTAGAATAAGCCACTGAAGTTCTCTGCTCAAGGCATACTTTTTGTTTGAACTGTATACAAACTGTATACAAACTGTATACAAACTGTATACAAACTGAATACAAACTGAATACCTGAAGCTGTGTGTGTAGTCTATGGCATCCTATGATGGATCTCCCAACCAGACATAGGTACGAAAGCTAAACAACTATCCTCTTTCCCAGGCATTCCAGTTTTTGATTGCTTGCAGTATACAAACATGTGATGTCTGTGCCGCGGATCACGTGTAAACAATCGCTGGCCTTCTCCATCTGTTTTTGCACACTGCAAGCAATCACAAAGGTGAGGAAGGTCTGAGAACAAGGAGATGCACTACGACAACTTACATCCAATGACCAGCCGATTTGTGACCCTCGGAATCTTTCCTCTCAGCCAATGCAAAACATTCCTGGTGGACCTGCTGTTGGTGGACTGTTCATTTCTGGGTTGTCTTCTTCGTGTTTGAGTATGGGGTCGTACTCTTGGTCTTCTCGGATGATCTTGTGTTGCAGCTTCCTTGTTCTTATCTCCAAAGAGCTGTTTGTAGGATGGTGGGGCCTCTTCTGTGACACACAAGGAGGAAGTATACTAACAAATGTCTCATCAACGTTCTTCCCAGGCCCTGCTCCAAGTAAGTATTTCTGTAACTAGTCTCGTTCCCAGACCCCAGTCCAATATTTCTCTAACCTGTCTCATTCCCAGACACTCCTAAAAGTGAAAAGAGGGTCTGATGCTTTAGAAAACTTTTCTTGTCAGGAGTCTATGCTGCACAAAGAACGTCATAAGGCCAAAGCAGTTTAATTTCCGGCTTCTCATCCAAGAAGTTGTCAGAATTCAATGGGGGCGAGTTAAAAAGTTGCAGGAAATGAATGCGGTGGTGGAGAGAAACAGGAAATTTTCCTGCTATATAGTGAGTCAGGACTTTACTTGGCTTCTTAACAAAGTAGGTGCTAACATGCAGCTACCTTATAAGGCGCATTTTGGAGGCGCCAAATTCGGCAGAGGATGGGGACCAACTAATGTATTGTAGTTTGGCGCTCATAAGCTCCTGATGAGAAACAGGAAATTTTCCTGCTTCGGCCTAATTGTTTCAAAATTTCTGATGACTCCTATATGACATGGTTTATAAAAGCTCGAGAAGGCCACAAAGTCTCTCTCAAACTCCAAAACAAATTTCTCAACCTCATATTTGGCTCAAAATTCCACTGCTTATCCCAATACCTTCTGCAATTTGATTCAAGCTATCAAACCAGAGAGCTAACCTGTTCCATGTGAAAAAAAGTGTCACTCAGAACACCAGATTCTCTTTGAACATGTGGGAGACTCTGGGCATGCAACACAGGAATGTAAAGGTGTGTAGGGGTAGTAATGTAGGGAATCTAGTGATGACACAGAAGTGAAAAGATGCCACACATATCGGTATTACTACAGCTGCACAAAGACGTTATGGCAATGCAGAGAACCTAGGGAGGACATAGAACTGAAACAGAGGGTTTCGAAAAGCTCTCCAATTAAGATTTGTGTTAGATACTTAGATCGTTCAAGTTTTTATTTTTTTTGGCTTTTGTTTTGATATTGTTTGTGCTCTCTGCCAATCCCTTCAGTTGACTCCCTAATTTGGCGGCCAATGGGAATCAGTAATTACTAGGGCAGGCCTATAGTACCCAGTCGTTATGCAAGACTTACAGCCATGATTATAAATTTTCTATTTCTGCTTCCAGCTCCATAGTAAGATGCTGCCTTTGCAGCTAGCAAGGAAACAGACGCCTTGTGGTTGATTATTGTCTTTTGAAGCCTATGAAGGCCCAGTGATAATAGATTGACCTGGTAAACGGAATGCTGTCTGTTTCCTTGTGACAATTTACCTACCTTACCTGCCTGCAAAGGCACACTAGTCAGTTTACAGTAATCCACATATAAATGTAAAGGAGGTTTTCTGTATACTATAACAGTTGACACTGAGTCTGGTTTTGAAACCTGAAGGCCCTGAGCTGCAAGTGAGACACAACTAGTTTCTTTATGCATGCACACAGATACTGTATATCGTCACAACACATGAATCTATGGGATTTATACACCACACTCTGACCAATAGGATTGTAGAAAATACTCCTACAGAGCTTTTCAATGTGATGTCATCACCGTTGAGAATACGAAGGAAAATGGGAATATGCTGCCATGTTAATTGGTATACAATAAGATAGTAGCTTTTTGGCAAATGGAAAAAGATGCTTCTAGTATGTGTTGAAGTACCACTTCTATGTAAGTTACACAAGTAAACACTTTCTGTGAGGTTTTTAATTGATACCCCATATACTGCGTTTTGCAGGTAGGTTGTCAGCAGTTGCAAGAGTACAAAGTCAACTTGTGCAACCACAGGTATGCACTGGCAGTTTCCTTTTGACAACCTACCTGCAAAGTGCAGTACTGACTGACATACTACAAGATGGCAGCTCTTCTGTTTAGTATACAGAAGTATGATCATGTGATGACTCTATGAACTCACCAGTAAGAGAGCCATGAGCCAGCTCATTAGCCTTGGCTGGTACTGCACTATCGTAGCTCTGTGGTAGAGGCTCATCCAAATCCAGGGTGTCGTATCCAGGCGGCTTCTCTGTGTGTGAGGCAACAAATCACAATCTCACATGTAGAATAGAAAGCTTGTAACAAAGGTGTTTCTATGGAGTTGCCATGGAACTTAGTACACCTTCGGAAAACACCGAAGCACAACAGTGGAAAGTAAATCCTGTTGCTTACAGTGTGTTAAAATGGCTTCAAAGAACACAGTGGACATGCACGCTGCTGTAACGATCCAAGGTACAAAGAGCTTTAGGCTGTGCTGCGACATGTAATTGCGAGTGCTATCTTACCGTCTTCCGCCTCTCCTCCGAGCTCCTCATCTGCAACCTCTTCTGGGGGCACTGCTTCTTCGTCCACCCGCTGCCGAACAGTTTCACTTCCAGCATCCATCTCTTTCGACTCTTCTTGGACTATACACTAGAGCCTCTGGCTATGCAGAAGTATATGTACTGTACAATATTTATCTATGACGTCACTAGTTTACCATGATATGCGAAAATAAGCTTACATGTAAGGAATTTCTCATTATGGGGCGGGGCTCCAGATGACCACGTGGTCTGACTACCCACCACCAACTATCACGGACTTTCTCAAGGCTGCCAGGACAGCCCTATACTGCCCAAACAGGCGAACCAGAGGCAAAATAAAGGAGAAGGAGGTCTGACCCAGGCAGTATCTGTCACCACAGGGCCAAGAGTGTCTCTGAGTCTGTCACCAGAGGGCCAAGAGAGTCTCTGAGTCTGTCACCATGGAGGTGTTCACGGTAGACGCGTTCACTGACAGACCGTTCAGCGGCAACCCGGCTGCCGTGTGTATTGTGAGGGAACAACACATGGGGAAAATGGATGATACAAGGATGCAAGCAATTGCCGCAGAAATGAACTTATCAGAGACCGCCTTTCTGACTCTGGATGGTGCCTCCAGCATGGAAGAAGCCACCAACTACAACCTACGGTGGTTTACCCCCAAGTGTGAGATCCCCCTGTGTGGACACGGTACGCTAGCAACTGCAGCCACCATCTTTCGTGTGTTGGGCAACCCTAACCAGCAGCTACAGTTCCAAACGAAGAGTGGAATGCTTGGCGCAAAGAGAGATGGTGACTACATAGTTCTGGATTTTCCCCTCAATCCATGCACCCCTGAAGACCCAGCACCTCTTGATGAGCTCATAAAATGTACTGTAGGAGAATTACCCCTTGCAGATGTGCAGTACTCCCCTGGTGAGGGTAAACTGTTACTGAGATTATCGGATGCAGTTGGCCAGAGTGAGTTGGAGAAGCTGAATCCTGATACAACAGCCATGATGGGGGCCCACCAGGGAAAGATCCGAGGAGTCATTGTGACCGTGAAGGGCAGTGGTGATTATGATTTCTTTTCGCGTTATTTTGCTCCATGGGTTGGTATCCTTGAAGACCCAGTCACAGGATCAGCACATACCGTACTGGCGAGCTACTGGAGCAAACAGCTTGGTAAGCAAGAGATGCTAGCCAGACAGTGTTCAAAGCGGGGAGGTGATGTCCGGGTGACTGTGGGAAAAGAGCCTGGACGTGTTTACCTGGCTGGTAAGGCATGTATTGTAATGCAAGGAAAACTACATTTGTAATGCAAAATTATCTTCACTGTGAACATCATGAGATTGTACCTAGTGTTTTATGTATGTACTCACTGAGTTGCAGAACTTTATGGAAGGGACTGCATGAGTTGAACATTGTTACATGATTATAGCAGTTGTGGAAGGGACTGCATGCACTCACTGAGTTGAACATTGTTACATGTAGCAGTTGTGGAAGGGACTGCATGCACTCACTGAGTTAAACATTGTTACATGTAGCAGTTGTGGAAGGGACTGCATGCACTCACTGAGTTGAACATTGTTACATGTAGCAGTTATGGAAGGGACTGCATGCACTCACTGAGTTGAACATTGTTACATGTACAATTGTAGCAGTTATGGAAGGGACTGCATGCACTCACTGAGTTGAACATTGTTACATGTAGCAGTTATGGAAGGGACTGCATGCACTCACTGAGTTGAACATTGTTACATGTACAATTGTAGCAGTTGTGGAAGGGACTGCATGCACTCACTGAGTTGAACATTGTTACATGTACAATTGTAGCAGTTATGGAAGGGACTGCATGCACTCACTGAGTTGAACATTGTTACATGTAGCAGTTATGGAAGGGACTGCATGCACTCACTGAGTTGAACATTGTTACATGTAGCAGTTATGGAAGGGACTGCATGCACTCACTGAGTTGAACATTGTTACATGTACAATTGTGGAAGGGACTGCATGCACTCACTGAGTTGAACATTGTTACACGTACAATTGTAGCAGTTATGGAAGGGACTGCATGCACTCACTGAGTTGAACATTGTTACATGTAGCAGTTATGGAAGGGACTGCATGCACTCACTGAGTTGAACATTGTTACATGTAGCAGTTATGGAAGGGACTGCATGCACTCACTGAGTTGAACATTGTTACATGTAGCAGTTATGGAAGGGACTGCATGCACTCACTGAGTTGAACATTGTTACATGTAGCAGTTATGGAAGGGACTGCATGCACTCACTGAGTTGAACATTGTTACATGTACAATTGTAGCAGTTGTGGAAGGGACTGCATGCACTCACTGAGTTGAACATTGTTACATGTAGCAGTTATGGAAGGGACTGCATGCACTCACTGAGTTGAACATTGTTACATGTACAATTGTAGCAGTTATGGAAGGGACTGCATGCACTCACTGAGTTGAACATTGTTACATGTAGCAGTTATGGAAGGGACTGCATGCACTCACTGAGTTGAACATTGTTACATGTAGCAGTTATGGAAGGGACTGCATGCACTCACTGAGTTGAACATTGTTACATGTACAATTGTAGCAGTTGTGGAAGGGACTGCATGCACTCACTGAGTTGAACATTGTTACATGTAGCAGTTATGGAAGGGACTGCATGCACTCACTGAGTTGAACATTGTTACATGTACAATTGTAGCAGTTATGGAAGGGACTGCATGCACTCACTGAGTTGAACATTGTTACATGTAGCAGTTATGGAAGGGACTGCATGCACTCACTGAGTTGAACATTGTTACATGTACAATTGTAGCAGTTGTGGAAGGGACTGCATGCACTCACTGAGTTGAACATTGTTACATGTACAATTGTAGCAGTTATGGAAGGGACTGCATGCACTCACTGAGTTGAACATTGTTACATGTAGCAGTTATGGAAGGGACTGCATGCACTCACTGAGTTGAACATTGTTACATGTAGCAGTTATGGAAGGGACTGCATGCACTCACTGAGTTGAACATTGTTACATGTACAATTGTAGCAGTTGTGGAAGGGATTGCATGCACTCACTGAGTTGAACATTGTTACATGTAGCAGTTGTGGAAGGGACTGCATGCACTCACTGAGTTGAACATTGTTACATGTACAATTGTAGCAGTTATGGAAGGGACTGCATGCACTCACTGAGTTGAACATTGTTACATGTACAATTGTAGCAGTTGTGGAAGGGATTGCATGCACTCACTGAGTTGAACATTGTTACATGTAGCAGTTATGGAAGGGACTGCATGCACTCACTGAGTTGAACATTGTTACATGTACAATTGTGGAAGGGACTGCATGCACTCACTGAGTTGAACATTGTTACATGTAGCAGTTATGGAAGGGACTGCATGCACTCACTGAGTTGAACATTGTTACATGTAGCAGTTATGGAAGGGACTGCATGCACTCACTGAGTTGAACATTGTTACATGTACAATTGTAGCAGTTGTGGAAGGGACTGCATGCACTCACTGAGTTGAACATTGTTACATGTACAATTGTAGCAGTTGTGGAAGGGACTGCATGCACTCACTGAGTTGAACATTGTTACATGTACAATTGTAGCAGTTGTGGAAGGGACTGCATGCACTCACTGAGTTGAACATTGTTACATGTACAATTGTAGCAGTTGTGGAAGGGACTGCATGCACTCACTGAGTTGAACATTGTTACATGTACAATTGTAGCAGTTGTGGAAGGGACTGCATGCACTCACTGAGTTGAACATTGTTACATGTACAATTGTAGCAGTTATGGAAGGGACTGCATGCACTCACTGAGTTGAACATTGTTACATGTACAATTGTAGCAGTTGTGGAAGGGAACTATTGTACTACATGCGCTGAGTTGAACATTGTTTAGCAGTTATGATATAAATAGTTCCTGAGCTTTGGCAAGTCAGCAGGATACTGTATGGAGGAATAGGCTATTGTTCAGTGAGAGTGACACATCTTCTTGAGATGCCAGAGGACAAACCTTGTTAGCTACTTGTGTCAGCAGCTCTCTGCTGACTGGAACAACGAGGAGGGGTCCCATGCACCGAGCTTCACTGGTTCTTGTTTCTTCCCAAAAGAAATCTGTTTGGTATAAAACAGGGCTCAAAAGACTGTGGTGGAAATTAACCTTGATTGCAGGAGCTTATAAACTGCTAGCTTCGTTCCCAGGCTTTCCCACCGTCCAGTTTTGGATTGCTTTTAGAAGCCATCAAAACCGGGAGTGATCAAAAACAGGAGTGATCAAAAACAAGATGATGAGAATGCCTAATAAACTGCCACATGAGAAGAAGTATCTGATTAGCATATTACCCATTTTAGTGCTGAATAAAAACTCCCTTTAACTCGCATTGTGTACTAAATTAATACTACTGGAAATTGTTGCCTGGTAGGTTTTGTGGATGAGGGTGTGCTAAGAAATGGGGATGTGCTGGATGTGCCCTCTTACTAACTTAGCTCACAGAAACACTTGTTGTGTCATGTGGTATCTCAAACATTCACTTACCATTATAGACCGTGTGCCTGCGTGGGTGTGGTCCGTATATTATACTCGAAAGTATACGATTTTCTGCATACTCACCACCATTTTGTAGGGCAGTAGAGTAGCAGTAATGTACACGTAGACCCCTTGTTGGCTCCCTACCAGCAATACTGACGGCTGGATCGCTTAGTGGCTCACGTGTGTTATAAGGCTAATAGCGATGTATGTCATACTGCAGCGATTTTAGATGCGGCTCATGGTAATGTTCAGCAGCTAGCTCACAACCTCATCGCTGTATAAACTTACCATTCACAGAGCCATTTTTTGCCCTACATTATACGTCATCAGAATATGACACCACACCCGTGATGTCACTGCCACTTGTAACCACACCCATTTAGGCACAGGGTCTATAGTCTAAGTTCTAAGCCTATAGAATTAATGGAGAGAGACTTGCTACAGAAAATGGCCAAGCACAACCTTTTGATACCCTCAGGTGTTTCACAGTCAATCACTGATAAAGGTCTGCTAGCACTTGGAGGGTTGAAGGAGGGTCTGGGTACAACACTATGGTTGGTGTAGTCTCGTACCCAGACCCTCCTCCAAAGAGGAAAGGAGGGTCTGGCGAATATAGTAGCCTCGTTCCCAGGCCTCCCCCATTTTCGTTCTTCGGTTTGCGTTCGCTCTTCCACTTCCGTGTATTATACTGAATGCAAACCGAAGAATGAAAACGGGGGAGGCCTGGGAAGGAGGCCACGATTATAGTACAGCCTCATACCGCTGTTGCTATGGATTCCGCTAAAAGCTAAGCCTTTGAAGTTGCTTGCTGGGCTTCAAGTAAATTGGAGGTGTGCTAAGTAGGTCTGTAAAAGTGTGATGAGTAAAGCTAAGTGGTTTGTGGTAAGGAAGCCAGCACAGGTGAATCAGATTGTGCCACCCGAAATTCCGTGGAAGGTACAAAAATGTTGTACACCAGACCCCCCTTTCCTCTTGGAGGGTTGAAGGGGTCTGGGTACGAGACTATGGTAAGAAACCAAACATGGTACCACTGAGTCCAGCCTGAGAATCACTAGCCTCGTTCCCAGGCCGCACGAATTTCGTACTGCAAGTGACGAACATGCAAGGCCTGGGAACAAGGCTAGAGAATCACTGTGTCTATGAACATTATCATCTGTCCCAATGAGGAAAGACCGGCTATAGCTACAACAAGGAAGAGCAGACCTTCACTTCCAATGCAATAACCTTCATCAGAGCATTTCACAGTCTTCACCCTTACATTTGTGGAACACTCCACACTGAAACCAAAGAACAGAACACCAGCTTTGAATAACACACACCAAAAACAAAAGATCAGCTTTCTATCTATACTTACACTCCTCTTAGCACAAAGAATAAGTGATCAGGCTCTTCCCCAGAGCTGTACAGAATGTCTCCAGTATTGAACAACACTGCATGGAGGGACCGAAAATAAAGTTCTTCAAGATGGTACGAGCCTATTCAAGATGGCTACTGTTATCTGATTTCCAATGTGCTTACTTGGAGTGGAAAGTTGAGAGAGGTAGCCAATAGCCTCCTTACTCAGATCAGAGAAGAGTGAAGCCTGTGTACAAATTTAAGTGCAAGGCAAATATCTTCTACTTGCTCAGAACATCTTGCTAAAGACACGTTTGATGTTATGAGGGCTGGTGGCTGCCCAGTGGCTGGCAGCTCCTGGTGACTGTCAGCTTTTCACTTTCCTTCCTTCACCTCATAACAGCATACATGTCTTTATAGTTTGCACAAAACTTGCATGTTGTACCAGAATAGTTTACATGTTGTACCAGAATAATTTACACAAAATTGAGTGATAGTTTACTGTCTCAATGTGGTATAATACTACCTATACTCGGAGTATATCTATGTATATATCCCACCTACTATACTTCATGCATAGGCCAGAGTGGACTTTAACTGTCATAATTTGTCCCCTCAAGGCTACAAGGGAAATTATGGCTCATAATTCCCTCTCCATGTATTTTTAGTTTACAGTCTACTACATTGTCAGACTATAGTACAGATTTTACATCATTTTTCTGTGACAGTAAATAATATTGAAGTTACTGTAAACACGGTGTGCCTCTACAATCCAGGGGGCGTGGCTTCTGGAGGCACACCGTCTATACAAGGAGTATAAGTAATAATTATAGCACAGGTGGCCAGGGATTTATGGCTGTAGTAAACAAACCTCGTCCTCGGGCTACGCCCTCGGACTCGGTCTGTTTACTGCCATAAATCCCTGGCCACCTGTGCTATAATTATTATATATCCCACCTGATTGGCCCTTTGTTGTTATATTGTAAACACATCTGTACATGTGCAAGTCTATAGGTTGCTTATCTTCCACTTGCACACTTGTACACGTCATACAGATCTGAACTTGATATCAGAAACTGTAGCTAGCTTACTGCATGAAATCATTTACCTTGAGACAGTTGGCTATACTTTGCTGTAAAAGCACTCCAGTCTCAAACAGCTGGGCAGTATCAACATAGGATCTACAAAGATGAATGTGGAGGCGGCAGGGTCATGTTCGTACATGCAACTATAATCAACTTTTCTCTCCCCTCCCCCAAAAGTAAAAAATGAAGACATGTAGACAAAAGCCAAAGGTTCTAACCTTTTCACACACCACTGTAACATCTGCTCCCTTCTGAGTTCTCCCTCCATGTTCTCTTTGATTGCGTGTAATGGAAGCCACAGTAATCTGACCCTACAATCAGAACTTTTAGTCATCTGAGTGAACTTTTTCAACGGGTACCAGTCCCTCCCCCCAAATATGAGCCTGGAAACGAGGCCAGTTCTGTATATAACTACCTGTGTTCAGCACGAACTGTAGCAGTGCAAAAGACTTCAAAAAGGGTGGACAGTTCACCACAAAACTCGCCAGGTAGCAGCTGGTTTAGCACAGTGTCACAATTGGGAGAAAGAACCTCCAAATGCCCCTCGTCCACCACATATATCCCTCTTGCCTCTGTTCCTTGTCTTATGACTTCCTCTTTCTGTTCAAAACTGACAACTTGGGTATCTGAGAATATACTGTCAACATGGAAGGAAATCTGAAGAAGTCCTTCCAGAGTAGCAAGGCAGTGGCGAACTCTTCTCTGCTGTAGCTCACTTATACTGGGTTCCAAGAAAGAGGAGGTATCGGTAATGCTAGGTGTGGCAGCAGGGTGTGAGTAACAACTAAGACTGCTCTCGTCATCATGGTCTCCAGGTGGTCTTGGTCTCAGGCCTGCCTGTGGAAGGGGCATAACCCATGAGACGAGGTCACCACGGAATCTTCTTGTACTGTGGCCCCCATCTGTCATGGTCTCACAACGGATCAAAGTGTCATCGCTTGCAAGTGACCCACGGCCATTAGACCCAGTGCTAGACATTCTGGCATGTCCTAGTCAGAGAAGAATCAAGAATGGCCATTGCATGAAATGTGATCACTTGTTGGTTCCCCTCCGACTAGTTTTTTTGTTGGTCTATACCCTTGTTACCATAGTGACCAGTAGAGAGAGTATAGTCTGGCAGAGTCAGATTCTCACACAAAAAAATGTGAGAGAGTCCGGTCTTTCTCGCATATAGAGTTGGTGCTAATGAAGCCAGGAATTTCTGGGGGCACTAATTGCCATAAGTAGATTAACTCAGCAACCCATCTGGCTCAATACGTATCACTTCTCATCAATCGCATACTTGTTCGGACCTATTCTATTTTGCCTTCTGGTTTGCTGACAGTGCAGCAACTCAATAAAGACCAGTCTCTCTCCTGCTTTTCGTGTGAGAGTATAGATCCGCGTGACTATTGAGAGAAGTAGTTTTCGTGCATACCTAGTGGCCTGCTGCCTGCTCCTTCCTCTACTGGCTGTTCATCCTCACTCCTTTGGGTCTGGCTGGCAGAGCTCAGCTGAGGGTTTCTTTTCCCGCTAGATGCCCCCGTACCCATTCTAACTGTGCACCTGTGTACGTCACACTCCCTCCTTATTTACTGGCCACTAGATCTGGATGCATGCAAGCGACTTAGCTGTGCGACAGTGCTAGAGGTCTAATTAATGCGCACCAACAAACTCCGGAGTTTGTTGGTGCGCATTAATTAGCGTATGGGGAGGGTATGCAACTACAAGAGGGGGTGAAGATTGTACTCAGTTCTGCGGGACTGGTAGCCTTTTGCCTTTGCGCAGACCATGTCGTGTTCAAGTGGGAAGACAGATGGAAGAGACTTTTCCACGGAGTAGCCTTGAGGGCCATCACCGACAGCCTTGTGCACGGAATTGTTGGAGGATGGTGTTGGTTGAACATGGTCCTGGTGATGGGTGAACAGTTTACAGCTGTGAGAATACTGCAGACTGCCACTTGCGTTTCCATGGCAACTGCAATTGACCTGGACCACTTTATTGAAGCGAAATCCTTTTCATTCAAGGTGAGGTTTTGATGTTGTAGATGGGATGTGTAGTCACTTACATGTATATGGCCTGTGTAGACCGGGATTAAAATTGAATCAAGCGATCAAAGGATCAAGGGCCGATCAAGGGATCAAGGTGACCTCTGAACTGCTAAAAATTGAAGGATCAAGAACTCGCAGCTGCAATTTGACCTTTGACCCTTGAAAATCAAGCGATCAAAAGCCTCAGAAGGGAACAATCAAGCGATGAAGCACACTTTTAATCAAAAAAACTTGATTGTGGTCGCAAACACTTCAACAGGTGACATATAAGTGACTACCCCTTGATATGGGAGACAGAGACCTTGTTTATTTTGCATGGACCCCCCCTCCCCCCCCCCCCCCCAATTCCTACTGTGTCTATGATAAAAAAAAAGGGGGATTGTGGTCCTGCATGTGCCTTTGTTGTGTGATTATTCCACTGCTACAATCTTTTATTTCAGGATGCACTGAACCTCCCAAAGCGCCCATTTGCTCACAACACCACCCTGATAGCTGTTGGAGCTGTAATCCTCTATCTTCTATTTTACCTGCTGCCATCACTGGGAAATACATTCACCAAGGACCTTCCCCTCATGTTCCTCATTTCAACACTCTCCCACCATCTGCGGGATGCAGACAGACGGGGGATCTGGCTGGGCCCATTTTTCTCCACTCCTCCAATCCCATACAAGCTCTACCCCTTCCTGATAACACTCTTGCCTGTTATTTTCTACACACCAAGACTACTGCCCATCTTCTTCAAGTCTTTAGTTGACATATCAGAACTGTGGAGATCTAAAACTCTGCCCAGTGTTTCAAATGCATGATCTTCAGCAGCTACACAATGAATCATCAACCATCACTTGAGAATCTGAACTCACTTTTAAGGACAACACCAGGGTGTGCATGTGGGTGAGGCCTATAGCCTGGTTCCCAGCCCCATTGACTAGGAATGAGGCTAGACTGAGGCCCTGACCAAAACCTTAGCCTCATTCCCAGGCTACCAAAACCTTGAGCTGTGTTTTGATCTGATCTCAGCCATACAATAACTTGGACAAAAGGTCAAAGTGCAAAGACATGAAGGTGACAGGATACTATTCTTTAGTAGTGTCCACATCAGCCAGCAAAGCACTGTTTTGCTACCCCACAAAAGTGATCACCCATGATTTATATCCTCGGCTCAAAACGTTAGCTGTTAATTCATGCTTTCAACACTTAGATGTAATAGCAATTTTTACCACAAATTTTTGTGGAGTAGTGTTAACATGAAATCAACAATGTACAATGATCAAAGAGTGTGGTGAAATTCAGTGTAGTCTAGTCTCATTCCCAGACTGGTCTGGGAATGAGACTGTTTAACTATATCCATGGTTGCCATCCTGGGAACAACTGACACAAGTTGGCTGGGTCTGTAGCTTCTTGGATCAGGGTATTCACCTGCCCACTAACACTCAGAGGGACACCATCTTCAATTCCCCTGGCCAGCTTCTCTTGTAACCTCAGCAACACCCTTTCAGCCATCTTGTTAGTAGCACTGTTACCATTGCTGGTACTAGCATGGTCTCCCAAGAAGATATCTCCACCGCCAGTTGTTGAAGCGTTTGTTTCATCAGTATCAGCCCTACGCTGGAGGTTCAGCGCTTTCAGAGGGCTTATTGTCCACATGTAGAGGGGATCGTACAGCAGAACCTAGAGGGGAGGAATGGCAAGATTGGCAAACAGTTCAACTTTCAACCTGCAGAACACTATCTTGAGTTCTTGCTTGTTCTATCCCTACCTTCCTCCTCCCTGACCCACCTCCACCTGGGCCTCTACCCACTCCTCCACTCACACTTTCCCATCCCCCCCCCCCCCCCCCCCCCCCCCCCTCCCCCCTTTCATTCCTTCTTCATCTCCCAGCTCCTCCTAGGTCTCCACCCCCTTCTCTCCTCCCTTTTCCCCACCTCCACAATGGTCCTGAGCTCCTCGTGAGAGGCCCTCATGACAACCATGGTCTCCTCACAGCACCTCCGGAACACACCCTCCACCCCCGCTATCCCCATCCCGTCCACCAGGTCCCGAGTGAGGCGGAAGGGGACTGTCTCTGGTGTGGGCAAAGTCTTACCCTGCTCAAATGCAACACCTGCAAGATGAGAACATTTTGTCTCAGCTGAAAAATACACATTTTGCTGTTAGCAGAGGGATTCTAGGCCAGGCCACTCCCAGATTTTATCTTGCAGCCATGGAGAAAATCAATTTTTCTCCACAGCTGTGAGATAAAATCTGGGAGTGGCCTGGGAATGAGGCTAGGATTCTAGTACATTCTAGCCTTGTTCCCAGGCTCTCACAATGTGTGAAAGTGACAAAAAGGTGGGTGGGGCCTGGTAAATATATTTTGCACTTTCTAAAATTTGCACATGAATCTTCAACATGCAAACAGTAGGCGGGGCTCAGGCCACACCCACCTAGGTCAATGTGGATAAACTCTGCTGTGTTGGTGTCTATCAGGATGTTCTGCACATGGCGGTCTCCCAGTCCGACCACGTAGCCAACTGGAGGGGAAACAAGAAGTGACAGGCAACAGAGGATTGTGAGGGCTGGTGGTTGTCCAGTGTGTAGTAAAGCACTGGTGACTCAAGTCAGAGGCTTTGGGTTTGATCTGGCAACTACCAGCTTTTCACTTCTCTCTATTTCACCTCAAATATATCTTTATATCGCTGCTGAGGCAAGATGTAAAGCGCTTGAAGAGGGATCATGCAGAGTCGCAAGTGGTTAATCTCAGTAACATACCCATGAAACTTAACAGTCTGCTCATATCAACAATAAAACAGGTTTGGTAACATACCCATGAAACTTAACAGTCTGCTCATACCACCAATAAAACAGGTTTGGTAACATACCCATGAAACTTAACAGTCTGCTCATACCACCAATAAAACAGGTTTGGTAACATTGTCTACACTAGCCTCATACCCAGACCAAGTACAGGTGGGTACGAAGCTACACCTGTACACATATACTATTTCCGAGCCTTGCTCCCAGGCTAGCTATTTCTCAGAGTAATAAGAATCCATTGCACACATCTGAGAAACAATGCAAATAGTGATAACCCATCAGTATTTGTCGTGGGTACGACACTAATGCTGATCATGTCTGTCTGTCTGTCTGTCTTACCCACCAATGGAAGAGGCTGCGACACTCCGAGTGTAGGCTAGCCTTCTCTCGAACCACTCGGAGGGAGAGGGGAAGTACTCCATGAAGAAGTGGTGAAACACTGGCTGGAAACGTTCACAGATCTCCTGTTTGTGTGTGTGTGTGTGTGTAATTGTCAGAGGGAATTCAAGTATATTCACATTAGCCCATTGCTCAACTGCACTGATGCATCGGCCCATTGCTCAACTGCACTGATGCATCGGCCCATTGCTCAACTGCACTGATGCATCGGCCCATTGCTCAACTGCGCTGATGCATCGGCCCATTGCTCAACTGCGCTGATGCATCGGCCCATTGCTCAACTGCGCTGATGCATCGGCCCATTGCTCAACTGCGCTGATGCATCGGCCCATTGCTCAACTGCGCTGATGCATCGGCCCATTGCTCAACTGCGCTGATGCATCGGCCCATTGCTCAACTGCGCTGATGCATCGGCCCATTGCTCAACTGCGCTGATGCATCGGCCCATTGCTCAACTGCGCTGATGCATCGGCCCATTGCTCAACTGTGCTGATGCATCGGCCCATTGCTCAACTGCGCTGATGCATCGGCCCATCTCTCAACTACACTGATACATCAGTCCATTGCTCAACTACACTGGATACATTAGCCCATTGCTCAACTACACTGATACATTAGCCCATCACTGATACACAGAACATCAAAACAGTACCTTTCCAACTAGGCCTACATGATCTACCTTATAAGCTTGATACTTTGATCCTCTTCGGTCATTTCCAGCACTCTGTAGAGTAGAACAAGGCATCCCCATGTGATCTAGCCTCATACCCAGGTTCTTACCTCCCCTAAGTGTCAGGCAATCAACTAAATAATCAACTAATGGCATATATATGTCACAGTCTTGGCTAAAACCATCTATGGATTGTTGTACCATTGAGCGTTAACTTAAGAATACAGAGTTAGTATATTCCCTTGAATCATGCCACGCCCACCATGAGTTTCTTCCTGCATTCCATAGAGGAACAGTCCGAGGGGCGGTAGCGGTAGTGGGCCCCCTGGTAGGGGGACTGAGGGGTGCCAATGAGGTACTCTCCCAGCGGACGTGTCCCCTCACACCATTCCACTATCCCTGAGCGTTGGGAGAGTGGAATCACCTGTGAGGGTGTGGGGATGGGGATGGGTGAGTGGGTGAGGAGTGGGTATGAATGGGGGATAAGTGAGATGTGGGAAGGTTGAGGGTACAGATGAGGGTGTGGGTGAATGGTGAGGATGTGAGAAGAGAATAGGTGAAGTGAAAGAGTGTGTGGAGAGTGGGTGAGGGTGTGGGAGGATTGTGGGAAGGGGAGAAACTCCATAAAAAACAGACAGAACAGAGGTACCACACGGGACAGACAGACAGACCAACCTTGTAAGTCCTGATGGAGAGCCTTCTCTTGCAGGTGGCCGGCTCCTTCCTCAGCAGACGGTTCACCAGCACAAACACCTGCTGCATGACTGCATCCTGACGAAGATCATCCTTGCCCTGGGAGGGAGGAGAGGGAGGAGAGAGGGGGGAGGGAGGGAATGGAGGGGAGGGAGGGGAGGAAGGGAAGGTATTATATTGAAACTATAGTAAGTTGCTCCAGTGCGTACCTTCACCAGCTGCCTCCTTCTCTTTCCATCTGAGCCAGAGCAGGAGAGGACTTTGGGTAGATTGATTCCCCCAGCTAGCTGGAAGCAGTTGTCAAAACCCTCTATGTACACAACGTTGTCATAGCGACAGGTAGGATCAACCTGCATTGGTATGAGAGACACATCAGCATGGATTCATTATCTAACCGATTAGCAAGAGAGGTCGCTACAAGACGCCTGCAGAGGTGTTTGTGACCGGGATCAAATGGAATCAAGCAATCAGTGTACTTCATAACAGCTAATCAAAGAATCAAAATGAACTCTGACCAACTTAGATTAAGATCAACAAATTTTCTCAGATGCTGAGGTCCTGGAGACATGGCTACCATTTTGTTCCTTGAACCACTGTAAATCAAGCAATCAAGAGCTTTAAGAGGAATGATAATGATCAACCACAGTTGCCAATCAAAATCTTGCCAGTCGCAAATGCTTCTACAGGCGACAAGTGACTCATATGCACCTCAATCTCCATTGTTGGCATGGCAACTTCCTTCAGCTTTGCCAGCTTGATCAGAGGGCAGCTGCTTGGGAGTTTGATGGGTCCTCGCTGCTTCCTATGAGCGGTTACGTCATGGTATGCAAGGTCAATGTACGCCCCACAGAGATTTTCAACAGCTCGGACAAGAGAAGGCTTCTCTGAGCGCAGTTTCACTATCAGGTCACTAGCTGCCTTCACCTTGTCCTAAAATGAAAGAAATTACTAAGTAATGCAGGAGATTACTGGTGAAATTACTAAGTTATGCAGGAGATTACTGAGTAAAATTACTGACTATGCAGGGGATGGCTGAGTGAAATAACTGCAAGATATTGAGAATACTGAGTTATGCAGGAGATTACTGACAGTGTGTCTGAATATACAACTACATGCACTAACCTCGTCCACAGTGTAGTTGGGACCAGTGCTATTCTTTCTTGCAAGCCGGCTCCGTCCTCCTCCTCCTCCTCCTCCTCCTCCCCCCGGCAGTTTGGTGCCAGTCACATGACCCGAGGTGGGGTACTTGTCGTCCTTGCTAGCGTTGCTCAGTGCCAGGATGACATAGAGGCAGTGGTAGGGGTGGTCTAAGGTAGTCCGGTGAATTATCTGCAGGTTGGGAGGTCGGTATGTCTGAATCCCAGTAATTAAAGAGATTTTGATGTTATGAGGCGAAAATAGAGGAAAGTAAAAGGCCAGTAGCCATCGGGAATTGAACCCAAGGCACTTACTTGGCTTGAGCTACCAGTGCTCTGAGCTATGACAACTGGACAACCACCAGCCCTCAACAATCCTCTATATGTACTGCACAAGTGGTACTAAATGCTTCAGCTGTATTTCCAGCATGAGGCAAATATTCTGACACCTACATGAATCATGTCACACGCACATACAAGTACTCCTCTTCCCCCCTCCCCCTTCTCTCCTCTCTCTATCGCTCTCAAGCATGCGTATATGTACACACACACCTGCTGCAGTGTCTGTTGGAAGAGATCGGTAGCAAGTGTCCGGGCGCTCATTCTGGCTGCCAGCTGGTACATGAGGGGAAGAAACTTTCTGCTCTGCAGTTGAGATGCACCCTCCTGTGGGAGAGTCCAAAGTTCAAAGTTTGAATACACTGTCTGAATGACAAGTCTGATTCCCATATCAGAGGATGGAATGGGAATGAGTCCTTGACCTTGACAATGGTATTGATATTGATGTTAGAGCAGTTGGCAAACCAGAGGGCACACAGCCGAAATACACGGAGATCGTGTTCATCCTGAGAGAGGCAGAAGGAAGCAGATTGCAAACCAACCTTCACACCTTGTATAGCTGAGAGCTATAATCACCCCTCTCCTCACTGCATACCCCGGTTCTGAGACAGAGGATGTAATTTTTGAGAGCTTTCTCCAAAAAGCGTTGTTTGTCTTCCAGCAAGCTGAGCATAACCACCTCGTCCTCTGTGCTCTGAGCCTGAAGGGTACGCACATGCCTGCAAGGGGAGGGGGGGAGGGGGAGGGGGGTGAGACACAGTTCAGTGTAGCCTCATTCTCAGGCCAAATATATAGCACAGTAGAGTCGGCAGTGGCTACATCATACTCTGCCAACGGCCTTGTTCTAGGTTTGTATCCAGCTTTTTGTTTTCCACAAGTGGCAAAAGCTTGGCAGGGGCCTGGGAATGGGGGCTAAAATTTCTTCAACTACACCACAAAGAAAACATAGCCTTGAACCCAGGCTTTCCGTTCTGGATTTTGTCTTGCAGCTTTGGAAAGAAATCCAATTGAGACAAAATCTGGGATGGAAAGCCTGGTTTGAGGCTAGCACGAACACACCTTGATTTCAGTCTTGCTTCAGCTGACAAGTGTGACTCCAGGTTCTGCAGTTCATGCTACAAACACACGCCAGGGAGACAGTCAGTACACACATTGCTACTAGCCTCGTACCCAGGTGCTTTCTCACATGTGGTAAGAAGAGTCTGGGTACGAGGCTATCGCTGATAACCTTCCAAAAGACATACATAATAATACCGTAGTCTTGCAAAAAAGGGCCCATGGGCGGTACACATTACTTTGTGCTCAGACAAGGGGGTGGGTGGATATTTGTAACATCGCTGCATTTTACCACTAAAAAGCGCCCCTGAAATAGCGATTTATTTACGCACGTATTTACGCGCCGCAGCGGCGCAAACCGCTAGCTTACGCCCGCGTTTCGCATTCAGCTGCTTGTCCTCCATGAACAAACAGGTGCATATCCGGCTGCAACTGTATTTGTTTGGACAGCGGTTATTCTCAATGGCAACGAGCGAACCCCCTCGAACCCCTAACTTTAGACCTTTGCAGGAAATTGAAGCAATAATGGGGGGTGGGCGGATATTTGATACTGGGCCCTTTTTCGCGAGACTACGGTATACACAACATAGCAATGTCGGGTTTGCACATAGTTCCATTGATAAAAGGTGACATATGACTCCATTTGTAGCACAACAATGCCACATGATCACATGATGGTCTCTTGTGGTGTCACATGATCTCATAAAAAGTCACATGTCTTTTAATTGTGATGTCACATGATCTTTTGTGATGTCACATGATCTTTTGTGATGTCACATGTCTTTTGTGATGTCATATGATGTCACATGATCGTCACATGATATCACAGTACTTTGGATTTCTGCAGCAGTTGTCTCTTGGCCTCAAAGGCAGGTGAGGACATGTGCCTTGTGATCCGCTGGTACTGGGTGTCAGCAAACCGAGCAAGAGCAAGGTAGGCTTGAATAACCGCTGGCTGATCACGACTGTGTTGCTCCTCCATTAGACTGACAGACTGTGGTGTGTGTGGGGGGCAGGCACATATGCACCACATAGGCACATGAATGTCTGCTGAAGCTTGTACGAGCCTCACCCTCATATAGTATGAGACACACTTTCAACAGAAGTTCAGCAATACAGGGATTTGAGTTACAGCCTTCTAAATGTACAGATGGCCTTGCCTAGTCTCATTCCCAGACCATTTAACCTGGATTTGGAATGAGGCTGACTATCCCCTGACCTTCTCAAGGTAAGAGGTCATGATGATGGTGGGGCTCTCTGAGTGGGTCTCCGCCAGCCAGTTACCATAGAGACTGAGAGCTGTGGGATAGAGGGAGGCAACCTCTGGAGGGAGATGTTGGAGCTAGAAGGAGGAGGGGGGAGAAGGGGGAGGGAAAGGGAGGGGAGGAAAGAGAGGAGAGAATTCATCCTGTAGCTGCATGTATATCACACACATTTGCAATAAAATGCCATGGCAAGCCAGCTGCACACAGAGGGTGGTAGGCATGGTAACACACCCCAGTGAAAGTCTGCAGAAGGCTCTTGAGCAGTCTGACAGCAAGAGGATGTTCCCCTCTCTCCCAGTACAGCTTCGCCTCCTCAAGATGGAGGGTATAGGGGAGGGAGGAGTAGAGAGCTTCTGGAATCTCATACGCTGTCCGCTGGGTGTTCAGGTATTTCAGAGTGAATAAAGCCCCTTCTGCCACCTGTACAAGCGAGAATACAGAGTTATACTGTCTAAAGTCTAGTAGTTTAGGATATTACAGTGGAGATTGTAGATTACTAACATGGGTTTGTAGAATACTAGACCTTAGACTAAAATGTACAACACAATTATGGAACAAGTGAGATTACTGAGCTATACTGTGTTGACCAAATGACAGAGTTATCCAAAGTCTAGTAATCTACAGTCCTCATAATCTACAATCTCCATGGTAATATCCAGATTGGGAAGAGACAGAGAAAGCAGGGAAGCGACAGGAGGAAAAAGGGGGAGTGGAAAGAGTCAAGTGGGTAAGAGGGGTGGGGGGGCGGATAGCTGAATTGTTCACCTGATATTGTCCTGCCTCCCTGGCTAGTCTGGCCTGGGTGAGCAGTGCGTCTGTTAGCCCCCCAAACACTCTCTCTGCCTTCCTCCTCAGGTGGATGGGTGGACTGGCCTCCTGGGCACACTCCACGGCTATCCTGCGGAGGAGGCTGTGAAGGATGGAGCTACGGAGAGCAAGAACAGGCTCCACAAACTGAAAGTCACTGTCCTTAATACAGGGAAGCCGTTTCTTCCAGTCTGATAAGAATGTTGGATCGGCAGCTGAGACGCTACTACACCAGTACGTGTGTGTGTGTGTGTGATGTGTGAGGGTGTGATTTGTGAGGGTGTGAGGGTGTATGTATTTGGATGTGTGAGTGTGAGTGCATGTGTGTGACCGAGTGTGTGTAATGTGTGGGTATGTGATGGTGTGAAGGATGTAGGTGTGCATGGGTGTGGGGAAGAAAACTGATATCTTGATACATTACAAGTTCTAGAGACACAAAACTTTATCTCCTCACACACAAATGTAAGGAATCCCAACCTGTTTACTTCAGAGCCAGCCTCCTCTAACTCCAGCAAACACAGCAGCTTGCTCAGAGACGGGTAAAGGCTGTACGCACTCTCCAGGCCGGAGGAACACAGGGAACCAATGACATTTGACCTGTCAAATGTGTCACATGACATTCATGTGACTGCACGTAAGGCACTGAAAGAGTAACTGAAAGAGCTCCCATTTGATTGGCTACCAGTCATGTGACTGGAGCTCTCATCTGATTGGCTACTAGTCATGGTACTGCAAAAAGCTCTCATTTGATTGGCTATCAGTCATGTGATCAAGAATTCACCTCGCATCCGCCAGAGAGCTTTGCAGAAGGTTTGACTCGCCATCCTTCAGGGCAGTGAGGCAGCTGTAGACACCCTGGTGGTAGCCGCCCTGTGAGCCCGCCACCTGCAAGGAACTGTCAGGAAATACACACACACAGCACATGGAAGTCTACACGATTCTATTATGAGTGGCACCCACCTTTGACTCACCTTGCCTCCATGTTCTCCCACATGCTACACCTCCACGCTGCCTCGTACCGATACTCCGCCATCTCGCCCGTACACTGCTGGTCTTCCATGCTCCCCCCACGAAGGTACATGTGCAGCACATGTGTCAGGCCAAGGTTGTGCAGGGACTGAGAGAGAGAGCGTACATCCATTTCAGTACATCAGCGTACAACATGTGGAAAACAACATTGCGTTCACTAGACATTGCAACTAGATGTTCTAAGAAGAACGCCATCACCATGGTAACAAGTTTTTCTTCCCTCAATATTGAGACACTTGGAAGGTGTAAGAGCTTATTACTCAGTAGCTGTCTTCCCTGTTCTCAAAAAATCTGATAGATTTAGTTACTGCACACCCCAGCCCAATAATGAATGGACACAGTACTAGTTGACTGGTGTAGTTATGATGTCATGCGTAACATCTGGTTTGTTGATTGTTCCTACATGCAGTAAATGTAGCTAAGGTAACACACACTTGTACAAGACTCGACTGGCAAGTGGCTCCGGGCAGTTGCATTTGGAGGTTGTACGCACCTGTAGCCGAGGAAAGGATGGCATTACAGTGATGTTATCAACCAATAGCATTACAGTGATGTCATCAACCAATAGCATTACAGTGATGTCATCAACCAATAGCAGTGCAGTGATGTTATCAACCAATAGCATTGCAGTGATGTCATCAACCAATAGCATTACAGTGATGTCATTAAACAGCAGCATTGCAGTGATGTCATCAACCAATAGCATTACAGTCATGTCATCAACCAATAGCATTACAGTCATGTCATCAACCAATAGCATTGCAGTGATGTCATCAACCAATAGCATTACAGTGATGTCATCAACCAATAGCATTACAGTGATGTCATTAAACAGCAGCATTGCAGTGATGTCATCAACCAATAGCATTACAGTGATGTCATCAACCAATAGCATTGCAGTGATGTCATCAACCAATAGCATTACAGTGATGTCATCACCAATAGCATTGCAGTGATGTCATCAATCAATAGCATTACAGTGATGTCATCAACCAATAGCATTACAGTGATGTCATCAACCAATAGATCCTCAACCACTCACTGAGAGACCGCTGCCACTGGCCCTCATGTTCATACATCCGTACTCGTGTAGTCTCGTCAAACGAGTGAGTAGCACATGCCCCATACAGACTGTCCGGTTCCCCAATCCTGCTGTATGCTTCCATCAACAGTTGCTGGACACTGGGGTCATCTAGTGTGCTCATCTGACTAGACAGACTGGGCAGTCGGATTGGATCCACCTCCATGGCCGCATGTTCTTCACCACTTGAGCTGTAGCAGCTATTCTGGGTGATATCCCTTGTGTGTGTGTGTGTGTGTGTGGGAGAGGAGGGGGGATGGGGGAAAGAAGAGGAGTGAAGAGGAGGAGAGGAGTAGGAAGGGAAGGAAAGAAGAGAAGAGACGAGGAGAGGAAAAGGGAGGCAAGAAAGATGGAGAAGGGTGAAAGAGGGGAGGAAGAGGAGGGGAAGGAGCAAGTTGAGGAGGACTGTAATAAGCAAGTGCCCAATAAACTTGCATTATACTGAAACTAAAAGTGAAATACACAAAACCCAGACCTTGTGGCTCCGTGCCATATCTCAATGTACAGCAGAGATGTAAAGTAGGCGGAGCAAAGCTGGGCTGCCTTGGCAACGTCCAGGAAATCCAGGTCCAACCAAAAATTGTTGTCCCAGGGAGTATTTGTACCACGGCTTGAAGAAATGGGGGGAGGAGAGAGAAATGGTAAGACACTCTTCTCTATTCTTTTGATTAAACACTCTGATGCACACACCCACACACCCACACACACACACACACACACACACACACACACACACACACACACACACACACACACTAACATTTTCTTGGGTCGGTCCACAGTTCTGAGATACATCACCATATTAAGCATAGTTCGGATTGAGTTGGGGTGGGTGTGAGGGGGTGGGTGTGAGGGAGTGGAAGGGGAGGAGGGGTAAGGGGAGGAGGTGACAGTGGAAAAGAACAGCCGTATCTGTCTTGAGATGATGCTGTGGAACTCTTCTCTCACGGTCGAGAGAATGTCATGAATTAGGAGTGGAAACACTTCTTCACACAGCTGAACCTGCGGTGAGGAGAAGTTCCAGTTTCTAAGCCTGTCAAATGGGTTATTCAGCACCCCTGGACTTGATAGACAGGTTTCTAAACCAGTCAAACGGGTTACTCAGCTCACCTGGACCTGACAAACTGGTTTTAGGAGCAGCAACACTTCGTCTGTGACTCCTCCGCTGTTGATGATGGTGGTGACCAGCTGGGTGACCCACTCACGGTGGGATGAGTGGTTGCTAGGCAACCAGAGCTCCGGCACATCAACAAGGGTGGGGAAGGAAGTGGGAGGTGAGGGAGGGAGGGGCTGTGAAGTGCTAGAAGAACCCTTGTGTGTGTGTGTGTGTGTGTGTGTGTGCGCGTGCGCACGGGAGAGAAGAGAAGGATTAATCCATTAACACACCCAACGTAACACAATGTGATGCTGCATAACACTGCATAACACAGAGCCCTCACTTTCCTCTTCTTCTGAGGCTTGAAGGGCTCAAGGTAGAGGTGCCAGCCATCCTCCAAACATATCTCCTCCAGTTTCCCCAGCACTTGCCCCCCAGTCTTTGTAGCCAGAACTCCACGAAGACACTCCCCACTAGCACACACCACTTCAATGCTAGCAGAGAAGAAAGAAACAATTACAAGCTCCCCTCTCCTTCAATGCTAGCAGAGAAGAAAGAAACAATTACAAGCTCCCCTCTCCTTTAATGCTAGCAGAGAAGAACAATTACAAGCTCCCCTCTCCTTTAATGCTAGCAGAGAAGATAGAAACAATTACAAGCTCCCGTCTCCTTCAATGCTAGCAGAGAAGAAACAATTACAAGCTCCCCTCTCCTTTCCTTAACACGGTAACATACGCAAACATCAGCCTAAAACAATAATGAAAGAAAGTTCTTTTTTATAAGGTCCCAATTCGTTGATTTTTTAGTTTCTCATCAAGTACTGCACACCATGCGGGCGGGCGGGTATTACCATTATTCATAGCCGGCAGATATTTCTCACGAAAGAAGCCAACAAATGGTAGGAGGATCAATGCTCGTTATACGCCATTGTAGAAGGGGTCTTTTGGATGCTGTGCAGTGGATAGACACGTTTGTTAGCGTTACGTTCATCGCTACGCTTACCCGGCTCGTTACTACGTTGTTAGTATACGAAAATAAGGATAAATTCGATCATAGAAAATCCATGCGGGCAGCTGATGAGAAACTAATAATCAACGAATTGGGGCCTAATGTTTGTGACTCACTCTTTGTCAGACAGTAAGGTAGCAAGGCTGTGGAGTATTTTAGTTGTGTAGCGCATATTGTAGGACCAAGCTGTGGGGAGAGTGCTGGGGTTGAATGAACCTGGAGGAGAAGGGAGGAGGGAAGGGGAGGAAGAGAGGAGGGAAGGGAGGGGAGGGAGGGGAGGAAGGGAGGAGGGAAGGGAGGGGGGGAGGGGAGGAAGGGGAGGAAGGGGAGGAAGGGGAGGGAGGGGGGGAGGGGAGGAAGGGGAGGAAGGGGAGGAAGGGGAGGAAGGGGAGGAAGGGGAGGAAGGGGAGGAAGGGGAGGAAGGGGAGGAAGGGGAGGAAGGGGAGGAAGGGAAGGGAGGGGAGGAAGGGAGGAAGGGAGGAAGGGAGGGAGGGAGGAAGGGCGGAAGGGAGGAAGGGAGGAAGGGAGGAAGGGGAGAGAGAAGGAAAAGACGAAGAGAGCAAGGGAGGGAAAAAGAGGAAGAAAAGATGGAGGGAAGAGAAAGAGAGGGAGAGGAGAGAGATGGGGAAGGAGGAAAGAGGAGAGAGAGGATGCATGGATATATAGATGAAAACAGTAAGACCACACCTACTCAACAGGCACATTAAATTACATGACCTGTTGGCCCCGCCCACTCACTTTGGGAGTTTCTTGCAGTGGGTAGTGCAATGCACCTGAGATCAATGGGTCCAATTTCCCCCAGACACCTCCCCACCTCCCCGCACACTCCTCCACTGCCACTGTCACCGCCAGCAGTGTCCTGACACAAACCAACAAGACCCTGAATGAGGTTTACAACTGGGGTTGGATCTGAGGGATGGGGGAGGAGGGAAGGGGAAGGAGGGATGGGGGAGGAGGGAAGGGGAAGAGGACAGTGGGGAGGGGAAGAGAAAAAGAGAGGGAGAGGGGAGGAGGAGGGGGATGAGAATTACTGCTTTTGACTGTCTACCTCTCAGTTCTTGGAAGGAGGATTCACCACGCTGTATCAAACATGAGACTTCCAGCCAGGTCGTGTGTAGCAGTGTCTGCAGTGCCTTCAGCCCCTCTCTGCGAGAAGAACGTGGACACTCCTGCCCAAGAGAGAGAAATCTCTGAATCTCCTCAGACAGTGAAGCTGCCCCCATTAGCTCCTTCAACTCGGCCTGCTTCTGGCACAGCTTAGAGAAAGGTTCAGCTGGTGGGAAGGGATCTAAGGGAGCCACGTATTCTGCGAGGACTTCCGACTCTGCCCTCAGTATCAGAAATTTCAGCACAGCCAATGCCTGCAGGAGAAAAATCATCATCTGACATCATGTGACCACACCTGACATCATGTGATGACACCATGTGACTATTACCTGACATCATGTGACCATCACCTGACATCATGTGATGACACCATGTGACATCACCTGACACCATGTGACCATTACCTGATGTCACATGATTATCACCCCACATCATGTGATCACAGTACCTGCTTCCCTTCAGTTGATTGCTGCTGTGCAAATGGTATCAGTGTAACAACGATGGTATGCAGGTGCTTCGTCAGCTCCTACGAGTAAAGAACAACAAAGCAAAGAAACAAAAACTAGGTTGATATATTTGTGCACAATGAAAGAAACAACAGTGTGTTTTGTGCTATAAGAAGAGCCTTATGTACCTTTGGGCAAGCTTCCAATGTGGCTTGGCAGAGTGTCAACAACACATTGCAGCATGGCGCAAAAAGTTCCTTCAATACCCCATCTCTTTCCTTTCCCTCTGGCTTGGTCAGAATTCTCACAACAGTGTGTATGGTATCCATGACAACAAATGGCTGGGTGCCTTCCAGACCGTCCCGCAGTTCCTTGCAGATGAGAGAGACAAAGAGACAATACGCAAGAAAAAGTCGTCGCTTTTCAAATGGTCGGTGGGTGGACTCGATTCTCGTGCTGAGAGAGAGAAGGATTTTCTGAATGTAGTCCTGGGAAATAGAACCAAAGAACAAGTAAAAAGTTTCATCCTTCAAACTTTAGTAAGTAACGTTGATGACAGAATCTTGTAGGACAGCCATGAAGTCTCGCAAGCCACATCTTTCACAGAGAGAGGAAGGGTCTGGTCACGCCGCCACAGTTGTCGCCGAGGAATGCAATTATCGAACAGCGTGGTTAGATAGTAAGATGCTGACATCCGCTAAATACGTTGTGACGTAATTGCTACTCCGTGACAACGGATGCAATCTATAAAGAGCGCAGATCTCATTGGTCACAGCAAGTTTCTGCCGTGGCGACAACTCTATGGTTGCAGTGTGACCAGACCCTTCCTCTCTGTGGCTTGCGAGACTAGACAGAAGATGTGGTAGAATATGGCAGAGTATGGTAGAGTATGGTAGAGTAATACTGCTTGAGTGTGCATCACACACGTCCCAACTGACCTTGCTCCTGGAGAGGAGCCTAACGAATGAAGTCCCAATGGCTGTGTTGCCATAGCAACTAGGCATGTAGTCCAGGGTGGCCCGTATGGCCAGGGAGGTGTAGTGAGGTGGACAAGGCTCAGGGTCACTGGGTCTGGTGAAATCACATGACAGTCATGTGACTATCAAATGGCATAAACATGTTACTAAGCATGTTGCTAAGATAAGACTTAAGTCTTGGTCGAGTAATGTGGTGAAATTCAGCTGGTCAGTAGTGACTGTATTCTATCGAGGTGACAGTCTCATACCTCACTCCCACGAAACTAGAGTTTACGAGACTGAAGTTTACGCAGGACGTTGAGCCTTACTTGCAGAACTTGGCGAGGTGAGTGTTGGCAGTGTGGGGTTCACACATTCGCACCAGAAGTTCCACCACAAACTCATCAATGGAGTATTGAATGGTCTGTGCTACAACCTGAGAGCCATACAGTAAGTGCAATAGTGAAGATGCATAACTCTTGTCTACCTCCCCACCTCCCTCTTACTCTACTTATTTTCCTCCCTCTCCTTATATCCCTCCCCCCCACTCCCACACATGCACACCTCCTCCCTCCCCACTCCCACACATGCACACATACCCACACACACACACATGCACACCTCCTCCCTCCCCACTTCCACACATGCACACCCCCCCACACATACACACACTCCCATTCACTTCTCCTACTCCTCCTTTCCTCTCTCCCCCCCTCCCCATCCATCCACTCAGACACACACACACACACACCTCCTCAGTGAGATTTCATGCAAAGTTATGGCCGATGGTGGTACAGGTCTGCCTACCCCTTCCCTCTTTCCCCTCCCCTCCTCCCAAATCTCCCACACAACACCTCCCCTCCTCCCAAATCTCCCCACCAACACACACCTCCCCTCCTCCCAAATCTCCCCCACCCACACACACCTCCCCCCCTCCCAAATCTCCCCCACCAACACATACCTCCTCAGTGAGATGCCGTGTAAGAAGATTATGGCTGGTGGTGGCACGAGTCCGCCTCCCCCTCCCCTCCTCTTCACTATTCTCACTGCTCTGCTGGGCATAGCTGGTGAGGATGAGCACCAAGCTGGCAGGGAGGGAGGGCTGGAGAAGGTCTGGGAGGGGAGAGTGAAGGAGGTTGGAGAGAGAAGCGAGGGAGGGCTCGTCAGCCAGGTAGACCAACTGCGGAACAATCAGGTGCGCGTAAGACCTGTTAGTTGTGTAAGGAAGAGAGGAGGGAAGGGGAGACGAACAAACTGAAGGTTGTTTCTTAGCCTAATTCTTTTCAAACTAGTGTTGAAATGAGGCCGTGCCCTCTACCAAAGGCAAGAAGAGGGAGGCAGAGGAGGAGAGAAGTGGAGAGGCAGAGAGAGAGACAGAGGAGAGATTAGAAAAGGGGGAAGGAGTGGAGGAAAAGGGGAAGAGAGGAGAGAGGGGAGAAGAGAGAGGAGAAGGGGAGAAGAGAGAGGAGAAGGGGAGAAGAGAGAGGAGAAGGGGAGAAGAGAGAGGAGAAGGGGAGAAGAGAGAGGAGAAGGGGAAAAGGAAGAGGAAAAGTGGAGAAGGGAGAGGAGAAGGAGAGAAGGGAGGGGAGAAGGGGAGAGGGGAGAGAGGAGAAGGGGAGAAGGAAGAGGAGAAGGGGAGAAGGGAGAGAGGAGGAGAGAGGGGAGAGAGGAGAAGGGGAGAAGGAAAAGAGGAGAAGACAAGCAGGAGAATAAGAGTAAGGGAAGTCTGGAAATGATTCATGGCAATAAAATCTGAATGTTAGCAACCACACATTGTCATGGATACGTACTTGAAGAAGTGTTCCTTGTTGCTGAAGCCGAGGAGTCCGAAGGGGAAGTCGACCAGTTGAAACCCATCCTCCAACCAGGAGGAAATGAGACCAACCAGCATGGTCTCCAGGAAGGCACGAAGGGAGGGATAGCCAAGATAGGACACAATCTGACTGAGTGCCTAGTGAGACAAGAAGAGACAAGTTACGCTGATGAAATAATGTGCAAGCTTTTTATTGTGAAAGTTTAACAACACGTACAGGAATAGACCATTATTATTAGTTCAGTGGCTTCTCAGTTGGCTCCTGCAAAAATTGAAGAGAAGGTTATCTGTTACCAACTTGAGTTCGGAAAATAACTTGCTGACGTTTCAACTGAATGCTCTACTTGTCATCAGGGTGAAAGTAGAGCATTAAGTTGAAACGTCGGCAAGTTATTTTCCAAGCTCAAGTTGGTAACAGATAGCCTTCCTCTTCATTTTGTACTCTTCTTTGTCATAGCTACAGCAAATACTAAAAGATGGTAGTATGTTGTGCAACCGTTTACAAAGATACTCTCCCACAAAATGTTTTCTTTTACACAGTTTAAGATGGAACTACAGTAACCTTGGAGACGAGGTCTTCATCAATGTGCCGTTTACCCACGGCTGTCATGAGAATAGACACTACTCTCCGCTCACAGACGGGTGAGGTGCACGCCTCGTACTGCAGTGTTGTGATCATGCTGGCCACACGGTTGACAGAGTCGTCTTCTGCACTTAGTTCATCTTGGGATGTCTGACAAGTGTGTGTGTGTGTGTGTGTGTGTGTGTGTGTGTGTGCGTGCGCGTGTGTGTGTGTGCGCGTGTGCGTGCGTGTGTGTGCGTGTGCATGTGTGTGTGCAGGATCGAGGGATGTCAAGAAAGACTACAAAGTAACTATGAATTCACACCTACCCACACCCACACACACACACACACACACACACACACACACACACACACACACACACACACACACACACACACACACACACACACACACACACACACACACACATATGCACACACACAAGACTCACTGTGACCAGATGTGCGTTCTCCAGCATCTTAGCCACTTCCTGAAAAATCTCCTCCTGCACTGCACGAGGAAGAAGGGCCCAAGAGCTCCGGTCTCCAAGGTAGAGTGAAGGGACCACCCTTGCCATGTGCATGCGGACAGCATGGTGTGTATCATTCACCATGGTAACTAGGGCCTTCCGTGGTGAGACATGATCCTCAGTGGTCTCTGGGTGGAGGGAGGGGGGAAGAGAGAGAAGGAGAGGAGGTGAGGGGAGGGAGTGGAAGAGGAGGAGATGGAGGGGAGGGGAGGAAGGGAGGGAGGGGAGGAAGGAAGATCAGAGAGGGGAGGAAGGGAGGGAGGGGAGGAAGGAAGAGCAGAGAGGGGGGGAAGGGAGGGAGGGGAGGAAGAACAGAGAGGGGAGGAAGGGAGGGAGGGAGTATTCACCTCTCTTCTTCTTCTTCCTGACAACAATGGTGGTCCACAGCTCACCAGGATCCACCTCAAAGCATGCCTGTACAAACTGTGCCAACTCCACCCGCACAGTCACATGGAGCATACCTTCGCAGTACAAGTTCCTGAGAAAAGAGACGCACATTGAATCGATCGTAACTCAGACTGGAGAGGAACCATATACGGTCAGAGTACATACTCGCATCAAACAATACATCAACTACTGTAGATGAAAAAATTTCCGCCATTACATCAACTGTGCAGACTGAAAACTTTTCACCGTTAAAATATTTTCATTGGTGTGACGATGGCGAAAATTTTAAATACACAAAAAATGAAAACACGTACATGCACCACATTAAGCACAAGTTATTCTTAGCAAAATTTCTTGATGTATGTTAGTCACATGACATTACAACAAGTTACACTGTGTCAACTGACCAGAACACTGACAGGATGGTCCTGCATTGCTCTCGGGCAGAGCTGTCCTCCGAGGTGGCTCTAACGTGAGGGACAAGGAGAGTTAGAACTCGCAGGCTCTCACGGTAAACACATTGGTTGTTGCGATGGATATTCAGCACTTGGCTACAAAAGAGAGAGACAGCACTTCATAGTCTCATGACCAGACCCCACCCCTCACAGTCTCATGTCCAGACCACTTGATCATGGGTGGGTCTGGGCATGATACTACTGAATCAATATCACAATGAAACATGCCAGTTTCCACATGATAGTCACATATGGCTGGTATACAATAAGTGGTCACATGATCAAGTGGTGGAGTGTCACATGAGGTCACATGATCAAGTGGTGGAGTATCACATGAGGTCACATGATCAAGTGGTGGAGTGTTACATGAGGTCACATGATCAAGTGGTGGAGTATCACATGAGGTCACATGATCAACATACCCCAGTACTTCCAGCAAGCCTCCAAGTATTTCAGCACTGAGACTTTCGTCTTCTGAGCATGAGGCAGCAAGGACCTCACAAGTTTTGAAAACCTGCACAACAAAATGATGATACCTCTTCCAAGCTTTGCAAAATCAATTTTTATACTCACCATTTGGACACAGACTGGTGTTGAGAGCTCCAGAAACTAGAAAGAGAAAGATAAAGAACCATAAATATTACTTGGCAATGTTTCAAGCCCAGTAAATGTCCAGAAGAGCGATAAATAGCCTGTCTACTTTGAAGTATCTTGCCTCAGTTGTGAATAAACATTGTTTGAGGGTATGAAACGAAAATCGAGGAAAGTAAAATAAAGGCTGGTAATCACCAGGAATTGGCCCAGAATTCCTCGCTTGAGCTGCCAGGTGTGTGACTGAAGCATTCAATACATATGAATTGTGAGGGTGGGCGGTTGGTTCCCTGGTGGTCGTAACTCAGTGGTCAGCCCACTGGCGGCTTATGCCAGGACCCTGGGTTTGATTGCCAGCCTTTTAAATTTCTGTATTTCGAACAGTGTTTAGCCTGTCTATTACCTAGCAACATGGCCAGCACCGAAAACACTGTAACCTTTCAAAATGCTTCAAGCAACAGAAAGAAAAAGATGCTATAATCACTAACCTCCTCACTGAGCATGCTCAGTAGCAATGTTTGGGTATCAAATGCTCCCCCGGCCTGGCAGTGGTTTGTTCCATCACTGTCACTCGTCCCACCTGGGGTAGACACAGTGGCACCATACCAGTGGCATAGGAACACTGCAGCCTCCAGCTGGGCAGCTGTCTTCTCATTGAGAGTCTGAGTTGAAATGATGTCGGTGGGACCTACAGTATGCAGGTTGATATACAGGGTCATTCAATGTTAGGCTACTTCACACAATGTTACACAACTTCATGCAATGTTACACAATCTTCATGCAACATTATACAATGTTATACAACTTCACGCAATGTTACACAATGTTAGGCAACTTCACACAATGTTACACAACGTTATGCTACTTCATGCAAAACACAATTACAATATGGTGAAACCCTTGGACTAAAAAAAGAAAAAAGCATGTCGTTAGGGAAGATACTCAATGGTATGAAGTGAATGAGAGGGATTTGAACGCTGGGCGGTTGCTAGCTCAGTGGACAGAGGCAGTGGACAGAGAGAGTAGGCTGAGAACGAGGATCTTATTTCAATGTTACCTATCATGGTGGTACTGCTGGGTTCACTCTGCAAAGAGGGGCCACTGTCAGGCATTCCAAGGTCCATTTCATCATCAAACGTTGGAGAGAACCCTCGGCTGTCTGCCACACTGTGGGGGCGAGAGTTGGTGCTAGAGTCTCCTAGGCTGAACGCACTGCCAGAGACACTGGGAGCCGTGGGGAGAGTGGGAGGTGGCCACTGGGGGGAGGAGAGGGTGAGAAAAATGTCGCTTTTCATCTTCCCCTTCTGGTGTCTCACCTACCTTTCCTTGTGCTAGCTTTGAGATGGTCTCGAAAAACTCTGCGGGGAGGGAGAGAGTGCACACCTTCCTCACCACCTGTATCACCTTAGAGACAGAGGGAGACAGCTGAAGGGGAAAAGGAGGGGGATGGGAGGGGAACAGGGAGGGAGGGAGAGGGAGGGAGGGAGAGGGAGGGAGGGAGGGGGGAGGAAGAAGGGAGAGGGAACAGGGAAAGAGAGAAAGAGAGGAGGGAGGAGAGATGGAGAGAGGGAAGGAGAGAGGGAGAGATGGAGAGAGAAGAAAGGTGGAGGGAGAGGATGGAGGCGGAGAGGAGGGAGGGGTGAGGAGGGAGGGGGAGAGTCTAAAATGAAAACAAGTTGTGGCTGGTCCAAGGTAATAGGTGAGGAAAGAACAAGCAAGGTTACTAACCCGGCTGTTCTTGAGGTGGCTGAACTGGACTAGTGAACGCAGAGTTTCCAGGACTGTCTGTGTTGTCAGGTAGTACACTGGCTTCTCTACACTATTCCACACTGCGTCTTTCAGCGTAAGAGAGACTCGCTTTAACAGCTCCTGAGAAGAGAGACAAACAATCCACCGGGGGGAGGGGAGGAAAAGAATAGGGCAAAGGAGAAAGAGGAAAGGGAGGAAGGAGAAGAAGAAGGAGGAAGGAGAGGAAGAAGGAGGAAGGAGAGGAAGAAGGAGGAAGGAGAGGAAGAAGGAGGAAGGAGAGGAAGAAGGAGGAAGGAGAGGAAGAAGGAGGAAGGAGAGGAAGAAGGAGGAAGGAGAAGAAGAAGGAGGAAGGGTCAGCTGGTCCAAGAGGGCCTAAGAACACACAAACTCACAGGCAAGCTTCTCATGGCCAGTGTCTTTCTGAGCTGGTCGGCATGGGTGAAAGCCTCACAATGGCACAGGAGAAGCAATACATGGGTCAGGAGGCAGCAGTGGTAGGCCTGGGCCTCCACTAGGCAGGCCAGCTGCTGGACATGCTCACGATGAGTGAGACATCCCTGCAGGTGAGGAGGGAGGGGAAGGGATGGGGGAGTACAGAGTTTAGAGTTTATCTTTTGCTTGATGGTTGATAACCTCAGAAAATAACATTGGTTTATACAAAAACATTTGCAAGCTCAGCAAAATGCTCAGATAAGTGAAGATTTGATTCCACCCCTCTCACTCTCATGAGAAAAATAGTCAAGCATACCAAGTCGAAATTCTTGAGCTGACATGCATTTAGGTGGATACAAAACTAACCAGACAGTTCTCACTTAAATCAATGTATCAGTGTCATGGTACATTAGTCAGAAACTAACATCCCACCCATGCTTGTGTATCCGTACATGCACATACATAGCAAACAAGATACATGCTATTCAGGTGTGACAAAGAGGCGTGAAAGCTCTTGAAAAACACCATTAGCTCTTGCACTTTTCTAATTGCACAAGCACTTTGCAATCGTTTGTGTCTTAAGTGGTGAGTCAGCAAAGTGTAACTAAGCAGCACCACCCAACATCCAATGTGATATGCGGCTGTTACTATCCATTAGCTGCAATTAGAAGAGTGCTCTAGTCATCAGACAAGGTTACCAGTCAGAGGACAAACATCCGTTCACCGTGACAAATAGGCCATTGTGGGGGCGAGCCTGAGTGGCTACGTTGCTGCCAACTCATCCTATCAGCTTTGAGCACGGAATGTTTGTACATGCGTACTTGTAGTGGACCAAGTCATAAGGTGGATGGAAGTTCAATGATACAATAGGAGTTTTGGCTTACAGTTGATGTCAAAGGTCTACCAAGCACACATGGACCTTTCAAGCTAGTCTCACAAGACTACTCATAAACTGTATGATAATTGAACTTGACGGATGTGTTGTTAGATGGTGGGTTCACTCAAAGCTAGTTGCCTTTTTGCACCACTTTCTAGTCTCATCCCCAGGCTCTGTGTCTACCTGGGAATGACACTACCACTCGTTAGCCACGAAAGAGGCAGCTAGCTTTGACTCAGCCCAATAACGCTCCTCTTTAGTGTAACTGCCGAGGGCTGACATTGCTACAATGACGTTGCCATACTTAACCTTAGCCCCGTATCCAGGCAAAGTTGAGCAAGGATTATGTACATGAGGCTAGCCTAAGCTCATACAGATGTACGGAGAGAAAAACCCGTGTTATTTGTATTACCATAATTCAACAATTCCAGTTACCTCAACGTCAATTGGCTGTAACAACATTTCTGCTCGCTTTGCTAATAAATCCAAGAGCAGCGCTTGAAGGACTCCAATGGTGTTTTCCCTACAAAAATAAACACACTCAAAACACAAGCAAAACATGTCTACATTTGTAGAGACACAACGGGCGTGACAGATACACCATTTGTTGATGTAAAAAACCATCACCATGGCAACAAGCTAGTTACCTAGACAGTGAGGTGGGTTGGTTGTCGCCACTGTGTATATTGGGGAGAGAGAGAGGCTACAGGGGAAGGAGGAGAGAGTTGAAGAGGGGAGAGTAACAGAGGCTATGGAATATAACTGATATGGTGCACAGCTTAAATTTTGTTTTTTTTTAATATGATAAAAACAAATCTGTTTACATATGTTACAAGCCTAATCAGTGTAACCATGTTTTAAATCCTAAAACACAGACATGTGTGTGTTGTCAGTAAACATCCAAAAGATAAATTGTTAAAATAAAACAACATGACACGTTGTTAGGGGACACAAAAACATGACAAAACAGTAAACAATGTCCATCAGTAAACAATGTCCAGTAAACAATGTCCATCAGTAAACAATGTCCATCAGTAAACAATGTCCAGTAAACAATGTCCATCAGTAAACAAACAACAAACAACAAACATACCACGTCAAAGGTGGATTCCAAGTAGATCTGTTCAATGGACGTCCATTGTCTCTCGAACTCATCCATGGAGCCGGCAGGATCCAGCAGCCCCCGCGCAAACGCAATAGTGCTGAGAAAAGTAAAAATACAGATGTGCATATCGCCCTTGATTTTCTTGAGTGCATGGGGTAATCTGGCCAAGAGATAGTCTGATGCATCACGTTAAATTTCTAGGGCTCTTTCCAGAATGTGGTTAAATATTTCGTGTGTCCACCTTCTGTCTACATGACGCTACATGAGATCACTGCATGTGATAAAACCTCCCAGGCCTTCTACCCTCCACATTTGCACTTGCTCCTGGAAGTGGTCTAATACTGGAGGCAGTGAAGGCCGGAGAATGAAGCTACATATTCCAATTAGAGAACACTTCACTAAACAGGAGAATATTTTTAGTTTCAAGGTTCCCATCTCTCTGTCCACATTAGAGACGTTCCACCGTATTGCGCCTTACCTGTGCGTACGTACAATGGCCTTTGTACAAAACATTAGCCCCCAAAAACACATTGCCCATACATAGTAGCTACACTTAGCAACACCTACCATTCATGCGTCTTGTAGTGTCTGTGTGTACGGGTTTAGTTAACTAATCTTAATGGGCATTGAGGTAATGTAGAAACAACATTCTATAACCGTTACCTAGGCAACACATAGGAATGATCAATAATTGGTGTGTTGCCTAGGTAATGGTTATATAATACAATAGTTATACATCTCCCTGAGGAGTGATCGCTTTACACACTAGGCTACCTGACACCTAACTACCCCCCCCCCTTCTCCCCCTCCCCCTTCTCCCCCTCCCCCTTCTCCCCCTCCCCCCCAGGGAAAACGCAAGGAGCCACTAATCGGTTCTCAAGCCTCACAAATAGAACATGATAACCACCGCTGACAAATTAGGCAGATGATGCAATAGCTACGATTTCGTATGAGATCATTGGCACAATCAACCAATCTTGAGTGTTTAGTCTGTGGGATGAGAAATTTTAATGAAACGTGAGAGGTTGTTGAGAATACGATGCATGGTTGCCTGGCTTTATCAATGCTTTTAATACTGACTCAGCAGATAGGTGGATATGTATGACTACTCACCCACAAAATGATCCATACACATGCCCGGTGGGGGGATTGTCTCAGGAATATGATAATCATTGGTGAAACAATTAATGCTAGAGGATTATGAGGGCTAGGGGTTATGAGGGCTGGTGGTTGCCTGGTGGTCATAGTGGTCAAAGCACTGGCACCTCAAGTTTGATTCCTGGTGACTGCCAGCTTTTAATTTTCCTCCCATTCACCATCATACAAACATGTCTTTTAGCCTTACTGTTATCTTGAGTGAATGTTGACACAATGTAATATCTGTTATGATACAACAGCTCATGTAGTGTACACACAACAACACACACATGGCACCAGACAGTTCAGCAGACTTTGCAGAGACTGACTGGCTAGTAAACATGACAAAGATTAAAAACTGTCAACACACCTACCTACCTCTCTTGGTGGTACATCTGCTTCAGAAACGGCAGGTGTATGGAGCCGCAAGACCTTTGGGTGAGTGCCACCAGCATGTGTGCCATAACGACTATGGGAGGCCTGGAGGAAGAAAGAGTTGCTATCAAGGGGTTTTACGATTTGGTTAGTGGGTAGAAAGTTTAGATGCGTATACCTGTTTGCTAATTTGATCATTCCAGTTGGAAGTCCATTCACGGTTCCCTCCAAATGTGCCTCACGCCCTCCCCCTCCCCCTCCTCGCACTTCACTGGTCGGCAACATAAACTGAAGCAGTTGAGACCGAAGAGGGTAGCAGTTGGTGGGTGTGGCAGTGGGTGTGGTCAACGTGGGATGAAGCGACTCGGGGAGGGGGTGATGACGCAGAATGGAGGAGAGAAAGGACACCACTGGCCTAGGAGATACAGGTAAGTGTGCAAATGACACATTTGTATATTGTACTTATGATATTTACCAGACAAGAGAAGTTGTAGCTATGTCAGAAAAGGTTGTGAGTTAGTTGCCATTACTTGTAGCACTGATTTTTTGTGTGACCTGTAGTACATTACAGGATGTACCTACAAGGCTTCGTTGTTGACTCCAGAACGTTTGTACTTATGCTAAAATACCGACAAATCTGGTTGTGTCAAAGACTGCCATCTGAAAACTATATACAGCGTCCTTCTTACAGTGTCGTATATCAACTCTCTCAATCATGCAGCCAAAAACTGGTTCACTGTCAACTAGCTGTCATAGAGAAAGCGTTACATAGCAACCTAGGTGCATGTGTCAAACCCCATTAGGGTAGAGCAGAAACCACCTTCAACATTTGATTATGATGTTCAATACCATTACTAGGGCAGACATAACAACACGCAGTTAGCCTTGACAGTTAGCAGCCCCTCAGCAGACCTCAGCCATTTTCATATATCATGCTGGTTCTAGATCCTGGTATTCACTGGTGTGAACCCAAGGTTATTACAGAGGAAGAGGGGGGGATATGGAGTGTGTAGTAGACACTATGGGGGAGCATGGGGGTAAGATGATTAATGTGATTATACCTTGTTGGTAGGTTGACAGCTGCATTCAGCAATTTCCATGGTTCCAGATCACACTCCACCAGACGTAGCTATACATTCAACAAAGAGATTGATACTCTGGCATGGAGACTAAATTTTATCTTTTTAGCGTGAGCTGTAATACCAGCTAGGGGCACTTACATGTATATTAAATCTCTACCATTTCAATTCACTCAATTACACACACATGTCCACAATACACCCTTGGATACTGTTACCATAGCAACTTCCATTTTTTTAGCAAAAGGTCTATCTTTCCTGTTGTTTAATATTGAGAGGACACTTGTTATAATGAGATGTGTGGGGGTACTGAAGCTCATTAGTCGGTTAACGAGCACAGGAATGACGGCTAACAAGTAGGTTAGAACTTTGCTTACATTACACATGTTACACAGTGAGGGCTTAATGGTACTGTTACCATAGCAACAAGATTTTGACCCCTAATTTCTGAGCCACTAGGAGAGGCTAGGAGGGAAGGGAAATAATAAAGACAAGCTAGGGTGGTGGGTAGCATTATTATACAACCAATCATAGTTTGCACCTACCAGTCATGGCTATATGCCACTGTAAGCATGTAAACCATATATGTGGCAGTCCCGGATAGAAATCAAATATTATTCCGTCACGTATTTCGAGTGCATCACCGAGTTTGACGTGCTATAGTGCTGAACTTCTGCTAGGGGCGGGACTCATACGCATTTCATAGATGTATCAGATATTCATGCATTTACATAGCGCGTATGACCCCCACCCTTAGCGGAAGTTCAGCGCTATAGCGTGTCAAACTCGGTGATGCGCTCAAAATACGCAACGGAAGAATATTTGATTTCTATCCGGGACTGCCACATATGCTTAATTAGTCCAATAACAGGTCTGACCACAATGAATATGACTTATGAACGGACAGTACATCCCAAGATCCAAAATAAGATATTAGAATGCACACGCCAGAGGAAGTGCGTATTGGACCTTATAGCTGATTGCATATTTGTTAGTTGTGCACCTTCTCCGGAATGAAACGTTTGCTCACCAACAAGCGTGGGAAGATGGCAAAACCCGTACTGGGGTTGTATACCCCAAGACAAAACATTTCACTTAAGGGCTTCCCCTGTTCAATGAAGCATTAAGTACTTAAGCAGTTACTGAGGCAGTTCAGTCTAAGCATCTTGGGGTGCGGTTTAGACAACTTGCTACTGCACGAAAAATTAAACTTTGAAATATTAGTGTTTCACTAAATTAGAGTGGAATCATTAGTATACATGTTACCTCTATGAGAGTGGTGAGAAGGGTGTATCCCTGTTCCTCTGCTGTGTGAACACTTACCGTCCTGGAAGGAAATCAGATGTTAAGTCAATTTCCTCTGACATGGTGGAAATGCAACATTAGCTACATAAACAAGGCATAAATGGTAAATGATTATGCGGTGGGCGGTCTATTTGTGCTTATCTGGACCATTTCTCACACTATCAATTACCCGCTAAAAGATGAAGGAAGAGAATTCATGACCGAGGTGTGCACATATGAGTGGACTGTGTACACATAACTATAATGCTAAATAATTTAATTTTGATAGCAACAAGAGTCATGGAAGCACACACAATCATTCATGTGTGCACACACTACAGTGCACACACTACAGTGCACACACTACAGTGCACACACTACAGTGCACACACTACAGTGCACACACTACAGTGCACACACTACAGTGCACACACTACAGTGCACACACTACAGTGCACACACTACAGTGCACACACTACAGTGCACACACTACAGTGCACACACTACAGTGCACACACTACAGTGCACACACTACAGTGCACACACTACAGTGCACACACTACAGTGCACACACTACAGTGCACACACTACAGTGCACACACTACAGTGCACACACTACAGTGCACACACTACAGTGCACACACTACAGTGCACACACTACAGTGCACACACTACAGTGCACACACTACAGTGCACACACTACAGTGCACACACTACAGTGCACACACTACAGTGCACACACTACAGTGCACACACTACAGTGCACACACTACAGTGCACACACTACAGTGCACACACTACAGTGCACACACTACAGTGCACACACTACAGTGCACACACTACAGTGCACACACTACAGTGCACACACTACAGTGCACACACTACAGTGCACACACTACAGTGCACACACTACAGTGCACACACTACAGTGCACACACTACAGTGCACACACTACAGTGCACACACTACAGTGCACACACTACAGTGCACACACTACAGTGCACACACTACAGTGCACACACTACAGTGCACACACTACAGTGCACACACTACAGTGCACACACTACAGTGCACACACTACAGTGCACACACTACAGTGCACACACTACAGTGCACACACTACAGTGCACACACTACAGTGCACACACTACAGTGCACACACTTACGTTGTACACACAGACACCATTCACACACATAACACATATTACTACACATATACTTGGTTGAATATGTACGCACATGTGACAAACACAGGTTAATGTAAGAGCAAGGCTCATACTAGTCTCGTTCCCAGACCTCTGGTGTGCGTGTACCATATCGAGGGTCTGCATGGGAACGAGACTAGGCTCATACACACTGCGTAGATGTGTTAAGACGTACTTGCCCGACATGACTGCATTAGCCTCGTTACCAGGCTTCCCCTCTTTTTACTCTTTGGTTTGCATTCACAATAATACACAGAGGAAGAAGAATGGCTTCTGTGTAGTCTATGATCACAAACCAAAGAGTAATAACAGAGTAAATAATGGGGGAGGCCTGGGAACAAGGTTATGCCTGCCTACCTGTTCTACCCAGGATTGCCAGGTAGGCACATTACAACACAGTACTTGGTCTTACTTCAGAGTGTTGAGCCATACTTTGTGCCAGAGGTCTCTCGTGTTAGGAGTGAGGGTGGAGATGGTGGATGGGTTCATGGCCAATACATTCAGACAGGCAAACAGCCAGCGAATGCTCTCGGGCCTACAGAGGGGAGACACAGATGATACCACTCTAATATCACCATGGTTACTAGGTATAATTACAGGGGACTACCCTTACAGGATTTGAGAGTACTCACTTTAAAATTGGTTACAGCCCAACCTCAACCATCTGAATAAGCTGGGACTAGGCAAAATTGACAATACTTAATTGGACTGTACTTAATTTGCTCAGTGTGCTTCTTTGATACGTACGTGATGGTGCGGGTAAGGATTTTTCTGGTGGGTACGAAAAACTACTCATAAACATCACTGCCTTAGGGTATAAGTTACAAGGGTTCTAAATTTGAAACAATAAAGTCAGGAGGAGATGCTCTAGGTTTGTGAGAACTTCTGAGCAAAGTGCAGAAGCATGTGAAAGGGTCTATAGGCATGCTCCCTCAGAAAATGCGAAAATTTGATAGCCTCTCAGGTCAGTTCTGAGGGATCGTTGCCATCTGTCTTGCATATCAATCCACCGTGTCTTACCCTCCCATATATCCACATAGTGTCACTCCACCACATGAGGAACTTAAGTTATTCGACTAGAGTATCTAATCTAGCTGACCAAGTTGAGCCTTGCCCCTAATAGTTCAAGCTATGCCACTGATTTGAAGGTTTGTCCTGGTTACACAGACTGCTGGTATCTAAGCAACACATACATGACACCCCTAGCACAAAATCACCATCCAACAACTAATTAACATTCCTTTGTTGTGTGGCCTTGTGTAATCACCATCAATGTAAACAATAGCCCAGCCACTCTGGCACTAGGACTATGATAAACAAGTCACAAGTCATGCCTTTCAGATAGACACGCCCCCCACACCATGCTTGCACCACCATCTTAAAACTGAAACAGTACTTATGAACCCAAGGCCAAACAAGCACTGGATGTTGCTTAGCAACCAAATCTAGTGGGTCGGGTGGGGGTGATAATGGGTGGGTTGATGGGGGTAACATCCAACAAATAAGTTACATTCCCCAGAAGGGTTCATGCTGTTCCATCTGTTTCACTTCGGGTTATTCAACTTCAAAGACCTGGTTGCTAAGCAACATCCAGTATTTTCACCTGTATTACTTACTTCAATGCAACACAATCTTAATATGGATACTGGAGAGAAGCTGGTATGCTCAGAGATTAGAGAAGCTAGTGGTGTATGCGTATGGGGTAGTTCTGTGTACAAATCAAACTCTATTGTGTTACATTACCGTATTCAAAGCACTATATCACTACACTTCCCTTTCATTAAGGGTGGGGCTCATATGCCATTGGTAGACGCATCAGAGACATATTTACCAGGACAGCCATATTTATTTCTGATAATATGTGGACAAACTATACCAGCCAGACACAACACGGCCAACTCCTCCTCCTCCTCCTCCTTACCTTTTTGTTTCTGCCTGCATCTTGTGCAGTTGTGCTAGCAGCGGAGTCACCTCCTCTGAGGGAAGGCTAGACGGCCACTTTGATAACAGCCAAACTATCAGCTGCAACCTGGCAACACGGTGTGTGAAGAGAGGGGAGAGAAGGGAGAGAGAGAGAGTTAGAAGACTGTGGGCCATTGGCAACATGGATTAAGAATATGTGTGTGTGTGTGTGTGTGTGCGTGTGTATGGAGAAGAAAATTGTAGGTCGTTAACTCAGTAACAGGGGGAGAGGACATGGAGGGGGAGTTGATAGGGGAGGGGGTGAAGAGAGATCAGTGTTACCTAGGTAATGGGTCATATTCCTGTTTACAACAGCAGTTATTAGTTTTGACTAAATTGGATTGTTGCCCTCACTTCAAACTTTTGAGAAGCCATACTCTTCTCTTTGATCTCGAATAAACGCACAAGTAGCAAATTTAATAACTTTATTTATTAGCGTACAGACATTTGGCAATTAGTGTGCAGGTGGCTTCTAATTTTCATCCAGAGGATAAAGGTAGATTTGCTTCTTCCCTGCGCCAAGGTCCTGGTACGTTGGTTCTAGGTGGGGTAATTAACTGATTTGTCGCTTCATTTGACAAAGCCTTCATTCCCGTAGGGTTTGTAGGTCAGTTTAATAACGACACTGTTTTGCCCTCCACAAGTCCAAGTTGCCAAAAGCAACCAACGCTCTTTTCCTCCGAGAAATTTCTTTAGAGAAAATTTCACTTTTACAAAGGCATTACAGAATTAATGCTATAGACAGTTTTCAACAAATCAGGCCTCTTGCTGTAAAAGCTATCACACCACCATTTGGACTACAAAAGCAACAATTTCAATTTTAGAGCATTTTGAGGAGCACTGCTGACCCAAAGGCCCACCACCACCTCCAAAGGGTGCCTCAAGCTTGTAACCATAAACACACAGCATGATGCAATAGCTATATCAGGTTTCTACTAAAATAGGCATTAACCTATTATGAGGCAATTATCATCAGCCTGATGGTGAAACAACCACTGACTATTTGAGAGGAACTGGCCAATGCTCTCCTTAAAACAAAGCCCCTCAAAGGCAGCTGCAAACTGTCAAGTTTGTTCCCAGATCCCTCCACAAAGCATATTACTTGATCTACTGAAAATCAAGACTGCTGACTCAGCATGCAGGCAAGCTTCTTGAAATCAAGCTAACTCAGTTGGCAGTCTTGTGCCAAGACCCTACTGGGGATCTTGCTGAGGGTCTGGCAAACAAGACTAAGCTAGTTACCCAAAATGAGATCATAATTCTCTATTTCACAACACTGCAGCAGTATTGCGCAATACCTAGCGGCTGACCATAATTAGGACTAATTTGCTCATAAATGGCAACAACAACTCAAATTAGGCAGTGGTTAGGGTGATCAAAGCATTGTGCCAAAACTAGGCAAACGTTTTGGCCTTTATTGCTAAATGGGAGCGGTGTACGGGAGCAAACAAGCACTCATACATTTCAAGCTCTCATACGAAGTGAAATGAAATCACTAATTCTCACTAAGGTGTGTGGCATCAGGCATTGTTATTTTAATTGCACCTAATCCCAGAACAATTTCAGTTAATGGATGCTCTCAAGTGTTAAATTAGGAGAATCACACACACAGGAGGTATATAACCACCATGCTCACAATACGCTCACACACACCAGAGTACTTGTTATGCTATTGAGGCAGTGCTTCAAGATTTGTACCATATTCGAGCAGCTTTTGGAAATTCTGCACTTTAATTTAAAAAGGCACTCAGCTTCTTTTGCTCGCATACTCACTGAGCAAGTCTTACACAAACAACGAAGGAGCAGCAATAAGTATCCCCCAAACCAGCCTTGTTCCCAGGAGCCATCTGGGAATGAGGCTACTCCGGGTGCACTGGTGTCCACTTTTATAGACCATTTTGCTGTCAACATCACATGATGTAACATGTAACTAACTGACCATAACACAAGAGCGGGGTTGTCTTGGTTGGAGCCAAGGTGGTCTCGAAGTGTGGCCCATCCTGACTGCACCTTGGCCCTCTTCCCTGCTGTAGAATGAGATCATACTGTGTCATACTGTGTCATACTGTGTCATACTGTGTCATACTGTGTCATATGTGTCACATGTCACATGTGTCATAATCATTGATGAATATCATTAAATGCTGCACCATAATGAAAGAATGCTATTATGTGGTATTGTATACATCATACTGGATCATATCAGAAGGCCTCACCACATGTACAATGCAACCATTGTCATGGTAATGATGTCGTTAAGCATCATACCTCATCATATTGCATCATACCTCATCATATAACATCATACCTCATCAGCGCTAAATATATTGCGGTTGTTTACAGACAACTGATTATTGGCATAATGAACAACTACTGTCCCTGAAACATACTACAGAAAACAAACATACCCATGAATCTTGTTAAAACCACACCCTCCCTGTGGGGTACCCATTACCTAGACAACACCACTGTACCAGAGTGGCATTTGCAACTGGACCTGTGTCTAATTGCTGGTGAATTGGTTTCTTTAGTTGGGCACATAATTTCTATTTCCTGTTTACTTTACATATGCATCTGTTCCACTGTCATGATGGTAATAGTTACAGCCCTCACCAATGCAAGCTAGACCATCCCCCAGGAAGGGATATAACTATTGTATAACCTGTATAAATGAATTTCTCTCAGCAGCTGCTTCATACGTACCTCTCGGGTGCACAGGGTCTGCAGTCATTGACAAACCAGCGCCCTCACGAAAGTACAGCACCTGAGAAATTGTCAACCTACGTGTCAACTAAACAATAAGACTGGATCAAATACTTAACGCTGAAACAGAATTGTTCTAGGAATGTACGTATGACATTGTGTAGTTTTTAATTACCTGCTGTACTGTGTCAGAGGCAAGATCAATCAACTCCGGTTTCTGACTGGTCTCCGTCTTCCTATAAAAGAAACACCATCTTAAGTTACATGTTGATGTGTCACATGATGTCACATGACAGTCATATGATGTCACACGAGTCACATGATGTCACATGACAGTCACACAATGTCATGAGTCACATGATGTCACATGATGTCACATGACAGTCATATGATGTCACATGACAGTCACATGATGTCACATGACAGTCACATGATAGTCACATGCTTACCCCATCCATCTCAGTCTGTGTGAAGCAGCCTCAAAGTCACTCAGAATCTGATCGTAAAGACGCTCCAAATTCCTCTAGGACGTGAAACAAAACACATTTCAAACCATTCTGTGTCTACGTCACATGGACGCACTTCAACGACTAAACTTTGCTATAAAACATGTTAAACTCCAGCCTCCGTACCTTCCACAAGTCATCATTTGTGGCCCATGCTCCCTCCTCATCAGTGTGTGTCCCCCGAGGATGATGCACACGCATTTGGATCCGGAGAAACTCAACCACCTGATCCTTCAGGGATGGTTGGCACATTCTCCACAAGTGGAGAATGTGAAGGAAAATATCTTCTCCTAACTTGCATAGACGCCCCCTTGCATTGACGGCTGCCACAGCTGAGAACACGTTCAGAGAAGCTAACAAATGTTCCAATACTTTATGGTTCTTTTCATGACTGCAGAGAAGGAGAAAGGGGATGTGGGGAGGGGGGAAGTGAGAAAGGGGATGTGGGGGAGGGGAGAAGTGAGAAAGGGGATGTGGGGAGGGGAGAAGTGAGAAAGGGGATGTGGGGGAGGGGAGAAGTGAGAAATGGGATGTGGGGGAGGGGGGAAGTGAGAAAGAGGATGTGGAGGAGGAGAGAAGAGAGAAACAAGAGGGTGGGGTAAGCTATATTTCAATTTGTACAGTGCAGAGTAGGAGTGGGAAGGAAAGGGGAAGGGGAGAGAAAAAAAAAGCGGGGGGAGGGGAGAAGATAGAGAAGACGGAAGAGGGGCCATGTTCAGTACTTCTTGTGGCTGCAGAGAATGAAGACTAAAGGAAGACACTCTGCTGGTGACATTCTATCTGGTATGAGTGACGGTGACATTATGATGATTATCAGCTTAATGAGAATTCAACAGGGTTAATCATCACCACTTTGAGTAACAGTGGGAGTGTGTCCAAAGACACTGTTGCTATGGTTACCATAGCGGTTTGAACATTGCAATTTGATCACTCCACTCAAACACGTTTTCCCATTCAGATAAATTAACAGACACTATCACAGAAGCTCAGAGCCAAAAAACGAGGCTATTCACATAAATTGCCTAATTAGCTTCTAGATTCATTCACTTTGCGACTGCCGCTCTCCTGTTTCCCGATATCCTGTGTGTTTAAACCCCGCGGTATAAGCTAAATGTTTACAGTGAAATCGTCAATAGCAACCACTGATATAGGCATCTCTTAGCCTCGTTCCCAGGCTCTCCCCACTAAGGAGCCGGGGAACGAGGCTAGGCATCTCTTTATCCTGGTCCTAGTTGTATTGCCTGTTACAGTGGTTACACACATAAGGTACTGACTTGATGTTTTCGAAGGCTTTGGTGAAGAAGGAGTAGAGTTCATCTGCTCTTATATCACACTGGGAGGAGGACAGGGAGACAATGGTGTGGATGGTCTTGGCCAGGAGGGTCCGGTCGTAGGATGGGTGTGGAGAGAGAAAGAGCCGACAGTACAGCTCCAGCAAATCTAATGGAAAGTGAGAGAGAATCAAAGTAAACAACCGTATGGCTGTTGGTGCCAGTCAGGCACTGGCACGGCTTGCAATGCCCCAGATGGGAGCCCACCTCCCCCTTCTCTTCCCCCCATGGCAACCTGCATCATGATGAGATTCGTCTTAGATGAATCTCGTTAGGAAGAAGTAATCAAGTATCACTTCCTGTTTCTATTCATTCAGTTACAGCTGCTCATACTCAGACTGTACAGACATTCACAGGTTGAAACTATATGTGGTGGAAGAGAGGGAGGAGAGAGAAGGGAGAGTGCATGCACTGTGTGCTGAGGTGGGCATGGGAAACTAAAAAGTTCAGGAGAGAAGGTATGCTCCACCATTACACAGGGGAGTTTGTTGCTAAGAGATTAACAGGAAATCATCATGCTGAGTGGCTGGGAAAGTTGAGGATGAAGACCTAACAGAAGGATTTTACGAAACCTACAATTACCAAAATTTGCTCAATTTGGTAATATTACCAACTGCTTAACAACGTCCTTTTAACGTCACAATTTAGCGACGCAAACATAAGCAAAAATGGTGCCCAAACGAGTCTAAACAAAACCATTAACCCACCACATTTTTTATGAATCTTGTGTTACTGTAAACAAGTTATCAGTCAGTTCTCCATGTGTGTGTGTGTGTGCATGTGTGCGTGTGAGGTGTGTGTGTGTGTGCATGTGTGCATGTGAAGTGTGTGTTGTGTGTGTGTGTTGTGTGTGTGCATGTGTGTGTTGTGTGTGTGTGTGTGCATGTGTGCATGTGAAGTGTGTGTTGTGTGTGTGTGTTGTGTGTGTGCATGTGTGTTGTGTGTGTGTGTGTGCATGTGTGCGTGTGAGGTGTGTGTGTGTGTGCGTGTGTGCATGTGAAGTGTGTTGTGTGTGTGCATGTGTGTGTGTGAGGTGTGTGTGTGTGTGCATGTGTGCATGTGAAGTGTGTGTTGTGTGTGTGTGTGTGCATGTGTGCGTGTGAGGTGTGTGTGTGTGCATGTGTGCATGTGAAGTGTGTGTTGTGTGTGTGTGTTGTGTGTGCATGTGTGTGTTGTGTGTGTGTGTGTGCATGTGTGCGTGTGAGGTGTGTGTGTGTGTGCATGTGTGCATGTGAGTGTGTGTTGTGTGTTGTGTGTGTGCATGTGTGTGTTGTGTGTGTGTGTGCATACATGTGTGGGTGTGTTGTGTGTTGTGTGTGTGTGTGTGCATACATGTGTGGGTGTGTTGTGTGTTGTGTGTGTGCATGTGTGTGTTGTGTGTGTGTGCATGCATGTGTGGGTGTGTTGTGTGTTGTGTGTGTGCATGTGTGTGTTGTGTGTGTGTGTATGCATGTGTGGGTGTGTTGTGTGTTGTGTGTGTGCATGTGTGTGTGTTGTGTGTGTGTGCATGCATGTGTGGGTGTGTTGTGTGTTGTGTGTGTGCATGTGTGTGTTGTGTGTGTGTGCATGTGTGGGTGTGTTGTGTGTTGTGTGTGTGCATGTGTGTGTGTTGTGTGTGTGCATGCATGTGTGGGTGTGTTGAGGGGTAACTTATAAATGTTACACTTGGTTTGGTTGCATATTGTACAGTAAGTGACAAAGAGGGCGGGAATGTATGGACAGCTGGTCTGTGACTGAATTTCTTATATAGTTAGAAAAGGTTGTATATAGTTTGCAAATACATAGTTTCAGGGTTTGTGTCTGATTTAGCTAAGCAGCTTCAAGGTTGAATAATTAGCTAGCTGCTAAGTTGGCTGACACCTTCATAAGTTGGGTTGAGTGTGTGTCTTGGATTTTAAACAGTGTTTGTGCTGGTTGTCATGACAACACAAGCACTCTGTTTACACTAACAATATTCACAACTAATTATCATTGTTGCAAAACTGGCCAATGAAATTCAAACGTCCAAAAGCATGCTTCACTGTTAAAACCAGTTGTAGTATGTAGTGCAAAACAACAGCAATGCATGTTCTTAGACATGGTGCCATGGCGACTACGACATATACACATGTGCGGCGGGGCATGCCATTTCTACCATAACTATCCAACAAAACGCTTGACAAAACAATACATAACGACTGACATGTGTAAACAAGTGACTTTTACAATATGCACACCCTTTAACACACAGCACTCAACATGTTTACAAACTATAGCAAACTAGATGCCATATACACCTTCTATATTATAATAGTGTCAGATAACTGGCAAGCATTCCAAAGTAGCAATAACAAAAGCGAGTTTAAACACGCTTAGAAAATCTCATGACATCATTCATCACAGGTGTGCAATAACAGTGGAGCGCAAACATTACAAGTAGGAGGCGACAATTAAGTGTCCACCCTCCCACTCCACTCTCTCTTGTAATGGCGCTACTGGACAAGCTTGTACAAGTAAACACTTAAATATGTGAATACAATCAACTTGGCCGGCTGTTGCTATCGTAAATTCCATTTAGCATCCCATAGCAGTAGGTGTTCCCACACCAAATTTGTATTAGGGTTGGGCCAAAATGTAAATGGCGATCAGGGATGTTGGTGATAAGTGCACAGTCAGCACCAATTTCATTTTAACTTTACCAAAAGTGCAAACATATGGGTGGTGGCTGTCCGAGTTGTTACAAGTCGGTCTTGCTCCTCCTATTGGCCAGTAAAGCATACAGCCTAGCCTGCCTTTGCAGTGTTGTTTTATGTCAACACAGCTGTACAATTCATTACAACAAGTATGCAGACATAGATGTGCAAGCTAGCTAAAACCAGTCAAACAAGCACACACACGCAAATAGTCAGCAAAGTTAAACATTCCTTCATCATTTCCCCACCACCTTCATCTCCTTCACCAAATTCCCCCCCCCCCCCCACCTCCTTTCTCTCCCTCCCCCCCCCCCCTCCCCCTCCTCACCCTCCCAGGTTTGCGAGTTCATCTGCAGGACGTAGTGGGGCTGAGGAAGAATATAGTGGAGTAGAGTTTGGGTATAGTCCATGCACAGCCACACCCCCATCTTCCATTCCAGCACAGAGGTCATGTGGTTGAGGACTTCTCGGATGATCAGACGGGGGCCCCCTGGGAGTGTGAGGGTGTGGGTGTGTGTTGTGTGAGATGGGATGTTGAGTGAGGGTATGAGCTGAGTAAGGGTATGAATTGAGTGAGGGATGCGATGTGTGGGTGCAATCAATATGGCAGTTGTTTCCATAGCAACAGACATGCGCTCCAGTCAGTCAGTCAGTTAGACATCGAAGTCATCGAGTTGTGACTTTGATGTCTAATAACAATGTCTAATAACTAACAAATCCAGTACACCAGACACAATCTCCTATTTATGGACAATGTTTGCCCGTTTGCCACCTCCCAATAACGCACATACACTAGCAAAGACTAAACTTTCAGAACCTGTCATTCGAGATGCCAGCATCAAGGCTTGACTGGCCTGTCAACTTGTAGAAGCTGGTGAAATTTTTTGTAATCACACCCTGTTTTGGCTAACGGTTTGAGATTTTGATGAAAGGGTACAAAAACACACACAGTCATTTCCTGCATCAACCGACAACAGACTATAAATGTATAACATCCCCAAATTAGACAGAAACACATCTAGCTAGCTTTCTCAAGCGCTATACTCGTCACATACCTTCATTCTGTCTACTACAAGTCCAAAAAAGGCTTCAAACGTGCACACACTAGAAATATGTACCCAGGTAGCTGGTATCTGAAGGAGGATGCCGAATGCTTTTGATTGACGTTAGGCAGAAGTTGAGGGAGGACGGGTAGAGTGTATGCTACAATGTACTGGGTCGGTGAAGACAATGTTTGAACACAGTAATATGAAACAGAATCCACATTGTTTTTAGGGGGCTCCCAGCTTGCTGATATATAGCATGTAGATATAAAGTCCAAAGTTTAATAGAATACCAGAGCATCTATAAATACACCAATTTCAATAATCTATTTTTAGTGTCTTTCTATATCCAATAGCTGCAGAATTGGAATCTCCTTAGGTATATAGGTGATACAATTATCAAAAGATCTATATTTAGCCAATTACAATTCACGGTAACTTCCTACAGTAGTGAACAGTTGTATTATTTACACTAAAGACAAAGCTCGTCTTACCCTGTACGCTAAAGACACAGAAATACGTACGATAGCTTGCACATATAGGACAAAGAAATGGTAAACAGCTAGCTTACGCTTGTTGGCCGCCCTGACATATGCTCGGAACATGTCTCCGACATCCTATGAAGTGAGAACCATGGTAACACAACAGTAAAACAACAGTAAACAGCTGTGCTTTCAACAATACTTCAGTCCTAGTTAGCAATATTCAATTAGGTAGGTATGGACTGCCAAGATTCAAACAAGCCTACAGTATACCAGAAACGGTGTCCCTACAGGGGGAGAGGAGGGGGTTCTATACCTGTTTGTGCTAACAAAGTGAGAAATGGTCCTGCCAGTGTTGACCAAGGCTGTTCTACAGCCAGCCAAGACAGCCGCCATGCGCATGTCATGACTATGCCTGCTCACCTCTCCCTATCTCACCCTTTTTGCTAGCGCAAAACCTATCTTCAAAACGGATTGCACCAACGGATAACATGTGGCCAAAGTCAGAGAATGCCAAAAGGCGTCACCAGTGGTTAAAGGGTTAACTTAAAATTTGGTCGTCTCCAGTAAGGTGGTCACACAAGGTAGACTCTACTTTCATTATGTACACATACTTACAGTCTAGCAAGCTAGACTTCTCTTGAAGCAATTCGAAGACCTGGGGCGAACTTTCCACTTGTCTACCCCAACAGTCTACACAAAACATGGTGTGTCTCTTACACAAGCAACAAGAAGTCATTCAGTCTAACTCAACCTACAAGAGGACCCTCTGAACGTCCATCTCAAATGCAAAGCTTTCCATTTGTCTAGCTTTACAGGCTACACAACATCCAAAACACGATGCAGCTGTTACAAGCCAAGATAGTCATTTTGTCTAGTCCAATTAGGAGCCTCTCTGAACGCCACAACTCATGTACCTTCTTCTTTGTCTGTCTACTGGTGTAAGCAGAGCTGCTCTGCGCTCCCTTGTCCTCCAGCTTAGCTATCCCCTCCGCCTCCTTGGTGACATGCACCACAACACTCCTGAAGAGGGTGCTCCATGTCACGCCTGACCCACGGGACTTTGGTTTAGGCTCACTGGTAGAGTTACTGTCAATATAGTCTATGATGTAGGCAGACTCCAGCAGCTCGCGTAGAGTAGTTGCCCATTTCTGTGGTAAAACAAATAATATTTCTAATTGAAGCACACCAAAACTTTCAGAGACTAATATAGCTACGTAGCCCACAGGCTACTTCCCTGATGCACTGATTTCGCCCTACTGTCTACCTCCCATCCCTCCTTACCTTTCTCTCTGTTATTCTATCGCTCTCAATGCCTCTCTGGGCGTTTACAAGGTCGCCTATATCGTGCTGGCTTCGAACTCCTTCTGCCATCAGTAATTTTCCCGCCAACGTGGCACGCTGCTTGTAAAGTTTTGACCAATCAAAATGCGGAAGTTGGTTGCCAATCAATCACACAATCATCTATACGAAAATTGACACAATGACTGTACATGTCGAATACACAAACATATCATTACAAAGACTAAGAAATATACAAAGAAACATTCAAACATTTCGAGTCAACAAAATACACATCTCGTGAGCTGTACAACTACCTGTCATTGTCTGTGTGAAAAAAATGACATGATACATAGTGATTTATGTGCTTGCATGATGGTCAGTAATGTTATGATCAATTTCACGAAACTTTGAGTTATATATGCTGCGGAGGGAAGAGTTGGGTTAAGGTCGCTCTAAGCCCTGTATTTTCAGTTGCTCAATGTTTTATTAACTCTTTTGATTCTCTCTTGGTGACTCCTGTACAAGTGTGGCCTCATCAAAACGTTCACCTAGATATGTGTGTACCAAAAAATGGAAAAACAAAAATAAAAACTAGTGCAAATATTTGTAAAAAAAATTGTACTGTGAATTCCTGACCCCTCTCCTAGGTAGCCTCGTTCTAGCAACTACATCGTAATTAACCTATAGCCTACTAGGTGACCAAGCACGAAAATGTTTGTGCAAACAAAACCCACCCGACCCTTATACCCTACCCCGCAGAAACACAGGGTCAAAGTACTATACGTTCCCAGGCCTTCCCATCGTCCAATCATGATTGTTTTACAGTATGCATACTGTAAGCACTCAAAAACTGGTTGAAGGAAGGCCAGGAATGAGGCTATCTCCTAGGCACACAGACATTACATATATAACATACCTAGATCCTGAAGGCCATCGTCAAGTTGCTGGACGTGGGTACCAACACCTTCGACAGTATCCTGAAGTTTCTCAGTTCCTTCTTTAACTGTACTCACTTCCCCCTGCACTTCTTCAATCTTACGATCCATTGTTGCAACTGTACCTTGAAGTGAGTGAACCTTATCGCCAACAGCTTCAACATTTGTATTAATTTCATCAAATTGTTCGGTAGTAGCCCTTCTATCACCTTCAATAGCGGCTACAACCTTATCGCCCTGTTTCTCAGCAGTGTCCCCAATGGTCTTACGAAGCTCTCGAACTTCCCCAACAAGCTCTTGCTGTGCTGCCAATTGTGCCTTCATAATACGTTCAATTTGAGGAGAGTTTCCAACTGATGCAGATTCAGTAACATGTAGTTGTTCAACAATGCGAGATTGTCCAATAGCTGGCATTGAGCAAGACTCAAGACCTCCAGTGTTCATAGCAGCATCGTATGATGGTAGCGATAGTGATGGAGGGGGGGTATCGTTTTGTGGGGGTGATAGTTCAGTAGGCGTAACCTCACTTGGCAATGTTCTGGTCATCCTATGAGTTACCCCATTGACTGCATCAACATCGTCACTCCTTTGCAGATCATCGCTCCTTTGCAAATCACGAGCCATGTCATAAATCGAGTTTGCACACTCTTGCACATTAAAGTGTTCATCACTGGGAGACGGCTCAAGAGAAAACTGATGAATCATGGTGCTCAATGGAACTGTAGACTTGGAGCCAAGCTGAACAAAAACAACCTTCTTGAGCTCTGTCACAGAGTGAGACCTGGATACAAGTTCTCTGACAAGCTCTGACAGGGGTGGGTCAATCACCTTTGAGGCGTCCTCCATGCTGTGGCTCCATATGAAATACACCACCTGGCAGTTGCTGTTATTCATTGCACTGTAAACACGCTGGCTATAACCGTTGAGGACTCTTGTTTCCTCAGATAGTATAACAGGATCCAGTGTGAGTCCGTGTTTGCTGGACAGTTTATCCGCTAGCTCTTGAAACGGAGTCACAATGACTATGACTGCAGGGGAGACAAACATTCAGTTTACTAGATAATACTGCTAGTGTAAACATGCTTACATGATAGACACACAACAAGACTTACACTTATCATCGGTGGTTGGCAAAGGCTGAGAGAGAGGAGGGGGTGTGTATCTCTGCTCCTGCGGTGGGGGTGTGTTTCTCAAGTTCTGTACTGGCTGTACCACATCAGCTGGCCGGCCACCTTCTCCCACTTGCTGTTCCACCTCAAGTTTTTCATCTAGGGATTGGATGCCTTCTTCCCCAGCTGCAGTGAACAATGGTCAGTTAAACTGATTATGTACAGGCACCTCAACATAAGCTATGCCATATAGAGGAAACTTACTGCCATCTAACAGTGTACTTACACAACGTTCTTGATACACGGCGACTGTGAATCTTGCCTCTACTCTGCCTCAAGTGACGAATTCCAAACCATAAACTGACAAATAGCACAAGGAGGAAGATTGATACCACTAAGCCCACTACAATACCAGCAACACCTCCTGCAATGAAAACAAAAGGGTAATTTGAGATTGCCATACAGCCAAAACTTGTCGGAGAGAAGACAGCTCAGCATGCTGAAATGAATATCACATGCACTAGACGCACCTCCACTGATTCCACCTGGAACTGTCGGTGGAGCAGTAACCACTGCATAGGGGGTAAGGACACATAGAGGTGCTTATCTCTTGTCCTATACACAATACTGTCACTACTTTATAGAAAACGTTATGTACGTTTTGTAGTGAAAGGAGTAAACAGTCTACTCAGTAGCCATTGTCATAGTAACAGAAGTTGTTTTTTTTTCTTCCTCAATAGAGAACAATGAATGCACCACCACCACCACCAGAAAATAATTAGACAAGCACCCCTAACAGTAGAAAAACTATAGTCACAGGTTACATGATCAATTGATCGATCAATCAATCAATCAATCAACCAATCAATCAATCAATCAATCAATCAATCAATCAATCAATCAATCAATCAATCAATCAATCAATCAATCAATCAATCAATCAATCAATCAATCAATCAACCAATCAATCAATCAATCAATCAAAATTTTTAATGTCACTTGCAAAAATGCAACCAGCCAAAACAGGCGTACAAGACAAAGTGCCTTCTGACAAATGTGAAATAGCAAGTGGACAACAACGGGTCTTTTGCACAGCTTTGCACTCGCCTCTTAACCTTGAATACCACTAGTACAGACTGGCTCTAAATGCATGCAGAAGGCACCCGTCTAACAGTAGAAAAACACACGTGTGTCACACACAAGTCAGGTACAACGTGTTTATCACAAAATAGCAACAATGGGCCCTTGCACAGCTCTGCACTGCTTAAAATGTCACCAGTTCAGGAAATGAGGTCACACAGTGACTCACTACTTATGAGATCAGTTCAGTATTCACTGCAGTTGCATCATTCCATGGCACTTTGACTACACATACCACAGTACCCCAGGCTAGATCTGCATATAGATAAAACGTTCAACCAGACCCCTCATGCTCAACCACAGTACCCTTTTCCCCCAATTAACCACTTAGGAGCCTTACACTCCTCAAAGCAAGGAAGTCACCCATTATGACCCACTCATAACAACCCTTATCCCACCCTTTTCAACAATCAACACACACTTACTAGAACTTGAGTTCAGGGTGGGAGTTGGGGTGGGTGGCGTTGAAGAGGTCGTAGCATTCCGAACTATACAAGAGGGCAAGAAATATGCATGAAATACGTAAAACAAAATAGTTTGACAAATACATGTACATGGTATTGTTATTGCTACCAGGAGACAACATAATCTCCATCCAGCAATGGACCACTGACTATGACATCACTAGTCTGAGGACACCCACTCCTCACAAACACCACTCAGGAAGTTCTAGTGTATATACACAGGAACAACTTTTATACTGTGTGAAAAGCTCCCACCGATAATCTTGTAGCTAGCTACTTACTCGTGATGGTGACAGGATCTGATGAATTGATTGGCCTCTCACAAGTTCCATTCACAAGGACAACTGATAGTGTTTGGTTGATTGGAGCATTCTGCCCCAAATCCAATGTGATATGAAGAGGGTCATAGTCCCCATTTCCATTCAGGCAGATGCGTTCTGAAAATATACTGAGAAAGGGAATATTCACCAGGTCAGTTGACTCAGTTCCAACAACTTGACAAACTTTGAGGAGGTTAAAGTTTCTTATTCCGATTGTTCGCCAGATTGGCTGTGTTGAGGGTAGACTCAGTTCCTGTACTTCATTATAGATACCTCTCGGAACTACAGGTAATCAAGAAAAAAAAAAGAAGGGATTATTCTAGCAGAGAAGGCCTGGGAACAAAGCTAAATATTCCAGGTTGCTCTACATGTATGTCATACTAGTTGTTGGTCTGTTGCTCAAAACTTTAACATAGTGGAGGTAATAACAGGGGTGTGGCAGTGGATTGCCATCTGTACAAGACCAACAAAATCAGTTGCAATCTTTTACGCTGATTAACATCTGCGATTGAGCGACATGAGTAGCATTGGCCTATCATTTTGTTATGCCAACACCTTCATCCCGGTATGCTGACACAGCACCAGGAGGTGTTCACAAATTAATTACACACAAACTACAAACACCCAAAGGTATTTTCCTTCACTAAAATAATGTTGACTTCACATAAGCTCTTTTGGCCAATAGGTAGTAGTGAAGCTGGAGAACAGTTGGTATATTGCTCAGCAGTCCACACCCAGCTACCCAATATCAGTGTTTTTGTTGCTAGGCAACTAACCAACAAGTATGGTTTTCGTAATGAATACAAGGAAACAGCCACCATGTTGGAGGACAATGAGATCTCTACAAATGCAAAGATACACTTCTGTTGAATCCGGCAAAACACCGTAAGTTACAACAGCTTATCTAATTTTGTAATACTGCATATACTGTCATGTAGAAAGCTGTACTCCAAGATGGTGGGGTACGTTCCTGTATTATATGATACAGGTTTTAGTGTATGGATTTGTTCAGTCTCAATGACATACAACAACCATGGCCAATGATACAATACACGTACCATAGCTGACAAGTAGTGCAGCACTCTGTCCTTGTTGGGAAACGAATGCAACATTGAATGTTCCATTTGAAGCATTTGGACGAGTCACGGAAAGTTCTGTGCTATTGAATATGCAGGATTTAGGAGTGGGTCCAGTAATCGTGGTGATGGTGTAGCTACCATTTTCTGTCCCATCAGGTGGTGAGAACACCCATATTAGAGTACGGAGATTAGGATCAGGATTCGATGATGGACATACGTTCTGAACACTGAAACCAAACTCTGCAACAAAACGAGAGGGGGAAAGTGTGCAAATCATAAATCAGTCCAATGTCAACCGAGTCCAACAAGCCGACTTGGTTACCAGCTTTATCACTCACCATAAATCTAACCTTTTCGCTACTGTTCGCTCGTAAAATTTGTTCAATGTTCTATCATACCTACACGCCAGCTCTCTCTCTCTCTCTCTCTCTTATACTCACTGTAAGTGACCCTTAAAAGCGAAGGTTCTGAGGAACACTCGCTGGTAACTCTGCTTTGGGCAACGACGGGAGAAACAAGGAAAGCCCCCACTAACAGCAAAGTCAACAACATAACTGTGCACTTCCGAGTGTTGAATACTACAGAAATTAGCTTCTGAATCTCGATAAACTACAGACTCGTGCTACGAGTGCTTTACTGCTAGCGCAATCATACTCTTTTTGCACGCACGATTCACCACTTCGCCTTCGATCACAAAACACAACTAGACTGACCAGTCCGAACGTTCTGGAATTTGTGAACACTGTAATCAGTGCATTGCTGAGCTTGCACCAAAATAATTATGTGTCGTCATGATAATTATTAATTCAGGCGCCAAAAAAAGTATATCCGGACATGGGCACGGCAGTCAATTGGAGGCAGATGTAGTCCTGGAGGTAGTGATTCTATCAATGAAGTCCAGTTTAAACTGCAGTAGCTGAATCCTTGGTGATCTTGATAGACTATACCTTAGGGTTAGGTAGAGCTCTTCAGTGGGGCTAGGGTACAAATCTCTCTGTGCATCACACCCACCATCGTGTATCATTCCTGTGTGTGTTTCTTTAGCATCCTGTACAACTTCATCACCACTTTGCAATGTCAGCTGCCCTCCACTTGTGGGCAAACATTTAGCACCACCCCCAGCACTTATTTCAAGAGGCTTTATACCATCATGGAGGAGGGGAGCTTGTGCCAAGTGTCTACTAGTTAGTGTTTGATGTTTCAACGATTCATTGTCTAGATGCTCAGAACTGGAGACTACATGTAACATGTTTGAATTCACACTCAAATCCATCGGTTCCTCATATTGTGCATTCGTTCCAAACTCCAAGCAGCCTTCATAAGGGTGACGTTCACCATCACACACATCATTGCTCCGAGGATCAAAGACGACACGAGGTGCAGATGTCTTACACTCAGTGTCTTTATTCCCAAACTCATCAGAAATTACATCAGTAATGTGGTGAACTGTGCTTGCAGATTCCACGATTGCCAATGTTTTGGAGCTTCCACAACCCATAACGTGTATGTGCACCCAAACTAATAGCTCCAGGCAATATACATGTACCTGCAAGAATCATTCATACAAGGTCACAAGATAATGAACCATGATAGAAAATTACAAATCTAAATGGAGATTTGCATTCTGTCACAGTAGCAACGCTCAGGCCTACAGGGCATATGTACTGCAGTCTAGACTCTGGGAATTTGCTTACCAGTGTTTCACGTACTACGTATCTGCACTACGCACCTTTGTACCCGTGTATACATTGCCTTGGCAACCACTGCCGTAAACTTGATCACGTGACCATGTTTACCTTGGACGTTTAGGACAAGGTAGGAGATCATGGAGAGTAGATCGGAGGTGGAATCTGACAAAGTGCTGATCGAGAGAGACGGAAAATTTGAGCTGGTGCACGCCTCAGATATAAAGGCGATGAAAACGAGTTTCCTTCAGGACCAGGATGTGGAGCACATGGAGAAGAAGGAGGAGGGAGGTGGACATTTCCCTGAGGCTGCTTCAAGCTCTGCAGAAATTGTCACTGAGTTGCAAATAGCTGGGAACAAACCAGATGAAACAGCAGCAGAAAACACTATGCCTAGTGTCAGTAATGTAAAAAGCACCACTACCATGGCTGTTAGTACTGAAGAACAATCAGAGTCAGCTAATCCACGGGGTACGTCCAGTGACAGTGAACCAAGTAGACCACAGAAAGATGAAGACAGTTCACTGAAATCTACAATTGAATTACAGGAAACCAATAATCAGACTGAGAATCCGCCACCAGCTGAGCCAACTATAGAGCTCAAATCCACTAGCCAAGTCCAATTCTTGGAAGCACAAAAGATTACAGCCTCTTCCAAGCAGACTAGACCTCACAAGGACCTCTCTTCAGGCAGTGTAATAGTACTGAGGCGTCCACGTCAGAGGGTGCTTTTCTCAAGAACTAAGTCTGCACCTGGCCTAAGAGGCACATGGCTGGGTGAAGAAGAAACTGAGAGGAGAGCAAGAAATGAAGCTGCATTCAAAGCATGGCTTGCAAAAAAGAATGAAGCAATTGAAGAGAGGAGAAAACTAGAGATATCAAAGCAAAAATTGACAGAGGAGGAGCTGAGGCAAAAGAGGGAGCGAAATGAGACCGCATTCCAGGCGTGGCTGGCCTCCAAAACCCGGGAGCAGAAATTGGGAGGGAAGGAGTCAAGACCTAGAACCAGTATATCCAAGTGTGATGAGGCTGCAAGTTCTGCTGCCTTTGAGTACTGGCTGAATCGCAAGAGGATGCAGCATCGAAGGGAACTGGGAGAGACTCAAAGAAGACAGAGGGAGGAGGAGGAGGCCGCAAGTAAAGCAGACTCCACCATCGTAGAACAGGCATACAAGAGGTAAAGAAAGTTGTGCATTTCTGGTGAGCTAGCCATGAACGTCTTTGTTGTTATCACATGCAGTTGGCTCCATCACAAGAATGTACAAGCCAGAGAGGAGGCAGTTAGGAGGGAGCAGTACAAGAGAACTTTCTTCAGCCAACCTCAGAAGTTAAAGCAGTCAATCACCCTAAGGTGTGTTCACACACTCCTTGCAGTAGTGGATTTCATGCATCATTGCATGAGCCAGCTATTTAAGATTATAGTGGCATTTACCATTACCAAAGTCTCAGAGCATCTTGCCTCGTGCTGGAAATAAAGGATTTAGATGTTATGAAGCAAAAATAGAGGAAAGTGAAAAGGCCAGCAGCTCAAACCAGAGGTGTCCTGGGTTCGACTCCCGGCGACTGGGTTCGACTTTCCTCCATTATCGCCTCATAACACCTAAATCCTTTTATTGCCAAAGTCTGTTTTTGACAGCCATGCATTCTTTTTTCCTTTCCATACAGATTTGAGGGGTTCTAATACTTGCAATGCAGTATAATACACGGCAACCTGTTCACTTCATATTTCTATACTATGACTGTGTTATGTCACTTTATAGACCTTGTGTCTCACAGTTTGATAGTACACTGGGCTATAAATGTTTCGGTGAACTCGTTGAAGAGCACACAGTGTAATGCACAATGACGTCGATAGCATCATATCAGCAATGTCAAATTATTCTTGAAGTAGTGGGGTGTACTTGACTGATTTTATCCAGAAGAAGGGAGATGGTCTTTTGGATGCAATGGCAGCACACTTCTTTTTGCAGCACAATTTGAACACAAGGTACACCCACACCACAAACATGACGAGGTTTCCCAGAGAGAGGACCTGTACACAAGTCAAGGATGAGACTAACATGAGGTGCATGCACGTGAGAGATGGAGACCAGGCTCACTCTCAGTAAAAGGAGAGGAAATGAGCCTGTGTTGAGGCTAGATGATGATAACAGCATGCAGCCTTGTAACCAGGCTGTCACATTCCCTACATTTCATTCATTGCTTCCAAATGATTTATACATCCACTAGAGCGCATAAGAACAGGCGGCTAGAGTAAGAGTGTGTAACTCCAATAGAAACTCATAGTCCGATCAAAATTATTGAACCGTACTAAAAATAGAGCACCCGGTCATGTGCTTAGCAACTATATCAACATAGCATGTGCAGTACGTGTTACCATTTTTAGTATTGGTGGTAAATTCCGAGCGGTTTCAAATTTTACGGAATTACACGCTGTTACTCAAACCACCCGTTCTTATGCGCTCTTGTAAAGAGTATTAGCCTTGTACCCCAGGCCACGTGGGAGGAGACATTTTCCTCTCCTATGTGGCTTGGGTATGAGAGTAAGGTTGTATATACTGTGTATGTTGACTGTGGAGAACTACATGCAGCTAGTAGCAGCCAGCATTATAGGATACAATGATGAGAGTAATCTCCTGTGGTTTGGTGAGGTATCTGGGCCCATACTGGACGGTGGTGGGGTCCACCTTAGGAACGTCACACCAGTGGAAGTTCAGCGGATCATCCTCATGAATGCCACTAGATATCCATCCCTCATCACAGACACAATAGATGCCTTCTTGGTGGCCATGATTACACTGTAGCTCGCCGGTCTGAATGGAGTACATAATGAATACACTGTGACGTTCCAGATAAAGAAGATACAAAAGAAATAGCATATTCCTAAACCAGACAAACTAAGCTGCTTAACTGCTAGCCTTGTTCCCAGTTGAAGTTACACACCTCGACTGAAAGCTATACCCCTGCATGTTAGCATCATACCCAGTCCTCCACCACAGCTATTGTTGTTTGCAGTACGAATAATGCGTGTCATCCATACTGCAAGCGACAATAGCTGTGGTGGAGGACTGGGAACAAGGTGGAAGTAAAGCTATGCATTATTGCATTGCAAAACAGTGGTAGAAATGAAACTATACCTACATGCTCACCATCCTTTCCAAGCGCTGAGGCTCAAAATCTGGGAAGTATTGTGACTCTTGAGAGGGGTCCACATCCACAGGAATCTCTGTGTCTGATTCCACTTGGGAGAATGAGTTGTCCTCCAGCCAGTCATAGCGATGACAGACATTCGTCTCCCAGTCATAATACTGCATGGAAAGCACACGGCAACAGAATGAGATCCATAAAATGTTTGTTTACAGTTTTGTGCTACAGGGGAAAGGATGCAAAGAATCTCAAATCCAGATCCCCCTTGAGACTATGGTCAAATATCCATGGATGATTAAGATTATGACAGACATTCATCTCTCAGTCATAACACTGCACAGAAAGCACACAGCATGCAACAGAATGAAAAACTCATGCAAAACTATTTTTATTCACAGTTTCATACTATGCAGAGGATAGTATACAACTCAGAAAGGCTGTGGATTAAGCTTGAGATGAAGTTTACCAACACACCCCAACAACTGTCACTCCATCTTTCCCTCGTGTGTCACAGTCTACAACAGGCTCGCACTTCTTTGTCGTGTTTCTGTAGAAGTTTCTTTTCCCTCTGTACTTAATGGCACAGTCAACAGGAGTGCATCCTCTATCAGGGTCCTTGTGTGTGTGTGTGTGGCATGCATGTGCGCACATGGACGTGTGTGAACGAAGTATCCATATACCAAGAGCGTATAAGAACGGGCAGCTAGAGGAAGAGCGTGTAACTACGTAAGATTCGAAACCGGGCGGAATTTACCATGAGTACTAAAAATAGTAACACATCCGTGCGTAGACATAAGCCATTGTTGCTAAGCACGTGACCGGGTGTTCTATTTTTAGTACGGTTCATAATTTTGCCCGGACTATGAGCTTCTATTGGAGTTACACGCTCTTACTCAAGCCGACAGTTCTTATGCGCTCTTGATATACAGTAAGAGCACATAAGTGTTTGAACATGTTTGTATGTTTACATGTGGTCAGTACTTTCCCTGGTGATTTCCAAGCATAAATGCTAGCTCTGAACATACCTGGTCAATACCTGAGCAGGTCAGAGCGCTTTCAGTTTCTACAGAATAGAATGCACATGATCAACAGTGGACTGTGCTACCATGCATGGAGGTGATGTGCTAGCTGACTTGCCGTTTGAGTGGGTATCAAAGGTGAAGGAGTGCACCCATTCAGTGGGACGATCTCCCTCAGAGGAAATGATGAAGCTGCAGTTTCCAGACCTGAACCTGGCATACTGCATCAGCAAGTATAATGATGTTCATTGTACAATTACAAATATTCATGGGGGGGGGGGGGGGGGGTTGACTGTTAATGGTAGCTTACCAGATTGCGAAACAAGAACAGTGCCCTCCCTGAGTTGTTTCCGGTGCGTTCCTCCTTCAGTGGACCCAACAGGAGCACTCTGGCTGGCCTCAGCTCCATGGTCTGCAGGAGACAAAAATATAATATAATACCTCACAGTCAATGTCAGCTATGAGTACACAATGTCGAACCACAGTGGCTGCACTTACACACATGCATGCTTGACTATAAATTACGATGAAAGTATATTTTACATACCTCACAGTCAATGTCGTTTTCTTCAATAAAGAGGCAGCACTGTAATGGTGTGACTGTGACCTTGTGGGGAGTGTCATCACTGTTCACCAGATCAACATCTGTATTTGCATCAATGACCATATGTAGCCTGTGTGCACTAGCTCTTCTTCTAAATTTCCATAAGTTCATGCAAAAACTCACAAAAGCGGATGGCAGTTGCAAACTTTTCCACATATTCATTTCCAGAATCCTGTGTACAAACGAGAAAAATATTAGATCCAGTTAGCTAGATTCATAGAGAAAAATTAGTAGCTAGCTATAGACTTATCGAGCTGCTGCAAGACGCGTGTTACCTGTATCTCCACGGCTGGCTGGGCAAACACCAGTGGCAGCAGTAATACTAGCGCTGTGCAGAAGCTGAGAGAAACATGCACCACAGCATGAGACTTGACCCCCCTCGAGTTCATCCCGTCCGACAACATATATCGCTAACGTTGCCATGGCCACGTCCAATCGCAATGAGACAGTCCTGAACACCAGCAAATACTCACCTAACACGAACACAAAACCATATCTACGTTTTGTGTTAACATAATTAATAGATAACTATTTTGAAGGTACACTCAACAGCTGCCAAGTATTATTAACTAGTCAGTTTTGAGTGAGTCTGCAGGTACATACAGCAGTATACTTTGATTTTGGCAAAATTTGGCCTCTTCGTTTGTAACACTGTAGTTGCTAAACGATCATGTTTTATGACCATGTACAGTGGAGGAACAATTTATAACCAGAACAAAAACAACAATAAAACCTCTCCGTGTTGCTGTATGTACAATTATAATACATGTAAACTAAACATAAATTTGGTGATATAAACCATACACAGAGCACTAATTTTTATTAAAGAGGATAAAAGTGAAAAAATTAACATTTTAGGAGAGAGATAGACCTTCATGAGCTTGGTGCTCCGCTCAGGGTGCTTGCTAGAGAAGCCAAACTGGAGGTGGTGCTAATACCACCTTGAGTAGAAGTGCTGCTCTTGGAAAGTCCCTTTTGTGACAACTGTTTCTTGAGGTTGCGGATGTCAGCCTAGCCACGGTGGGAGAAAGAGCGTTAAGCTAACAGTTCCACTGCATTCTCCATCAGAACAATGATCAAAAGGACTTCAAGATAAACCATACCTGCAGTAATTCAACCACCTCTGCGTGGGATCTCTGCTGGACTTGCAGCTTTTGTCGAAAGTCTTTCTCTTTGTCCAGGGTTTCTGCTCTCAGCTGACATATCTGAGAAAGCGAAGCATGGTTTACAATCATCTTAACACAAACAAGATGATACAGAGAACTATTAATATACCACTTTGTCCTTCTGAATAAGAGCTTGCTCCTTCTGAGCCACTTGCTTCTTCAAACTAGAGATCTGAAGCAAAACAGAGGTCAGTAGATCTTCTTTGGATGATGTCATTGTGGGTTGTGTAAACTAGGCAAATTCAGAACGTTGTCGGGGCGAGCTTAAGCAACTTCATCTCAACATATGACTTTATTACACCACCCAGTTTCATTGTTCTATCACCAGCTAGTTATCAATACCTCATTTTGTAGTTTGTCAGTTTCAAGCAAATGGTTTGAGCTCAACAAATCCAGTGGATGGGAATCTCTGAAAGCATAAATGTAAAGTTTAATAAACTAAAACCAGCATTCTCATAAACCATAAGGTACACATCCTTGTAAACTATCAGTTGCTTACAAGCTTGACATAACGTAACTAAAAGATGTGAAAGAACGCAAAAATGAGCTCACCTTCCTAACAGTGACAGGGATTGTGAGGAGGTGGTAGCTTCTAGAGGAGTGAAATTTGGTACTTCCAATTTCATCTTCTTCAGAGCACTGGGCCTGGAGTTAGAGAGAGACAGGAGAGTATACACAAAGAGAAGGACAATCATTCACTGTTCAGATTACACGTTCACAGTGACACATTCAAGACACTAGTACTTATGAGAAAGCAAAGCCTTTTAGCTAGCCTCGTTCCCAGGCCTTCCCTGGCTCCAGTTTTTGATCGCTTGCAGTATTCCCAACCCACCATTTTTGCATACTGTAAGCGATCAAAAAAGAGGCAGGGAAGGCATGGGAACAAGGCTACTTTTAGCTGAGTAGTAGTGAAGAGATATATATATAAATTATTCTTTTAGTGAAATTCTCAAGCCTTCCAGAGGCAAATCTGCAGCATTAAACTCTAGGATCATCTTGGGATGCAGGATAGACTTGACATAAACTGATTCTTTAAGCTTTACAGATGCCAACAACAAAGAAAGCACAGCATTAGATGAGAGAGGAGGAGGTATTCCATGTTAAGTTACTTACTCTTCGTCTTTATGTTCTTTATGCTTTGAGGTTGAGTGCGGTCTCTGGGGTTTCGGTATCTTCTCCTCTTGTGTTTTCTTCTTAAACTGAGCCTTCTTGTAGTTGATGGTGCACAGTAGACACAAGGTCTTGCCCCCAACCTGCACCACAAAAACCAGCTAAGTGTCACTAACAGTTTATTAGTTCCTAAACACAATACATGTCACTCAGGTCTTGCCCCCAACCTGCATCCAACAGTAAACACAATACATGTCACTCATTCATGGAAACCACATAGGCTCATCATTCCCAGACTACCTTGGTAATGGAAGTCAGTAAAAAATAAAACATGAGAAAAAAAGGTTTGGCTCAAAGGGATATACTATGCCTCTCACTTGCAACATTGCATACTACACGAGTTAGTGATCAAAACCAGGGCGGGGATTGGAGGCTTTGTGGACACAAAGATTTGCATGTTTCCAGCCTTCTTGTTTTGCCTACTACATAGTAGTAGAGTTGAGAAGGAGACTAGCAGATACCTTTTTCTTTGTCTCTTCGGGTTTCAGAAAAGCACAGACTAGTCGACAGTTGTCACATGCAACTGGAGGTCCATACTTCTTCTCAGAATGCACACACCTACAACAATGCCAGGAGTACAAGTTATAAGAGGATACACATATCATCTCAGAGAGAGAGTTAGCATACCTGGAGCACTTCTTGCCGTTGAATGCTGATTGCAGATTACATATGGCACAAAATGACGGCTGTGAAATTTCAAGGAAAGTAAAATTAAGTCTGTGATTTCACTGACAACTATTCTTGCTTGTCAACTAGCCGATGGTAAGTTTTACAAACACAATTCACCACCATGCACTAGTTTTGTGTCCAGCCATGCATCCAGATGAGAATTTCAACTAATGAAGATGTGACAACGACAAAATAGTCAACTGATCGTGTCAGCAACCAAGTAAAATATCCTGTAGTCGTCAAGCCCTAGAGTAAGGTCATGTACATGCAGTGATAGATTTCCACATGAGTGAAAGTGGGATGTTACACTACATTTCCTGCTTCCTTCCCATGTTACTCACCGTCCCATACTGCTTGAAGTCCCTGGCACAATGCTCACATACTGGACGGCTGTTTGCTGAGTTCCTATACACACAAACACATAACAGAACCCAAGTAAGACTAGGGTGGAATTACAATGTACAGTAAGAAAGACGCCTGCAGGGTTACTATCTCTTGGCTATAAGACTTCATGGATGTCACCAACTACTCAAGCTAATGCAAAAAAAAAAAAAAAAAAAAAAAGATGTTGAGACGCCAGAATTTGAACTTGGGTCTTCTGAATGACGGTCAGATGCTCTTAATCAATTGACCCACTGGAGTTCTGGCATATAGAACAAAGAACAGATGGTATATATCCATAGACACAGTTCAATTCTCAGGGTGGATCTTCGTGTTGGAGGCTTTACTCTGCTTGGCGAACACCAAAGTGGCTGTAGCCCTAGTGAACTTGGTATCACCAGCCATTGTGCACGTGCAGCCATTTCGTGAAGGAGCCACATAACTTTAGGCTGTCTCTTACTGAAACGACTGTTGTACCAGCAATAATCAAAATTCAATATAGTTGAAAGTAAAACATAAACAGTTTGGATGAGATAAAAAGGTTCGGCTTACTTTATTGGGTGAAATTCAAGCCTGCAATAAGTGCATGTAACCAGAGGGAATTTTTTTCGGCATGTCTGAGGAAATGGAAACAGATACACAGAAGAAAACATCAACAACTGCTTTAAGATACATAGCCCCTTCCTCTTACTCCTTTCACCATGATCTGGACCCTTTGAAGTGGAACTTATTCCAGTCTTTGATGATAATCATTCAAAGCAAACCTCCGACCACACCCCTTGGTGCATGATGTACATGAGAGTAGGAAAGCTTGTTGTAGAGAACCGTGACCTCAAGACGGTCTCTCAAAAAGTTTATGCACATTACACTAGCATACTGCAACAATTTTTTTTCTCTAGTCTTCCAGAGCAGTGTTAAACTCCCATCTCGTACAACACATTTCTAACCTATCAAGGGGCATGCCTGTGATGATCATAAAAAGAAAGTAGAAAGTCCAGCATTCAAGTGGACATCAAAGCCTGGACCTCCCGGTGAGAAATGGCAAAGTTAAATTTTTGAGGTCCATTCTCAGGGCACAAGACTAGGAGTATTGTTTGACAAAAGACTCATAGCCTATTCTAGTCTGGTTCTCTTTCCACTACTGACCCAATCATGATTCCCGTGATGGATCAAAATAAAGGTAAGGACCGACTCAAACTGACTGGCATGCTGTTATCTGTGCCGATTGTCACTGTGGTGAGGCGCTTCAGGGAATTGTTGGCAACAAGGCTGTGTGGTGTCATAGACGACGATGCATGGTCTCCATGAGTCGAGTACCTTGCAGAGTTGTTGTGTGGAGGAAAGATCTTCAAACTTGCACCGTTTGTGGCAGTTAGTGCACGCGAACAGCATCTCACTGCCACTGGATCCAGAGGCTGATGACATTCTATACAGGAGACAAACAAACGGGAGACAGAGAGGAAACAAAGAACACTCCTCAACCAGGAATACAGGAATCAAGGATCGGAGGGAAGGTAGTTAGCTAGCTACATGAAGCTACTAAAAAAAAGTTCTTGAGGAACTTGATTTAAGTCTCTAGCCTTATGATGTCTAACAGAAATGTATACCGTCCCAAAATCTCGCTGCAAAGCTTACTCACAACTCACTTCAAGCTTGTGTAGGGCTCTGACTATGCCTGCGGTGTCGACCCCATCGTCGTAATATTGGTGGTGTTATTTCCGGTATAGTAGTAGACGGAAAGGATTACGGAGATATTACGGTTGTTACTTCAAGGAAACGGAAATTTTAAACAGCGAAGGTGACACAGTGGGTGGGGAGAAAGATGGACGACCTTCAGTCCTCGGAAGAGGTAAACTTGGAGTTGTGCGTAACAGAAAGAGGTGGAAGAGAGGGTTTTGTGCCTCCAGGGTGTTACAACTCGATGATAAACTGCCCTGTGGCTATTTATATCAGCTTTCAATGACAGAAATTATGTGACATGTCTGTGACTTGTGTAATTTTCTTCCATTTCAGACCACTTTTGTGGTGGATGAAATCAAACAAGTGATTCAGGAGGTGAGTTTTTCTGTCCAACTTATTCTTCCCACCCTTACATGTGTGACTGGGCTCAGTGGCCCTGTATAGAGGGCGTGAATTTACGTCATCGAACCGTAGCAACTGTTGCTATGCTGCCATCTTGATAGGAAAAATGGACAGTTTTTAATGGGACTTGCGTACTAGTGCGTCGAACTCTCCACGGAAGCAATGATCCTACAAGCAGCATTCCTTTCTTGTACATGTATGTTAACTGTCATTACTAGCTCTCTGCGTAATATAAAGTTGAAGCTAAATGCATGCTCCGTACCTCGAAGTGAGCTCGTACAATTTCCCTATTCATTGCCTCTCAAGCTGGCGGCGCATAGCCTCGTTCCCAGGCCCCGCCCAGCTTTCCGTCGCTTATTAGTACGGTAAAGCGGGAGAGGGCCTGGTATCTTTTCTCATGTGAGTGGCGTCAGGATAGAAAGGATGGTAGAAAGGGTTTAATTGTGCGTGGGTGCAATGGGCCTAGAACAGCAAAAAGAGCGAAGGTGCCAGGTAACTTACCACACGTATATAGCTAGCGGGGGGCGACTGTCATATACACCAAGTGTTGAGCATGTTGTCGGTTGAAGATACGCGAAACACAGCCTGTTAATTCTACAAATTTTCGCCATTTTTCAATTACGTCATGCTCACGTGAGAAAGGATACCAGGCTCTCCCAGCTTTACCGTACTAATAAGCGACGGAAAGCTGGGCGGGGCCTGGGAACGAGGCTAGGCGGCGCATATATAGAAGGATGCGGAAATATGCAGAAATTGCCTGCCGATGACATTACATGCACGCCCTCTATAGCAGAGCAAGAGCGCATAAGAACGGGCGGCTAGAGTAAGAGCGTGTAACTCTGATAGAAGCCTGCAGTCCGGTCAAAATTATTGAACTGTTACTAAAAATAGAACACCCGGCACATGCTTAGCAACAATGGCTTACATGTATGTCTACACGCAGCTGCGCATACATGTTACTATTTTTAGTAACGGTTCAATAATTCCGACCGGTTTGGAATTTTACGTAGTTACACGCTCTTCCTCTAGCCACCCATTCTTATGCGCTCTTGAGCAGAGGAATTGTTACTGTCTTGAGTTTACTTATACTGTAGTTTCATGAAAGAGAGCCCACTCACGAAACTAGTATAGTACTAAGTAGTCACAGTGTAGTCTTGTACCACTGTGACGGCCATTTAGCCACATGATTCACCAAACATGAACCCTTTCCCTCCAGTCCATTGAGAGTGTGCTTGGTACTGCGACATACCAGAACAACAAGGTGAACCAGTGGACTTCAAGCATCGTCGAACAATGCCTCAACCAACTCACAAAGCTTGGGAAGCCCTTCAAATACATAGGTACATGAATGAGTGCTGGTATCTCCTTGACTGGTCGACATCATTTTTATCATCTTGTGATGTTTCCCCACAATCCCCCTCCATCTTTTCTCTGTGTTTTCCTCTTCTCTCTGCCCCCTTCCCTCCCTCACATTCTTCATCCATTTTCTCGTCCCTTCCCAACCTTTCTACCCTCTCCTACCTTGCTAACATTCTCCTACCCTCCCTCTCTTCTACTCGATGCCTCCTTCTCATTCATACACCAGTGACGTCTGTGATAATGCAGAAGAATGGTGCAGGGCTGCACACAGCAAGTTCCTGTTACTGGGACAACAGCACAGATGGTGAGTATGTAACGACCAGCCGAAAGAAACCAGTAAGACATGAGTGAAAGCATTTCATTGCTAGATAGCTACATAATCAGGGCAACCTCATGACCATTTTAACCTTAGGAAGTGACCTTTCTATCTCCTTGCAGGAAGCTGTACTATTCGGTGGGAGAACAAAACCATGTACTGCATTGTGACTGTTTTCGGACTGGCCATATAAACAATCGTCACACAACTTTCAGTATTACAAACATATTTTAACACTTATGATTGAGCCTCACTTGGTATGTTGTACATACCGAGTGGTCTGTGCACATTACACCAAAACTAAGTGAACCATACTTCATTCTACATCACCGTATATTATACATCCTCTGCTGTACCAAGTCGTATTGTGATACTTGTATGTTGACGTGTTATAATGCTACAGTCTAGCTTCACTCAGGTTCAACATCGCATAGTTCCCATGCTTTCTAACCCTAGCATTGGGGTTTCATACAGAGCCAGAAATTTGAAAATTATGATGTCAAAATTACCTCAACAGCTACAATAGGGTATACAACACACTAACAAAGTACAGCATAATTATAGGCTATATAGCTGAATCTGACGATTCTTACCCTTAAATATGTCAAGAATTTCATTAAAATCTACAAACCCATAGCTGATGTGCACATGCATCTACATTCCCCCCAGCCCCCTAGGATAAATCCTGCATGAAACCCAGTGACTACTACAAGCGACAATGCTGGAACCCTTTCACTAGTGCAAGCTACAATCACTGCATGACCTAGGTTCAACGCTTTGTTGAAACAAGCATTTTTCACCCGAGGATTCACAAGACACCGAATGAAGCTGAAGTGAGCACAAGCTTTTCTCCAATCCATTTCAGATTTGCCGTGTTCCCAAGTCCTTAGCCGGCTGCAAAAAGTTGTGCAAGACAAACAAACAAAAGCTAGGCCAGCTATATAAAACCACCAATGTGTTGTCAATGGTCAGAATAAATAAACATAGGAATGTAATTGTAAATAAAAATCCATTTTGTTAGTATGATAATATACCCAGTGCATATCTGTGTCATGTGAAGCTACAATGCTAGTGCAAGTGTGTATGACAGTGTACTCTGTTAGTGAACTGAGGCCGAGGGAGAAGTGGTGTTGGTGGTGTGTGTGCCTTCAATAGCTGTGTACTGCTCCCCCATCTTTGTTATGAGGTTAACGAGGAGGGCAGCCTGAGGGAGGGAATGCAGTTACACATGTGAGTGATTAAAATGAGTGTGTGCAAAGATGCATGACATGGTAGTCCCCACCTCCCAGTCACGCCAGAGCAGCTGGTGGGGCCTGGTAAGCATTGGCCAAAACGTGTCCTTCGCAGACGGTGGCTCTACGTACATAACATCTATAGCCCTTGTTTTGTTTTTTCAGGGAGATGTGTGCTTTATAAAACATGGTAGCTATGTGCCACTGATAACAGCTCTCTCATGGCCTCTAACATCATGGATCCTCCCATCATGTAAGTCATAGAGGCTAAAATGAAGACTACAGGCCGACAATTCCTTACCTTCCTGGACTGGAGGAGCATTTTCATGGAGTGGTCCTTCCGGTAGAGAACCAGCTCATTCTTCTCACCAGAGACATCCCACTCCAGTCCCTTAAAACCCAGGCTCTGCAGTAGCACCTGTGAGAGAAAGGAGCTGGTACCAATATTGTCCCTTCAAGCATGTAACAGAGAAAAAATTTGTTAAAAGCCACACAAAGACATGTTTGGTGTTACGAGGCAAAAATAGAGGAAACCAAAACATTCAGTACCACCTGTGCAGTACATATAGAGGATTGTGAGGGCTGGTGGTTGTTGTCGTAGCTCAGTGGCAGAGCACTGGTAGCTTGAGCACGGACCCTGGGTTAATTTGATCCCTGGCAACCTTTCACTTTCTCCTATTTAACCTCTTAACATCAAAATGCCTGAGGCAAGGTGTTCATAGCAACAAAGCTACACACTTGTTGGTTGCCATGGTGATTAAAGCATCATGTTAACTATTGTCATTAAACAATTAAGGCTTCCAGATAAATCTTACATCTTACATTGTTGGTTGCCATGGTGATTAAATCTTACATCACCACACTAATCACCTTGTTTTCCTGGCTCACAATGTGGAAGCCCTGTGTGTTGACACCAATACTGACAGGAACATGAGATTTGCGGCTCAGCTTGCCAGGAGACTGCAGGTTTGAATGCACACACATCATGTGACAACTGATCAAAATCAAACACTAACATCATCAAACATTGGACGTACCGTGCTTGGTAACTTGGAATCCTTTGTTACAAGACTTCCCTCGTAGAAGGTAGCCCCATAATAAGGCCACTGCCAGCAGTGCTTTAAATAGTGCACATAGAGCAGCTGTAAAATATGAGCAGGGACACTGTAACCATGACAACAGATACATTGGCAGCCACAATGACCCACACCTCATGTATGCACCCACAACAGTCCCTAGGTGTTTGTCTGTTAGATTGCTAAATAAACAAAAACTACTGGTCAACTTTCCCTCGTACCCAGGCTCCTCCTGCGTGGAGAAAAGAAAATGAGCCTGGGAACATGGCTTTGGTCGACTCAGGGCACTATAAGGCTAAAGCAGCCATGCACAGTTACACTCAGGCAGCTATAGGTGCATGTCCACTTTCATGACACGTGTAAAAGCAAGTCAACACTGATCTACCTTGCTCTCCTCCATGTTGAGCTCCGATATCTCAGCATGCTTGGTGAGCACTCGCCTCTCAAACTCCACCCTTCTCCTGGAGGAGGTCATGTGAGCCGGCAGCACCTCTCCAAGCTTGTCCTTCAAGAAGCCAGATCGGTGCACCGCCATGTTGTGGTCACCATAGGCAATCTGAGAGAGAGAGGGAAGGGAGGGGGAGGGGGAGGGGGAGGGGGAGGGGACATAGACAAACAATTGATCGGGGTACATAAGGAGCATATGCATGAACAATCAATAAACCACATCTCCTTGAAAAAAGGTAGGCCCAAATGTTATGCAAAGTCACCCACTGTGCAGGATGTGATTTGGCCAGTACTAGACCGACCTCCAGCCTCGTTCCCAGGCCTTCCCCGGCTCCAGTTTTTGAATCTTACCACGTGATCCGCAGCACAGGCGTCACATGTCGTCATGCTTATATGTACAGCCATGTTACAGAGAAGGCCGATCTTGGGTTCTGTACTAGCTATGAAGACGAGACAAGCACTGACGGAGAACAACCGTTTTTGCATACTGCAAGCGATCAAAAACTGGAGCCGGGGAAGGACTGGGAATGAGGCTATTAGGCCTCTGCATTTCCATTTGTGAAGTGACCAGCAAAACATGGACAAACCCAAGATAGAAACAGGAAGGAGAGAGACAGAAAAGGAGGAAGGGTCATAGCTGCCTGTACCTGCATAGATACTCCAGCCAGGTAAATGGCATCCTCTTCAGAACAAGGATAGTAGCCACTGAGGACGTGTCGGTGTGCCTGGGGAAGAGGGAGAGAGTGAGGGAGAGAGTGAGGGGGGGAGAGAGGGGGGGGAGGGGGGGGGGGGAGAGAGGGGGGGAGGGGGGGGGGGGGGGGAGAGGGGGGAGGGGGGGAGAGAGGGGGGGAGGGGGGGGGAGGGAGAGGGGGGAGGGGGGAGAGAGGGGGGGAGGGGGGGAGAGAGGGGGGGAGGGGGGGGAGAGAGGGGGGGAGGGGGGGGAGAGAGGGGGGGAGGGGGGGGAGAGAGGGGGGGAGGGGGGGAGAGAGGGGGGAGGGGGGGAGAGAGGGGGGGAGGGGGGGAGAGAGGGGGGGAGGGGGGGGAGAGAGGAGGGGGAGAGGGGGGGGAGGGAGAGGGGGGAGGGGGGGAGAGAGGGGGGGAGGGGGGGGAGAGAGGGGGGAGGGGGGGGGAGAGGGGGGGAGGGGGGGAGAGAGGGGGGAGGGGGGAGAGAGGGGGGGAGGGGGGGAGAGAGGGGGGAGGGGGGGGGGGAGAGGGAGGGGGGGGGGAGAGAGAGGGGGGGGGGTGGGGGGAGAGAAGATACATATCAATTTCTTCCTTGAGGAGCAAGTTCAACTAGCCTCGTTCCCAGGCCATACATCATCCCAGGTTCAGTACTGGGAATGAGACTAAGATTATTTATAGCTTACGTCTGCATATAAGAACTCCAGTGTCAGTAGGTCGGACACCTGTAAAAGGTAGAAGATTTGGCTGTAAATAGTGTGTCTTCCATGGCACCTCCTGCACTGTGTAGCTGGTAAATTAATAACAATTGAGCTTAAAACGTAGCAGAGGAAGGAAGGAAATTTGAAGTGTGAGACATGAAGAGGGAAGAAGGAAGGAGGGGAGGAAAGGCAGAGAAGGAGGAGAGAAAGAAAAATGGATACACATCAGCAAAGAGAAGCAGCAGCTATGTGCCCACCGTTTTCTCTGTGCCGAGAGGGAAGAAGACATTTCTTCTGAGGTAGAGGGAGGGGACCTCCTCTGTGCTACTGCGTGTAGAGGCATACTCTCTGAGCAGCTTCCCCCAGGAGGAGAGCAGCTTGAGTGGTTTGTCTGTGTCACCCAGCTGCAGCTCTGGTGGGTGGGAGGGGGGGAGGGGGAAAAGAAGGAGGAAGAAGGAGAGAGGAGGGGGGAGGGGCAGTGGATGAATGAATGGACGGATGAGAGAAAGGAAGGGAGAAGGAGGGAGGGAGGAGGAGGAGGGAGAGAGGAAGAGGGAGGGAGAAGGAGGAAGGGATGAGGAGGAAGGGACGAGGAGGAATGGAGGGAGGAAGAGGAAGGGAAGAGAAGGAAGGGAGGGAGAAGGAGGGAGGGAGGAGGAGGGAGGGAGAGAGGAAGCAAGAAAGGGTGGAAGATACGTGGAGGGATAGCTTACCTAGACTATCGGAGACAACCCAGATAGCAAAGAGACTGCGGTACTTCCCACTGAACCTGACCAGCTTGTAAATATCCTGCAAAACATGATAACCCAGTATTAATTAGTACACACAACAAGACAACAATAACAACAATAGGTACCACCAAACTTAACAACTGCTGGTTTTAACCTCACATTATACTAACTCACCTGTATGACGTCACTGGCGGGAGTCTCCATGCCTCGGAAGAAATGGGCCACCTGATGTTGTCCACTCATGAAGTTTACACGTTGTCTCCTCACCGTCTGGGTGCACATGGTATACATATGTGTACGTCATGGAGGAGATGGAGGTGGTGATGTGGGGTGGAGGGAACTAAAATTACCTTTTGCTTGTTCTTTGTCTGTCTTGGGAGCTTCTTCTCCTCCTCCAGAACATGACCTAGACTCCCTCGAAACCCCAGTTCTGCTTCCTCCTCTTCCTCCTGTAAGTCTTCAAGGAAGGGAACAGGTTGGGGGAAGGAGAGGAGGGTGGGGGAGAGGGGGGAGACCTCCAGAAGACTAGGGTGGAGTGTGTGTGTGTGTGTGGGGGGTGGGGAGGGGGGGGGGGTGGTGTAGACCCACATTGGCGAGTTACTTACAGCCCACACCACACACTGCATTTACCGGGTTTCTATAGGCCTCTCTGAGCAGCTTTGCTGTTCCCTCGCAGTCATTCATCCTGCACTCCAGGCACACAGCCAGCGGGGATTTCCCATCAATGTCCAGGGCAGCCTAGAGGGAGGGAGGAGAAGCTCTTCATATACATAGCACGTGCACGCACGCACACACACACACACCATAATCCTCTCCATGTCTCTCTGTTTGAGCAGGTAGGCCACAACTGAAGTGTGTCCTGTGGCTGCTGCCAGGTGCAAGGGGGTGGAGCCTGAGCTGTTTCTATGGTAACAGAGAAACAGCACACCTTGTTAACACACGTTGTTGAAAGTCTCATTTCAATGTTATGGAATTGGGATCCAACCCAACAACACATCGATCAGTACAGATCAGTTTTTCAGATTAGTGGGGCTTTTTACATAATCGTACTTTCAGAATACGTTTTAGAAGCTCTTTCTTGTATCTCATTCACAACTAGTAATGCTTCCTAGCCTATGTACATTCTGCACACAGCTACTGTAACACTGCACACAGACCCAGCCTCTTGCCCTTCGGAAGTGTTTACACGCTAAGCAACACCCCTTGAAAAGCATGCATCTATGGGCAACCTCAAGGACACATATTGACTTACTGCACTCCTAATGTAGCCGAGGCTTCCTCAACCAGGACCTTAACCACCTCCAGCTCACCATACCTAAATATGTAGGAGGGAGGTAACCATAGCAACTCGGAACACCCAATCAGATCTTGTAACATTGTTCCAATCTCTTAGTCCTCACCAGCAGGCATAGTGGAGTGGTGCCCAGGAGTCTGAGTCCCTCTCGTCTGCCGACATCCCCAGGTGGACACACCTTCTCACACCATCAACATCCCCCTCACACGTGAACTTGTGTAAGGGAAACATGTCAACCCAGTCTGGCAGGCTACAGGAAGGAGCAAGAGAGGAGGACACAGAATCAAACTTTTCTCCTACGAGGAAAACTATCTGGTCCACCAAGCAACTTTCTTGGGTGAACAGACACTAGCTTGGGTCATGTCATAAGTTAACCGGGTTCCCGGCCCTAACCCCTTCCCCTTGGTGCCAGGAACCAGGCTAAAGTTTAACCATGCAAGCAACATTAAAAAGAAAAGTGACACGCCCACACAGAAACATGGTAGGGACTACAATCTGCCCCATGGTATGCCAATCATTGTTTACAAGCTCAACCTCCCCAGCCTTGTTGCCAGGCTCTCCCCATGTGTGAACAATATTTTGTACTGCAAGTGATAAAAAGCTGAGCGGGGGGTGATGAACAAGGCTAAGACTTGCTCCGAGTTTTGTCTCCTGCAAAGGCTTGGGAAGGATGCTAGCAATTACGTCGATCATGCAGTGACACAATTACGCTGATCAGTGTCACACTAGTACCTACAGTTGTGCTAACTCACCCGTCTCCCTGGACCTGAACCATCCATTTCCCCTTCTTGTCGCCGATGGCCTCATAGTCTGGCGTACCCCTGCCAAAGTGCTCGTTCACCACCAGACAATTCACCTTAAGGGAGATGAAGAATCAACTGAGAGAGAACCAGCAACTTGAAACTGAACTTTACACACACACACACACACACACACACACACACACACACACACACACACACACACACGTGCACACACACACACGTGCACACACACACACACACACACACACACACACACACACACACGTGCACACACACACACACACACACACACACACACACACACACACACACACACACACACACACACACACACACACACACACACACACACACACACACACACACACACACCTTCCCAAACTGCAATCCAGACCCGAAGAGAGGGTTTCTCACAATCACGTCCACCCGATAATCTTCCAGTGACGAGTAAGTCTCATTCAGCTTGGCAATGGTGGATGCTGTGGTCTCATGCAAAGTGCTCTCCTCTCTCGCACTGTGAAAGGGGGTGGAACTGAGAAAGGGGCGTGTCCCCTTGGGTGGGGAGTGAGGGGGTGTGTTTTCTATTGGGGGGTCAAAGAGGGGGTTTGGAATATGCATTTTCACCCTCTTCTCAAGACTGGGAGCAAACAGCATGTTGATGGCTCCTGGTACCATGTGCTGCTCCCTCAGCCAGCTGTAGGAGGGGAGGGAGGGGGAGGAAAAGTGGAGGAAAGAAGGAAGAGTAAAAAGGGGATAGAGGAGAGAGAAAGGGAGAGGGGGGAAGAGAAAGGGAGAGGGGGGGAAGAGAGAGGGAGGGATGGGGAGAGGGGGAGAGGGGGAGAGGGGAAGGAGAGGAAGGGTACAGAAGAGGGAGAGATGGGAAGGAAAAAGAAGAGGGAGGGGAGGCAGAAGGAAGAAGTGGAGGGAGGATATAAGGTTATTAAAATAGACTAAGTTGTTCTGAAGTGGAGAAAATGGAGTTGCGTGCAGCTTAACAGTCAAGCGCCTACAGCTGCTAGCATCCACATACTGGTCAATTGTGGCAAGCATCTCCCTGGTGTAGGGATGGATCTTGAGTGAGTCCTCCACCATCCCACGCAACAGGCCACCCAGCTCATAGAACCTTGGGTACTCTGAGGAGATGGGATACTGCGAGATGATCGTGGAGTCTAGGAGAGAAGGGGCGTAAAAACATAGTGAGTGATATTTGAGTGTCGTCATGTGCATAAGAGCTTTTGCACACCACACAGCTTGCTGACAATTGCACGCATGCAATGACATCATATGGAAAGACATCATAATGACATCATATGGAATGACATCATATGCAATGACCTCATATGCAATGAAATGAGGCTAAGACATATCCAAGGAGCCATGGTAACTTGCTCACCACTGTGTGTGACAGGAACAACATAGCACATGATGACCCCCAGCTCCAGGGGCTTGCCACTCAGGGGGTCCACCTGCCTCCCCCCTCCATGGACAGAGAGAAACATAGCCCGTCGACCCTGCATCCCTGGGACGCCTGTAACCCCGACCTTTGTGGCAAGATTCACTGTCCATGATTGACTCCGATGAAGCAATGTCTGTACCGGGTCCTCCCCTGTAATGACTGGTCCTGAGAACGCTCCCAGGTGATGGAGAAATGGCTCTGTTGGCCAACTCCGCAAGAGGACTTCGTAATCACTTGGATTGTACTCAAGTAGGTTGATGTATGTGTGAAACGCCTTGTCTGCCCTTCTGCGGAGGAAAAGGGCTGCCACCCGAAGGCTGGGGGGAGACCTGTAGAGGATACTTAAGCTGAAATTAACACGCGCTGACAATGATGGATACAAGTACTGCAATCCGTGCATAACTAAACACTCTGCAGTTTAGCTACAAACTTCTTGCTGCTTGGGCAGGCCACTGGTAGTGGAAATTCCAATTCAATTTCAGGACATTAGCACTCTGTACATATCTGCTGCTCACCTCTGCTGATCTGAGCCTTTTCTCACCGGCATTTGCGTGCAAGTTGTTTTTCACTTTGCACATGCAGCCACACCCATTTCTTTGAGGGGCGGGAACACCTCATGTTTTCCATTTAGTGCGCACACAGCGGTTTTGGCTGTTTGTGTACAAGTGAGGTACACAAACCTTGCTGCCACGATACAAGCTACAAATATATATCTGTGCAACAATGATGTCTCGTAGATTGGTCGGAGCCTTCACTAGGGCATGCGGGCTGGTAGGTCCCCTCAGAGGACAGGTGAGCTGTGAGGATACTAAGCAAATGGAGAGTTGCTCCTGAAATTATGACCTTACTCCCCCACTGCAGGTTCTGAATAGTACAAGACTCCAGTCAACTGTCGCTAGTGCCAAGTTCACACTGCCAGTGAGAAGCTCATTATTATTATACACTTGTTCTATATGCACCCACATTCCTCCCCTCCCCCCTCCCCTCCTCCTTTCTCCCTCTCCTCTCCCCCCTCCTCCCTCCCCTCTCCTCTCTCCCCTCTCCTCTCCTCCCTCCCCTCTCTCCCCTCTCCTCTCCTCTCCTCCCTCCCCTCTCTCCCCTTCTCCCTCCCCTCTTTCCCCTTCTCCCTCCCCTCTCTCCCCTTCTCCCTCCCCTCCTTCCTCCCCTCCTTTCTCCCCTCCTCCCTCTCCTCTTTCCCCTCCTCCCTCTCCTCTCTCCCCTCCTCTTTCCCCTGCTCTCTCCCCTCCCCCCTTCCTTCCCTTTGTTCCTCTCTCCACTCCCCCATTTCTTCCCTTCCCTCCTCTTTCCCACCCCTCTCCTCCTTCCCCACTCTACCTTCCCTCAGAGTGACTCATTCAAGCTACATCGTCTGGAAGGTGGGCCCTCCCATGAGGTGGAGCTATCTCGGAATGACTTGCTGCACTTCTATCGTGAGATGGTCCTCATCAGAGAGATGGAGAGCAGGGCCAGGGAGCTCTACCAAGAGAAGAAGATCCGAGGCTTCCTGCATCTTTATATCGGACAGGTCAGCATCCCCATTATGTGATTATCACATGACATGCACTCACGACCATAGACAGTCACACTAACGCATATGCTGTATATTTGCTACATATTGTTACACTTATACAGCTAGACAGCTAGTCTTATTGTGTGCTCAAGAATTGTATAATTGCCCGAAGAAGGTCCCTTGGGACCGAAATGTTGCAAAGTGTATTGAAGTTTGATGCCCTCAAGTATTGATGACTATTCGCGAGCGAATACCCAGTTGTTAACATATACAGCTAGACAGGTAGCTATAATGATATAGCATCCTTCTCCAACCACTCCCAGATTTTATTTTGTACCCAATTTTTCTCCCGGGGATTTTTCTCCCGGGGATTTTTCTCCATGGTTCACAGATAAAATCTGGGGATGAGGTCATTTTCTTTGCCTTCCTTTCCCTCAGGAGGCGTGTGCAGTGGGTATGGAGGCAGCCATTACCAAGGAAGACCCAGTGATCACTGCCTACCGCTGCCATGGTTGGACCTACACCAGAGGCATCCCAGTGAAAAACATCCTAGCTGAACTCACTGGTGAGGAAGAAGACACGTTTCTTGCTCCCACTGTCCACATTAACACTCATACACTATACAGCATGTCGTGGGCCTTCCTCTGAATACACCTTGCTAATAAGAAAGAACTATACAAAACCCACCTTGTACCTAGCTTCGTTCCCAGGCCTCCCCCATTTTTGTTCTTTGGTTTGCGTTCAGTATAACACACAGAAGCGAAAGAGCGGCGAAAAATGGGGAAGGCCTGGGAACGAGGCTAACAAGAACCCACCTTGTGCCTAGGTTGGGGATACAGGAGAGCCTCCTGAACGATACTTTGAATTAGTTAAGGAGACCTTGGGTACTCAGACAGAGTCCCGACTTTGTAAAATCCTTCTGTCTTAACTGAAGACACGTTTCTTGCTTCTGTTAGAGTGTACAGCACGTCATGTTCTTCCCTCCAAAATGAGGGCACCTTGGCAATGAGAATTCATTCCTTGCTCCCACCGTAGCGATGTGCATTATTGCTTGTAATAACAAGCTTGTTGTAAAGATGGCCCCACACATACTTTGTAGTACATTACCGAGATTCCTCTAGTTACCAAGTAATTTTAGTGACACTCCCACAACCATCAAAAAAGTATGCAGAAATGGTCTGTTTGTTTTGACCTTGCTGCATACTCCAAAGACAATTGTGGGAAGGAGGGAACATGTCTAGCAAGCTAGACCATCTCTCACCCACGTTTCTGCAGGCACCAGCTTTGTAAATGTAGAACCATTGAATATGTTGTATTTTAGTCTTAACCTAGACCGATTTCTCTTGCTTCTTGGAAGTTGGGGGGCAGGGCATAGAAAAACTTGCTGAGCAAGAGAAATTGGTCTAGCTCAATAGACAAGTTGTATTTATCGTACCAAGAGCGCATAAGAATGGGCGGCTTGAGTAAGAGCGTGTAACTCCGTTAGAAACCTGTAGCCCAGTCAAAATTATTGAACCGTACTAAAAATAGAACACCTGGTCATGTGCTTAGCAACAGCGGCTTATGTCTCTCAGCATGCACAGTACGTGTTACTATTTTTAGTACTGGCAGTAAATTCCGACCGGTTTCAACTTTTACGGAGCTACACGATCTTACTCTAGCCGCCTGTTCTTATATGCTCTTGTTGTACCCAGGTCATGTAGGAGAGGAAAAGTGAAGTTTCCTTCTCCTCCACACGACCGGGCAACAAGGCTAACTCTCTCTCCTCCTCCTCCCCACAATGAGAGCCTGGGAATGTGGCTAGTTACATCTTGATCTGTATGCAGACTTTTTGTTTTTGTTCGAGTGTTCATATATGATGTGATTTCTTCTCTCTGCCCACATAGGCAGGAGCACTGGCTGTGCTCAGGGAAAGGGTGGCTCCATGCACATGTACGCGGAGAACTATTATGGTGGAAATGGGATTGTAGGAGCCCAGGTAGGCTTCTTGTGGTGTACCCTTGAGAAGGGTAAGCACTTCTCACTGGTTCTGGGAGGAACCAAATTGATACTGCTTTCTTCCTTCTGGTTGTTGTCACATGACAGGTCCCCGTGGGTGCTGGGATTGCATTTGCTCTGAAGTATAAGAACTCAGACAGGATCTGTGTGACACTGTACGGAGATGGAGCGGCAAACCAGGGACAGGTGGGGTAGATGAAGTAGATGATCAGTTGTATTGGGTACGAAACCTTTGTTTTGGCACACATGCACACACACACACATGCACACACACACACACACACAAACAAGACAAAAGGGCAAACATAAGGAGCTCCCCTAATGGGGATATGCCACCCCCAGACCAATTATGGCTGGGACCCCTGTGCGCTACTTCAGGGAACACTGGGCCGAGCGCTAGACAAACTCCTGAAGCCGGGCCAAGCACTCGCAGGAGCACTGACTATGCCCCTCCACTGTGGTGTGGGCACCCGAAGTCTCACCTGTACCTCAGTGGAATTAGGCACAGCCAGTGGCCTTGTCCTTCCCCAGCCTAAGCCAGGTTCCCAATTTACTATTTTACTTGGGCCTGGGTTGGGTGCCAAGTGGAGAAAGAAAGATGTTTTTTTTTTTTCTCCTGTGGTAACTGGTGGGACTTGAACCTGTGATCTTTCGATTGACAGTCAAGTGCTTTAACCACTTGGCCACACAGTCACTCACACACAGTCACTCACACACACACACACACACACACACACATACACATGCGTACACACACGTGTACACACACGTGTGCACACACACACACTAGGTATTTGAAGCCTTCAACATGGCTGCCTTGTGGAAGCTACCATGTCTGTTTGTCTGTGAGAACAACAGGTATGGTATGGGGACGTCAGACGTTCGGGCAGCAGCTTCTGTTGACTACTACACCAGAGGAGACTATATTCCTGGCATATGGGTACGTGGGGGGGAGGAGCCAGAGGGGGAGGAGCTAGAGGGGTACGTGGGGGGGAGGAGCTAGAGGGGTACGTGGGGGGGGAGGAGCCAGAGGGGTATATAAGCTGGGGAGAAGATGGGTGCATGTGTATGTTGGTGCAATGGAAGACAGGTGTGATCCTTTTGAGCAGAGACTAGAATTAATTCCAACCATGGGACCGTAGAGATTCTGTTGAACATCAGTGGATGGCAGAAGAGTTCTATAAAATGAAGACATTTTTGATGTTCTGGGTCGATCGGCAGCGACTGCCGGCTTTTTACTGTCCCTATCTTTGGTATATAACATCAAAATAGAAAGGTCTTCAAAGTGCGTTCATAAATAGTCGGTGTGGTTCCCAGTCTCAGTACCAGATGCATGCAAGGGTCTGGTTCCAAGACTATGTTATTTCCTGCTAACCATGCACCTGCTTCTGACGTGTGTTTCACACAGGTGGAGGGTCAAGACATCCTCGCTGTTCGGGAGGCAACGCGATGGTGTGCCGACTACATCAGATCTGGAAAGGTAGATAGAGTGAAGTGGAATGTGTGTGGGGGGGAGAGTGGTGAGGTGATGATCGTCAATGACATTTTCCCAGGGTCCACTGGTGATGGAACTGGACACATATCGTTACTATGGCCACAGCATGAGTGATCCAGGGAAAAGGTAATGTATGTAGAGTACCACCTAAGTAACGTATTCAAAACACTGCTACCCGTACCTGTGTGTAGACAGTGTACATTGAGATGCCTAATTTTAGACACTGCCAAACTTATTCAAAACAGCTGGTACATGAAACCCAACTTATTTTGGTGTGTTTCCTTCTTCCTGCCAGCTATCGGGACGCAAGTGAGATTAAGGAGGTGAGGCAGATGCGAGATCCAATTACAACAGTGGAAGACAGAGCCCTTGAGGGGAATCTCGCCACTGAGCAGGAGCTGAAGGTCTGTAAATTGTGTTAGTACGATCATAAGTTACATTTGTAGCCTCTTTCTATGGAATCAGTCTGGGAATGAGACTATTCCATAAGCTCAGGGGAATCGTTGCTGCCCCCCATGTATAGAACAATGAGTTAAGTTTATAGCCTCGTTCCCAAGCCATTACCATCGGAACGACACTCCCAAGGTCAAAGGTCATTGATATACTCTGTACATACCTTTAACTATTGGAACGAACCACCAAAGAAAGCCGGCATGTTGGTTTTATTTTGTAGTTCTAGATTGTGTCCTTGCAGACTTCACTCACCTCTGTACGTCCTCTCTCCATGCTTCTGTAAAGGAGATAAACAAACAGGCAAAGGCAGAAGTGAAGGAGGCGATCGAGTTCTGTCTTCAGGGCTCAGAACTGCCCCCACATGAACTGTATACCCACGTCTATGTGAACCAGGGAGATCTGCCCGTACGGGGATGTGACCTCTTCACCACTAACCAAACTGTACCTCGCAACTAAAGCACTCTTAGGTAGCTATAAGTATATACATGATATATACGTAGTCATAGTAACCAGACTAGCAGCATGACCTAACGCCCTGTATATAGCCAACTGTTTTAATAGAGTTTATGCCTACAGTAGACTATTGCTTGGTAGGTCTGTCTGTGTCATATCCAGCCTGTATGATGTCAACAGTTTTATTGAAAAACATATATGCACATGAGGCTGACTGTAACTGTAAGTACAGATAATTAGGTTTTTGTTTGTTTGTTTGTTTGTTTGTTTGTTTGTTTGTGGAAATTTTGCCACACAACATGCACAACCTTGGAGAAAAGCTGCATGACAATTAAACTCTGGGGTGGAGCTGTAACGATCCAAGGTTGCCCGATCGCTGCGCGCGCCGCTCCAGCCCCGCCCTCGGCATTTAATATTGCATGGTTCGTTCCCGGGTTGGGCACGAGACTAATGCATGCTCATGTGGAGTCGCCGCTGCCATGGCGCACCCGGCAAACTGTGCCAAGAGAGTATTGTCCATTCAGAGCCATGTGGTCCACGGCTATGTAGGGAACACCGCAGCAACCTTTCCCCTGCAGGTAAGCTGACGTAGTTTCAGGCCAGAACAGAACGATACGGACTAGGAACCGAATCCCCTACCTAGTCTCATTCCCAGACTCGGTTTGTGCTGCATGCGCCCTGGGCGGAGACGTACTGTACTGCATGTAACTATGCGGGACTCTCAGTGTATTATACACACTGTTACACAGCATGGAAGTCTCCTGGAGCAGCTGGAACAAGCAGCTGCAAAGCAAGTTTCCTCTCAAATTTGTAGGACCACGTTATGTTTATCTCACTCTTACATGGCTTGCCAGGAGCTCTAATATGCCTCTTTCAAGAAATGTCACTCGGAACACCAGACCCATTTCACCTGTCCTGGGTTTAGGAATGAGACTAAACCCTTGCCTCAGTCCCAGACTACATATGTGATCTGGGAATGGAACTATAGCAAACACCCTTCTCTCTTTCCTCACCAAGGTTCTAGGGTATGAAGTGGATGTAGTCAATTCAGTACAGTTTTCAAATCACACAGGTATGAACTTGTTTGTCACGTGATTAATTTTGTATACTAATCTTGGGCCCCCATTTTGCTTGCAATTAATGTGCAGTACGTCAATGGCAATATGTAAGTTGAAAACCTCACAGTTAAGCATTCATACAGCTGTTTTAACTTACATAGCAGTGGTATTTTGTCCAACACATACTGGAAGCTATATCTCTCCATTTGCCAAGAATACCATTGAAGCTACGTGTACACCAACATGGTGGCATTTTTCAGATAATACAGCTATTGTAACTTGCATAGAAGTGGTATTTTGTCCTCTTCAACACTTACTAGCAGCATCTTAAATTTCCATTTGCCACGAAGCTACTATCTCCTTGCATGCCAATATGGTGGCAGTTTTCCATATTTCTTTCTCAAAAGGTGATGACATCACATGAAAAGGCTCTATATATGCAAACTCATACACATGGCACAATTTCTGAGTTGGGCACTCCAATACTTACGTTTACGCCTGGGATCACAATTTGTGATTACCCAAATTTGGCTAAAATTTGATCATTACCCAACGACCAGGTTGCTAAGCAACTGGTAACTCTGTGACATTATTGTACTGTGCTCTTTAGGGTACCGGGAGTTCAAAGGTCAGATATTGACCTCCGATGACCTCCAGGAGCTCATTGCAGGACTGAGAAACAATGATCTTCTACAATATTCTCATGTGCTCACTGGTTAGCAAGAGAGACAACATTATTGTACTTTCGATTTCAATTTTCTTAAATTATCACATAACACACCATGAAATTTCATGTTTTCCAAGTGAGAGGCTAATTAATGCAAAGTGATTGTATAGTTTGGCATAAATTAGGCCACATATAGTTTCCACCATAATTTTGTGAAAAGCTGGCAGTCGCCAGGAATCAATCAACTCCAGTGCTCTACCACTGAACTACGTATGACAACCAGACAACCACCAGCCCCCACAATCTTCTCTTTGTACTGCACAGGTGGTACCTGACATCCATGGTCACAAAGTGTGCAATGAAACTGAAATTGCTTACTGTGAAGATTACAATCTTCTTCCAACATCGTTACACGTATTTTGTAAATTTTTCTCTTGCAAGCTATTTTCTGAACTTGCAACAAATTAAAACACTCATAAGATGGTAGTCTCATTCCCAGACCATTATGGCCTGGGAATGAGGCTCATGGGAGAGTAATCACACATCTGTGTAGAATGATTCACACTCGACAATGTTCCCCTCTTACACTTGTGCACAGGTTATATTGGATCAAAGTCTTTTCTCGAGCAGGTTCATGAGTTGGTACTTGAATTGAAACAGAAAAACAGTGATATCACATATGGTCAGCACTGAACTATTCCTCGTCTTTGCACAGTGATCTCTTTACCATTTAGCAAGTGACTTTCACTTGTTTGCAGTGTGTGATCCAGTCATGGGAGATAATGGACAAATGGTTAGTCCGAGAGAATGTTGACAGATTGTTAGTGACAGAAAACCTTTTGTTTGTATTATTTTCAGTATGTTTCCGGAGACTTGTTGCAAGTATATCGAGACAAGTTGATGCCAGTTTCCGAGATGCTAACACCAAACCAGTTTGAAGCAGAGTAAGCCAATACATACCCTAGCCTCGTTCCCAGACCTCCCCCTAAGGGGGCCTGGGAATGAGGCTATACATATCGCTATATTTACCCTTGTTTCTAGGGTAAATATACTCACAGAAGCTGACCTTAGGCTCCGCCCCCACAGTTGGGTGGTTACTGACCTTAGGCTCCGCCCCCACAGTCGGGTGGTTACTGACCATAAATCTCAGACTACTGTAATGATAACATGTCATTAGCCGCACCTGTACTTTGTTGATGTCCCAGGTTACTTAGTGGTGTGGAGATTAGAAGTGAAGAGGATGGGATGAAGGTAATGATGATTGACGTCTTGGTGAAATATTACGGTTTTTTATTCCCACCGTTGTGTAGGCCATTGATCAAATACTTTCTTCTGGAGCCAAGTCAGTGATCATCACAAGCACTGAACTGGAAACTGCAAAGAACAAACTGGTCTTACTAGCTAAGAACAGGAATGGTGAGTTTCCATGCGCTAGTCTTATCCATACCAAAACTTGAATGGTGAATTTGTGCATCTATACGTAAATTATAGTGATACTGTCTGTAATCTCCCTATAATAACTTGAATAAGATTGACAAATTACCAATTAAGGCAGGCCTATTTGCTGCTATTGTATACTCAGTTTACATGACAAGAGGGCTTGAGCGTTGCTTAGCCTCGTTCCCAGGCCCATTCAAAAATTGGACCTGGGAACGGGGCCAGAGCACTCTGAGCCCCGTTCCCAGGTACAGGAGCTAGCTAGAATGGTTGTGTGTGCAATGGCGGGCATACTTTTCAGGAAAACACACCCACTCCTTTCTTGGGAGATTACGGTGGTGGTAAATCTTTTCCTTTTAGCTATATGCACAAACTGATGAAAATTTTTATTTTCGGAAAATTGGACCTGGGAATGAGGCTAGAGCAGTGCTAGGTCATTGCACGCGTACAACTATAGGAGCTGGAATAGTTGTGTGTGCAATGGATGGGCATACTATATAGGTGAACTATCTCCCCTTTTGGAGATTACGGTGGTGGTAGATCTCCTTTATGTACAAACTGATGAAACAATTTTTCTTCCCTCAGGTGAGACGGCTAGAGTTGAGATGCCTGAGATTCCTCTCCAGTTCACGGGTACGGGTGACCTTTTCTCCGCACTCTTGCTCGCCTGGTCAGGGAAGGGAGGACTTCAGGTGACCACGCATTTTGTTTAGAATGTATAACAGAAACTATGTATATATTACAGTGCTAGTCTCGTTCCCAGTCTTCATACCACGGTTAGAATAGCACGGAGAAGCAGCAGATATCATGTGATTAATTCTCACCAGGCCTTCTCCACATTACTAGCTTGTATTGCAAGCGACAGTAGCTGAAGTGGAGGAATGCTAACAGCTGCTTTTAACTGTGTATGGGAAGGTATAATGTTTTGTCCCAGAAATAAATGGTATGGTTGTTTCCATTAAGCTACATATTACAGTGCTGTGTGTGTTTGTTGTCTGTTCAAAGTGGTCCTGTGAGAAAGCCGTGTCAACCATGAATGCAGTGTTGAGAAGAACTCAAAAATATGCTTTAGGTAAGTGCTAAGTGTTGACGTTAGCCATGCACAATATATTAAACTGGGTCTCCTTCAATTGTAAAAAGTGGAAGGTAGGAAGGAAGCCTTGTTCTTGGGCTCTTCCATCAAAAAGCCAAGGACAAGGCTAGGGTAGATGGTAGTACGTTGAAAGAAAGTGTGGTTCATTTTCAGAGTTATCAGGCGGCAAAAAGCCATCACTATGGCAAAAGGAACTGCGACTCATACAAAGCAAGACAGACATTGAGACTCCACCACCTCTGGCCTCCATATTTACCCCAGATAGCTAGTTGTCATGGTAATGGTTGCCATAGTAATTGTGACTATATATACAAAAAAGTAGTGTGTGTACATTTTTGTTTTGGACCTTTTATACAGTGTAAGAACAACACCATAATTATGTATATTGAAAATAAACTTTTCCTCTTGTAGCATGTGTAGGGTTGCCCTAGCCTCGTACCCAGTCCTCCTCCGCAGCTATCGTCGCTTGCAGTGCGAATAACTGCAGGCGATGATAGCTGTGGAGGAGGACTGGGAACGAGGCTAGGGTTGCCCTGGTCTTGTTTTCAAGCTCCCCACTCCGGAATGCAAACATTGGGAAGGTGGGGAGAGCATCAACACGGGGTGTGGTTTACACTTGACACATATACCACTGCATGGCAAGTAATAACCAAAAACATGGCTTGTAGCTGTTAAGTTTCTATATTATGGTGTTCAGACTAACTGGTTCTTGACCAGCTTAATCTCCGTCCTTCCTACTGTGATCACCTCTCCTGACAAACTAAAACCATCACTATTCATGGCAGCTGGCTCCATAGACCCAGCTTCCAGAGGCATCAGAGAATGTTATGTAGGTCTGTTCGGAAGCAACTTGGGTGGTCGAAGTGATGGACTTGTGACTTAGAATGCTGCTGGAATCCAAATTGTTTCCATTCTGGCTCCAGTAAGTACATCGGTTTTGAGCGTGTCATTCTTGTGGTGGCCACTTAAAACTGGGCCATCCCAAGGTATGGAGTTACTCCATGATACTAGCCTTGTTCCCAGGCCCTGCATAGCTTTCCATCGTTTGCAGTACAGAAAAGTGGTTGCACATGGGGAGAGCCTGGGAATGAGGTTGTGATACACTGAAATGCAAAACCATCTGCTAAAGGCCTAGTGGGGGAACCTGCTCATGCAGCCAAACAACCTCATACCACTCTGAGTTGTAACTTAGGCACACTCACTGAACTTGTATCATGCAACCTCATTTCCAGGCTTTCCCACTGTCCAGTTGTTGATGACTTTCAGCACACAAAAATAGACTGAAGGCAATCAAAAACTGGACAGTGGGAAGACCTGGGAACAAGGCTTATTTTACAATAACATAGCTCCTGCCTCCCTGGTCCCTCCCTGTCCAGCTTCTCATCTCGATTGCTTGCATGCAGTACATGCAGTGAGGGGAATTTAGGAAAACTTCAAATAAACAGTGCAAGAGGTGTATGTGTTAAGAATGTGTGTGTGTGTTTGACTGTGCAGGACCAAGGTTCAGATGAGGTCGTTAACTGCAGAGGGATACAAACAAGGTGTGTAGCGTGACAGGAAAGTGTTTGAACTGCTCTGGTTGGAGGAATCATGCAAGTATGAGAGTGAGGGAGGGACTTACTGTTCATGGGCATTTCATCGATCTGCGTACTGTAATACTGCTCGATGTCTCGAAGGATGCGTACATCGTCATTCTTGACAAAGTTGATGGCGACCCCCCTCCGGCCATACCGCCCTGACCTGCCGATCCTGGGGTGGCGTCAAAGTTCACAATGAACAACAGGAAAGTAAGGAGACACGGAGACCTTGTGCACTAAAGATCAACTGGACTAACGACTGAACGAAACTTAGCAGTAACGTTTCAGTCAGTCCAGATCATTAATAGCTGCACATTGTGTATATACATACTGTAATCTTAGCGTTTCTGTGTCAGATATCATTGCCATGAAGCCTCATTCAGCCATGTGCCAATCTTGAGCACATTTTGTTACTGCAGCTCTCATTACAGCTACACACAGCACCACCACTAGCCGCCACTGACCTGTGGATGTACAGCTCACGATTGTTGGGGAGGTCATAGTTGATGACAAGAGACACCTGTTGGACATCGATCCCCCTCGCCCAGACATCCGTCGTGATGAGCACACGACTGGAGAAGAATAAGTAGAAGAGTAACAGATATTGAATGTGAAACCCTGCTAACGCAGAAAGTAACACACTCTTGCAATGATAAATGTATTCTGCTTCATCTCAGGAGAGTTATATCATGGCCCACATCACTCGACTGATGAGACCCCAGACATCATGGACCCCTCACCCACCTGTCTCCAGCACGGAACTCCTTCATGATGGCGTCTCTCTCCTTCTGTGGCATGTCTCCATGCATAGAGGAGACGGTGAAATTGGCCTCTCGCATCTTTTCTGTCAGCCACTCCACCTTCCGCTTGGTGTTGCAGAAGATGACCGCCTGTGTGATTGTGAGGGTGTCGTACAGGTCACACAGTGTGTCAAACTTCCACTCCTCCTTCTCCACAGCAACAAAGAACTGTTTGATTCCTTCTAGTGTCAGCTCATCACTGGAGGGGTGTGCGGGAGGAAGGTATGAGGGGTGAGGGAGGAAGGTATGAGGGGTGTGAGGGAGGAAGGTATGAGGGGTGTGAGGGAGGAAGGTATGAGGGGTGTGCGGGAGGAAGGTATGAGGGGTGTGAGGGAGGATGGTATGAGGGGTGTGAGGGAGGAAGGTATGTGTGTAAGGGTGTGGATATCGAGGAAAGGGAGAACCTACCGTTTGACTAGGATCTGGATGGGATCGGTCATAAACTTCCGTGTCATCTCCAGAACATCATGAGGCAGTGTAGCACTGACCAGAACCACCTGAAACAAACCAACAAACTAACACACTTCAATCTCACTTGTCTGACTACCATCTCTAATGTATTCTTCTCCTACACCTTTGCTTTTGTCTGACCTGGGTAGCTGGCGGCAAGTAGCGGTAGACATCATAGATCTGCTCCTTGAAACCTGCACGGAAAATTAATGTACACATGGGACATTGTGATAAGTGTGTGTGTGTGTGTGTGTGTGTGTGATGTATGTGTGTGTGTGTGTGTGATGTATGTGTGGATGTGTGTGTGATGTGTGTGTGTGTGTGTGATGTGTGTGTGTGTGATGTGTGTGATGTGTGTGTGTGTGATGTGTGTGTGTGATGTGTGTGTGATGTGTGTGTGTGTGATAAGTGTGTGTGTGTGTGTGATGTGTGTGTGTGTGTGTGTGATGTGTGTGTGTGTGATAAGTGTGTGTGTGTGTGTGATGTGTGTGTGTGTGTGATGTGTGTGTGTGTGTGTGTGTGCACTACCTTTGTTTAGCATCTCGTCTGCTTCGTCCAGGATAAGTGTCTTTATAGTCCGTGTTCGCAAGTTGCGTCGTCTGATCATGTCTAAGGGAGTGGGGGATGGATGGAGGAGGGACAAAGGGAGGTGGAGGGGGGGAGGAGGGACAAAGGGACGAAGGAAGGCGGATGGATGGAGGAGGGACGAAGGGAGGGGGATGGATGGAGGAGGGACGAAGGGAGGGGGGGAGGTGGTAAAGAGGGTGCAGAACTCTAATTACAGGAACAAGTCAATCATGTGGATATTGCGAGGAGTCTTACCATAGACCCTGCCGGGTGTCCCAGAGACAATGTGCTGCCCATAGTCCAGTTTCCTGATGTCCTCCCCAACATTGGTGCCTCCGATGCAGGCATGGCACTGCACACTCATGTAGTCACCTAGAGCTAATACCACCTGGAGGAGAGTGTGTGTGTGTGTGTTGGGGGGGGGGGGGGGGGGGCAAATGTTGGGAGAAAGTTCCTAGCAATCGACTTTTCTCCATTCCATTGGGTATTGTTACCTTCTGAATTTGTACAGCCAGTTCTCGGGTCGGGGAGAGCACCAGTGTCTGTACCTCTCTCAGCTGGATGTCCACCTTCTGCAACATTGAAATTGAGAATGTCGCTGTCTTGCCAGTGCCCGATTGTGCTCTGCAGTGTAGGGGAAAGTGAGGTATAACACAGGGGAATGGTGTAGGTAAGGTGTGATGCGGGAGGGTGTGATGTGAGAAGAGTGAGGTTAGTCTCACAAGCCAGACCCAAACAACTCAAGCACAGATCACTTTCAGTATCATGCACAGGAAAGGTCTGGGGACACTTGGTAGGTTTCTGTGTGCTACATCGCAGAGATAATCTGATTGGCTATGGTTATATGACTTTGAGCAAATCTCGGACGTGTGAAAACGCTGAACCGGAAGACCGTCATGGGCAAGTTCCTTACCCACCCTAGCACTTACAGCACCTACTTAATTAATGGCTTTATCGAACATTTTCCTTGTGACTTTCCGTGATTAATGCATTCCACGTGCACACGGAGCCCTACTGAGTATCACCAGACCCTTCCTTCCCCGACACTGAAAGCGATCCATGCTGGGGTCAGTTGGGTCTGGCTTGCAAGACTAGAGTGAGGTGTGATGTGGGTCTGTGCAGACTCACTGGGCTATGACATCTCTTCCTTTGACAATGGGGAGAATCGCTCTCTGCTGAATCGCCGATGGCTTCTCAAAACCTGGGAGAGGGGCAAGAACCAAGTAGCATAGTCTGTATGGAGCAGATGGCGTACCCTCCTCCCGCCTCACCGTAGGCGTATATCCCCCTCAGCAGCTCGTCCCGGAGGTTCATTTGGTCGAAAGTGGAGACCACTTGCACCTCCTTGCTCGTCTCGAATACGAGCGTCGCGTCGTCCTCGCCCAGAAGGGCCCGGCGCTGAGAGCGTCCTCCTGCCGCCATTTCTCCTAGATCCTTGAAACACGATGCAATGCACTGATTATCAGGGGCTTCCCCTCCCTAGCTGTAGCCTGTAGCCTCGTTCCCAAACCGAATAATTAGGATTTGGTTCCGAAACTACCTACTTGTAGTCTCGTTCCCAGGTTAAGGTGGGTAGACTGTGAACGAGACTGGAAGATTTGAACCTTGCAATAAAGAACATGTGTTGATACAATCTTATCTAGTGCATGTATGGTGGCTAGGTCTCAGTATCTTGTGGCCACCTTGGCTGCACTTTTATTTCAGTGAGTCATCTGATGCTGGAGCCTGCATACCTGAGCAAAAGAAGAACAAATGCTCCGAATCATAGAAGCCCAAGTCCTTGAGGGAAAGCGATCTCACTAATTCCTCGTTCACAGGCTAACCCCATGAGGGAGGGGGGGGGGGCATGCATGCTTGGCTAGTATTCTAACTTGCAGGCTATGAAGAGGTGGCCTGGAAGGGGAGATGCTAAACTGGCAGCACTCTTTAAGTGTGATGCAGTTCACTCACCATCTGAGAAGGCACTGGATGCTGAGAGGTGCCAGTCTGTGATGTACCTGTGAGGAAAGAGTCCTGGATATTGTGACCTGCACGTGCTGATGGCACTGCACACATGCACACGCACACAGGATAGACCTTTGTGTGCACATGAAAAGTCAGTAGTTGCTGAGAATTAAACCCAAGGTCCCTATCTTCATAGGCGTGCACAGCAGTAGAGGGTTGGGGGGGAGAAGCATGCACAAAATTTATGATGTGCGGCACTACCACTCAGAGTAGAAGCTGAACGTCCGCTTGACGATGGGACTGAGTGGGTTGTTGGTCGTTCGACAGAACCGGTGGACTCCTGGGCTGTTGCTCCTTCGACTGGATGAGTCGACTTCTCTCTTATCTTGAGTTACAAAGAATGTCTGATCTACGTACCTAGCTAGCTAGCTGTGGCCGTGTAGATAATAGCATGGCGCCCGCCCCGCGACCAGGCCAGACGGGCGGTTTGGGGGGGCGTACGCCCCCCTGCGCCCCCCCCGTGGTACCGCCACTGCCTATCTTGAGCTTCCCCACCTCCAGTTTTTGATCGTTTTTGCATACTGCAAGTGATCAAAAACTGGAGGCGGGGAAGGGCTAGGAACGAGGTTATATTAGCCAGTGTTCTGAGCTGTGACCAAGCAACTATTAACCTTTACAATCCTCTACATGCCTATAAATAGCTGTGTTTGCTCATACTTCTTCACTTTCGCCCTGATGACGACTAGAGCATTCAGTCGAAACATTGGCAAGTTATTTTCAAGCTCAAGTTGGTAACAGATAATCTTCCGCTTCAATCCTATACATGAGTACATGTATAGGTGACAATGAATGCACACACTGTGTAACGCCACAACTTCCTTAGGCATCAAAATGACTTGCAGTTGAATGAAGTATTCCTTACTCATCATAGTTGAGTGCATTGGTCCATTGCAGGAGCTCGTCCACGTCGCCCTCCTCCACCACTCCAGGACCATGAGTGTCTGTCAGCTCCACCAGTTGGTCCACAGCCATGTTCACCGCTGAACTTGTCTTCTCCCCAAGGTCTCGGTGAGCCTGTAACATTCCTTCGTGATACCTGGAGAATGAGCTAGCTCACCTGACGTACATCTACATGTACACAGCACAATATTTCAGCCTCACATTTTTTTCAGCCACTCGATCTTCCGGTGCTTTCTCTTCCTCTCAACCTCCTCCCTTCTCTGGATCTACTGACAGAGAAATGGCTCACCACGGTGGCACGACACTTGGCTTCTTCTTCTACACGTAGCTCACCTTTGAATGGTGGAATTCCTGTTTCCTGGAACCTGTGTCAACTGTGATCGGGTCTTGTAGAGGACCCAAGAAAAGCTGAAAAAAATTGAAGGAGATAGCTTTAGTCTTGTTCCCAGGCCGTTCCTACCTCCAGTTTTTGATTGCTTGCAGATTGCATACTGCCAAGGGGTTATTATTGAGCCACCAAAAGCGGTCAAAGTGCTCTTGATACTGCCAATCAAAACTGCACGCAAGTTAAAAAACTGGAGATGGGGAAGCCCTGAGAATGAGACTTTCACAAATATATAACAGTAATATTTTGTTGTAGCCTCAAACCCATCATTTGTTTGTTTGTTTGTTTGTTTGTTTGTTTGTTTGTTTGCAAGGGTGAGGACAGTGCTACACCAGGTAGCTGGCACTTACTCTGTGAGAAACCAGTCTCCAGCCATTGTTCTCCCATCTTCTATACCAGTTCTCTCGATCTGCAGTGAAACACTAGATTTGACATTCTGCATCGCTGTCAGCAGCCACGGCAGCTAGTCCAGCAGAGATATATACATGTATGGTTGAAGCCGAAAGACTGGTGAAACTCTCACTTAATTTGGCCCAGGCCTCATTCCCAACCTCTTGTGAGGTGGATTGGGAATGAGACCAGACTATCCTCAACAGCTCTAGCACAGACATACCGTCAACAACAGTCCTAGGATCCTTGTTGTGTGTGTCTCTGGCCAGCTGCTTCTTGTGCGCCATTGTGGTGTAGTCTCTGGGGCTGCATGCACACAGGTCCACAACTGGACGGCGCGTGAACACCTTGTAGTAAATGTTGGGAGGGAATTTTGTCTGCAGAAAACAGGTCAAACTTGTCTGACCAGTTCCCAATTGATGCAATGCAGATATACGCACTTGAACTGAACTAAAATACTCTGACAATCATTACATTACCTCGTTCCCAGGCCATTTGGTAGGAATGCCCTGGGAATGAGGCTACATACAGCCCATAAAAAATGGTCCACACACACTCACACACACACTCACACCCCCCCACACACACACACTCACGCCTCCTAGTCTGAAGCGAACATGTGCACCAGCTGCTCTGTCTAGAAGCTTGGCCTGTAGAACAAGAATAACAGTTCACTCACAAGTCCTTCTAATTACTAGTCTAGCTAGCAAGATAGTTTCAGGCTGTGCCCATATCCAGTTTGGATCACTGCCTCCCTTTCTCCCTCCTCTCCCTCCATCTCTTTCTTTGCTCCCTCCCTTCCTTCCCTCCTTCCCTCCCTTCCTCCCCTCCCTTCTCTCCTTTCCCTCCCATTTTTTTGAGCACCATCTTTCATTGATCTCCACAGTAAATACAGGGTTAAAATGAGGGGGTGGGAATTCACCAAAGTAAAAATGCCAGAATGCTTAGAAAAATCACATTGCGCACACACTTTGGCCCACCTCCCTCCCTCCCTCCCTCCCTCCCTCTCTCCCTCCCTCACCTCAGCCGGGTTGATGCACTTCAACATGAGAGATGGGTCCCCTCTCCCTTGGAAGTTAATCAGATCTCTGTAGAACCTAAACAACTTCACGTCCTGGGGAAGCAAGAACCATGTGACTCGTGAAACACATGACAAGTAAAACATGAATTACTCTCTTCTTCTGAAGTCAATGTTGTCATTACAAAACAAAACAATTATTATGGACACAAAACAATAGGGCTAAGTCGGGGACAGTAGGTGTATCTGTAAGATGTGTTGGTACCTTGTGACCTGTAGCCTCGTACCCAGGCCACTGACGAGCGGCCTGGGTACGAGGCTATGTAACCTGGTGCACCGCAAACTAAAGCTGAAGTGACCTGGTATACGTATGTCAACCGAAGCAGCTGCTTTAGGACCTACAGAGTAACCTAGCTAGACAGAAGCAGTTCAGTGTTTGTCCTTATTCCCAAGCCAAACTGAAGAGATCTGTAAAGAATGCTCACAGAGCCTAGAGTTTCGTGCTGCAGATTTACCTTAGCTAGAGCGCATGATGATGTCATTTTATTGCGGAGGGAAGAATAAATGACGTCATCATGCGCTTGACCTTAGCTAGAACGCTAGGCTTATCAAAACAAAAACAAAGGTTATAGTGCCACTTAGCTTATACAAGCAGTTCAATGTTTACTTCCCAGGCCCAAGTGAAAGTATGGCTGTCTACTGCTCTTGAGGACAAACAATATACTTATGGCGGTTACATTGAAGCTTCTCCATGCTCTCTGTATGATGACTGCTGCAGTTCGCTCGTCCAGTTCCATTCTCCTAGCAATCTGACGACCCCTCTCCTACATGGAGGAAGAGAACGAGCTGACTGTCTTGATTACTGTGCAAGTGACAAAAGCTGATAGTAGCCTTGTTCCCAAACTCCACCCCACCAGCTACCAGACCCCGCCCACCACATAGCCTTGGCTCATGCCCAAATTCCACCCCATCAGCTACCAGACCCCGCCCACCACATAGCCTCGGCTCATGCCCAAACTCCATCCCATCAGCTACCAGACCCCGCCCACCACATAGCCTCGGCTCATGCCCAAACTCCATCCCATCAGCTACCAGAGCCCGCCCACCACATAATGTACAGTATATGACAAAAGCTGGGGTCGAATCTTGGAATGAGACTGCAGCAAAAAGTGGGATGGAGTCTGGGAACGAGACTAGTGGCAGTGAGGACAAACAATAATTTCTTCAGGTCCTTAAATTTTACTCCAATTTGAAAATAGCCTCAGAATCAACCTCTGAGAATGTACAAATCAAAAATCTTCCAAAGCCACCCAAGTTTTATCTTCCATTATGTACATAAGGAATGACCTGTTAACATCCGCTGAGCACCCCTCACCTGTGTTGGTTCAGCTAACCTCCTCCACCATGACTGAATGATTCTGGCACTATAGTCTTCAAAAGAGAGGACAGCAGAGGGGTGGGACTCCATCATACCCTGTGCAGTACACCACTGCAAGTACTCTCTGTATTGAGCCATCACCAACGGGTACCGCTGTGAGAGGAAACAGGAGGAAGAGGGAGGGAGGTATTTGAGATGTGCGCAACCATACAACTACCGACTAAAGTACAAAAGCATACCTACATCACTCATTAGAGGACAAAGGTCAATAGTTGCCATGGCAACAAAATACCTTTTCAGTGCTTTTGGAGGCAGTGGAAGATGCATTTCTATGCATTTGTCCAAGAATGACATGAAGCTTGCATCTGCAAATGAGTATTGTGAAAACTGAAAACAGTCCATATTAGAGAACATCCATACTTCATTCCACACTACTCCTTGGTGAAAATGAAAGTGATCAGAAGGTTGAAATAGTCGCATGCCATGCACACCCACCTTGTTCGATAGCCTCTCCACACCCTCTGCACCTCCACAGCAGCTGCAATCTTACCCTCCTCATTCCCCAGGGGCAACAGTTCCTAAATAAATGCACAAGACCACACATACTTTCCTAGCCCAGCCCCTCCCCCTCTCAGTGAGTATACCTAGTCTCACGTTGCCAGACAGTTCTACTTTCGAGTGTATTTGCAACAAACCTTTCTTTTCTGTTTCCCAAGCACAGCAATGAGGTAAGTTGGGTCAGCATCATCTAGATTTTGTAGGAATGACACATTTTCCAGATGATGTTGGCAAAAGATGGAGGTACAATTTTAGGATTAGCTCGAGTACAATCTAAAGTTAAATACCTGGGAACTGCACGTCTTTGAGCAGACCTCGAGCAATTTTTCTCGTCAACATTTGATAATAGAGGCAATATCGGTGCTAGTGCTCTGGTGGTTCGAACTCCCGCTTGTTGTAACGGGAAATTTTTTCATTTAGAGCACAAAATGTATTTACGGTATAGTATTTAACCCTTTGGTTTCCCGCGCCAAACTTGAACACAGAATTAGAAAAGAGAGGAGCCCGATAAGATGCTCAAAAGCAAGGTGAAATACACACGACTCAGGCCAACTGCGGAGCTCCAGAGCCGAAGAAGAGATAGGGATGACTTTGAAGATGAACAATTCGAGGATAATGCTCCAATCCGCCCCCCAGTGAAGCCTATCGCCCTGGCTACATTCCTGTTTGTACTAGGAACACTCCTCTTGGTTTTGGGCTCCCTCATGTTAGCCGGAGTGATTGGAGAAAACTATGGCGACCGAGCCACGCCCCTTCTGGTGATTGGCGGCATCTGCTTTCTCCCGGGATTGTACCATGTCAGAATAGCTTACTATGCATCAAAAGGCTACCATGGTTATTCGTATGCAGATATTGCTGGCTATGATGAATAATATACCACCTAGTACAGAATATGAGTGCTTACATAATCAGATCCCATCCTTTCACTCAATTCAATATTTTTATATACCAATCTTGGAATGTTTTCAGATGTATCGGTGTTCTTTTGGAAAAAGTATAAGGTTGACATGAACTAACAACTTAATTTGGCAACAACTGACAGTTTTATAAACAAATAAACAAACAAACTGTACATGTGTACATCCTGTGTATGCAAACTGTGCCGATAAGTGTGCAACTGGAAGATTGTAACAGTAATTATGTACAACAGAAACTAAAATACAACTATGGAAGTGGTGTTGTACATAGCAAATGAGCATGTACACGCACATACATAGGTGCATGCATCCGGCAAGCTATCAGAATTATGGCTAGAGCAAGGAAGAAGAACCAATGACCTATGACTTTACTTTCTCAATGTGGTCAAAGTCACCACCACCAAGACTAGAATCTGAAAATGTCGAGTCTCTTGTATCGAGCTGTAATGAAAAATAAAATTCAGTTGACTGGCTATGAATAGTTAAGATGATAAAGGGCTTAACTATATAACAGTGGTCTTGAGATTGCATTAACCTCGTTCCCAGGCCTCCCCCGTTTTTGTTCTTCGGTTTGCATTCAGTACCTATAATAAGTTTTCACCGCTCTTCTGCTTCCGTGTATTATACTGAATGCCAACCAAAGAACAAAAACGGGAGAGGCCTAGGAACAAGGCTAGGATTGCATATCTGAGGTGCAATTTTAAGTTACAATTAATGGTATATGTAATTTAAAATCACATCATACAGGAGTACCTTGCTATCGGAAGGAGATTCAATGTGTTCAGAAACGGTTTCTCCTCCCTCACTGTAATAGTGAGCGTTATGAACACACATTAATACATGTTTCACACCTATACATGCACAGATGAACAATTTCATGCAATTTCAACACACAATTTCACACATCGTAGACAGAACATGAACATAACAGTGCCCAAATGACCTACTGTGATCTCCCAGTTACTTTAGAGAATCTTTAAAATTCATGCTATCAAAGAAGTACACCAATCCGTACCTATGAAAGTCATCGCCATACTCACTGCTCCCCACATCCAGGCGTAGGTGTGTCTTGTTGACCTGAGAACCCCTTTTGCCCACAAGGTTACTGCCACTGGCTCCCAGTGGAGGAGCCCCCTGTAGTGAGGAGGCGGTGAGGGTGGGAGCATCTCTCAGCGAGGAGAGAGGATCCAGGTTCTTGCTCATTCCAGTGGTACCAAGAGCGTCCTCCAGTGGGGATCTAATATGAGACAGAAACTAAATAAATCCATCAGTCCATTATGAGTGTAAGTGTCCAGGTATTGCATTATGTTGCTCTTATTCCCACAAAAACATGGTTGCAATATTTCTATAATGTTATGTTGTTTCTCTGAAGCCTAAAGGGAAAAACGTTACTTTTTAAAAAATATTTTTACAAGCTGTACACACCTTGAAGGTCTCTTTTTATCTGTTTCTTTCATCTCGTCAAGCGCAGAGGGTATTGACGTTTCAAAGAAATCATCTAGTTCATCCTTACTGGATTCCCTCTCTCTTGCCTGCATCAGCAGCTTCTCAACATCTTCACCAGAGTTCAGCAGTGTCCCAAAGTCTAGTGTCGAGTTCATAAACGTTGTACCAAGTTCTGCATTCGGCTCCACACCCAAGCCTGGCTTACTGAAGACAGAAAAAGAGCTGGCATTGGGGTGCATTGCTTGTGGCTCTAATCTGAGATTACTATTCTCATTGGTGTTCAGTGAGGTTCCAAGCGATGGGGCACCAGTGCTTGTGGGAACAGAAGTAGATGGTATTGTTTTAACAGAACTAGTGACCACGGTGGTTGCTTCACTCCTAGTTTTGTGTGCATCTAGGTATGTTGATGCACTAGTTGAAGTCACTCTTGTGCTGGTAGCATGTGAATACGGGGCAACAATGTCCGCCAAAGTGCTGACAATAGAACTAGTTCTGCCTGACTCTGTGATTGTCGGAGAGGGAGTTGTCACACTAGGTCCCAAGTCAGGAAATCTTAGCTGACGTAACACAGGGGATTGGGCCGCTCTTTGCAGGACGCTGGCGAGGAGGGGACAGCTTGTACTGGCCTGAGACTCCAAACCAACTTCCTTTGCCAACCGATCTCTCCCAGGGTACGTCTCCAGCTATAAACGAGAAATCCTTCAAAATTAAACAACTTAATATCAACAACAACACATCAATGTAATTACTTCTTACCACATTGGTTTCTGGGTCAAAAACTGCACATGTGAAGTCAAGTTCGAAGAACTCCAAAAATTCTCGCACCAGTGAAGTAGTAAGTTGACCTGTAATGTAGAAAAGTGTCTTTAATTCTAGCGAGTCAGACTATCTCTCACCCTCTGGAAAAGTCAGAGGAGAACTAAGGCCCCAATTTGTTGATATTTAGTTTCTCATCAGGTGCTTCCCCTGCACACAATGCAGGCGGGCGGGTATTACCATTATTCAGTCAACAGATATTTTGTCATGAAAGAAGTTGACAAGCGTGCTGGCAAGATGATCATCACTCATTATCCGCCATTGTGGAAGGTTTCTTTGGATGATCTGCACTAGATAGACACGTATGTTAGCGTTACGTTCATCACTATGCTCATGACGCCTATCACTTGTTTGTTTAACGTTGCTGTTATGTGCAAATAAAAATAATGGTGATAAATTCTATCACAGAAAATCCATGCAGGCGGTCGATGAGAAACTAATAATCAACGAATTGGGGCCTAACTTGACAGACTCGCTTTTCTAGAGGTGGGTGAGAAATGGTGTAGACTATTTTGAGCTGTGCTGTGTTGCCATGGTCACAGAGAAGTGCCTTTGAATCCATTATCACTTTACCTTCTTTTGTTTTCAAGTACTTCTGCAGTCTCTCATTCACAAGTGGATGGCTCTTCTGTGAAGTCATACATCAGTGGTGAATCCATAGCAAGTTGATCAAAAGTGGCGCTAAATTTACAAAAACTCTGTACCTCTTTAGATTCTTGCTCTTCCAATGCCAAGAACACACTGGATCGCAGCTGTGCCTACAAGTATTATAGTATAGAGGGCAGATATTACATTCGTAGTTTTACCGTTTCACAAGCCAGACTCGATATTGATCACATTCAGTGTGTGCTACTGACAGCAATCAATGCTACAAGTTGTCCATACAAGCTCTCCCAGCCCAAAGGCTTCTCTTCCAAGGGGAGAAGGAATGAAGTCAATCTCCACTGGGGTTGGTTGGGTCTGGCTCGCAAGACTGATAAGAACGGCCATATTTATGGAAGACTCAAAGACGTTTGTTTGTTTCAGGAAGTAGAATATGGACCCTCCACCCTTTGGAAGTGTATTTTCAACCAAAATTGAATGTTTTCCTTCTTCAAAACACCACTTTTAGTGTGGTTATTCGAACATTAGGTCCCAGGAGCGCCACGAAAATATACATGAAAGCTTACTCGTATCTTTCCGAGTACGCCCTTAGCTTCTAGAGTCTGGGCCACAAGATCTCTCAACTCGACATCCTCTTCGCCCGCCATTTTTCAAACCATATACAATAACATACGTCACTTCCGGAACGTCACTGCATGGATCGAGGCGATATCCATACCCCCTCGGTACATTTGTAGTTGAGTAGCCGAAAGAAACATATGCGAAAAGATAAGTAAGGAAGAGAATGAGGAACTGAACAGATAATTAACAGCAATACGGTACCGTGGGACTTGGAGAAACTTTCCTGGGCCCGAATCGGAGATTGATTTTCACCATAGGTTACACACGGCTGAGAAACACCTGTCGTGTGCCCAACGACTTTTTAGCAGATTTCGTGGACACCGATCCTCAAAATATGGCCCAGCTTCCTCTCTACTACAAGAACTCGAAGCCGACCGGCCCATCTCAATATGCATCCAAGAAATGGAAGGAGTATTACCTCGTTGGTATCCTGTTTGTAGCTTTCATTGTTCTAATAGCTGGTGTCTTGTGGTTTGTGCCTGACACCGAGGTGTATCAAAGTTTTGACAGAGCGTATAATAGTTTTACAGGAGGTATAGATTCCACTCAGCCAACTCTACTGTCAGAGCCCAAGCTGACAGTCTCAGAAGTGCCTAGTTTGAAACCTGGGGACGATGATAGAAGCGCCCCAGTATTATTAAAGCCACCCAATATAAATGCTTCATTTTTAGCAACTCTGAAACAAGCAGAGCAGAATAAATCAGCGGCCAGGGAGAAAAACGATAGCAAGAAAGGTCATGAGCAGATTACTGCTGATCAGGATGATGATTCGGAATCTCCGACGACTCAAGGCACTGTGAAAGTCGACCCTGAGAATGAACGGAGAAGGCTGAAGATTATCGAGGTATGGATGCATTTGTGTACAGTAACACAAGGAAACTCGTCTATTCTGGACATCATAGGGTCGGATGTCCTGGGTAGAGAAGTGTCCTCTTTTTGGGAGTTACTTTATATTGTGAAAGGGTGTTGGGGACTTTTTGAGTGAATACACAAGAGTCCTCATTTCAGGGGTTTGGACAGAGGGGTTCCACTGCACTACACATACAGTTATTTGCTCAGTAGGGCCTGGCCAAACCACTAAACATCTTTTTTAAGTAAAGGGGTGAAAATATAAAACAGTGTTTTGTCCATGCACTTGAAGGAGAGAGAAACAGGAGTACACAGAAGCCACAAAACTGTTTTTTTTTTTTTTTTTGCAAACACCTTAGTGCAACCAGCTATGATACCAGCTGTTCCACAGTTTGATTTCTGTTGCTATGGTAACAACAGACTAAGGGTCTGCCTGGTAGTTACTTTGGGGCTATGGCTGCAATTATTTGGTTGTAAATGAGGTTTGAGTTACATGTACAGTTGTGAAAGACTTAGTCATGATTTTTATTAACACCATGCACTTGTTTGTAGTATATGTCCAACTTGGGTCACAAAAAGAAGGCAAGGCTCCGTGAGAATTTCAACATATGCTGATCTCATAGTACACACTTGTGTGCTCTAGAAACACACACCAAAAGATGGATATACCAAACTTTGAGACACAAAAGTGCTTTAGTTTCTCACAGATCGATATAGCTGTTAGGGCAGTACCCTGCCGCCCCCAGTGGCCTTAGCTTAGCAAAGGGAGGGGCACTTGTACAACAGGACAATGTTTGGCAATGAGCTCATTTTTGAAATACTTTCTGGTTCATTTTGGGAACAATTGTGTCGCAACACGAACTTACAAGCAACATGAACGGTTCGTGGTTCATGAACAGTCACAACTGGTAAGCACAGAAACTTACGAGTGCACTCCTTGGAGACGGCTGTGAAAGGAACTGTCAGTACTGCCTTGTACATTGTGGTGTGTGTCTGTCTCACAGCGAACTATTGCCTGACAGCACATGTAGTGACTCAGTGGTCGCCCATGTGGTTATGGACACTTGTGATCAAACACTGTGTTTCCTGGCAACATGAAACCCTAACCTTGTTCGTGGGCTCTTTCTCAGCTGGAAACAAAAGCTATGGAAGAGGACGTTACACTGGGCAGCAAGAGGCTATGAAGGCGGTATGACAAAAGCTGCAAAGATCCTGGGAAGATTCACTTTTGGGTAAAACTAGGGGAGAGCCTGGAACTTTGTGCGGCACAAGCTTGAGCTGCGAAGATCCTGGGAACATACGTTATGCAACAGAAGTTAGGGAAGAGCTTGAGAACAAGCATAAAGAAAAAAAGTGCTCCAACTATTCAGATACCTGGAAATGATGTCAAGGGGTGTTTTGGTCAAACAGGGGATTAATTCATGGCATTTGAGGAAAATGAGCTAACCTACAACATTTCCTACTCATGTTCGGAACAGTTGCTTAAATTACAGATACCATCTGCTGTAACCTTGGTAACTTGCTTTGATGTGTACTGGCTTGGATTCACTTGCAAATCAGAATGGCATGTAAGTCCTACCTTTGAGCTTATGAGCGTCATTGTGAAGCATCCTTCATAAGGTCCTGCCCATAGGGCTGCAACAAACAAGGTGCAAGGGGACTTCCAAACCAGCTGTCGCTATTAACACTTTTGGAGTGCTTGTAATAGCTATCTGAAGGTTTTGTAGTGAAAACGCTAGCCCATAGTTTAACACCAAACCTCATTCCAGCATGTTGTACAGTGGTCATAAATACTCTTGTTACAGAAAGTGAAACGAAAGTGTACATTGTGTACAACATACATGTACCAAAAAGATTAGTTTTGTTACTCTAAGAACATCCAAACCTTTTTAGGTCTACTTTAGCTGACAGGCTTTTTTTTTTTAATAACAACTCAATTCGTGTGTCACTCCAAGAGACAGACTTTTTGACAGCTGTTTCTAGCCATACAGGGTTGTATGTACATGTGGTCTCGTTCCCAGCCCTCTCAGGTACAGTAGGAAGTCACTTATCCAAACACGCTAGGACCAAGGGGTGTTTGGATAAGTGAAATGTTTGGATAAGTGAAACAATACTCTTTGTATACAAAGCGGAGTACTTTCCATTTAATGCACAGTGAAATATCTATGAATATCATTATTATGGGGGTCAGGATATTAAGTGAAGATTCAGATAACTGAAGTTCGGATAAATGGCATCCTACTATAGCTGTCCTTTTTATTTACAAAACCTGTTGCTATGAGTAAATGTAAACAGTGTAAATGGGCAAAGTGATCCGCTCCGGGGTTGGTTTTGGGTCTGGACCAGGCAGATGATGTACATACCTTCACAGGTGTACTTCACCACCTTGCCAGTCAGGGACAAAGGGGCCCACTAATACCACCTCAAAAAGCTGATTACAATCCTTTCAAGCGTGCCAAACAGAAATACCGATGGCTGTCCTCCTGAGGTTATCAATCTCGTCCATACCACTCAATGATCTTTGTGTATTGATGAAATGAATGTCCCCGGATCAAGGGTTCAGACTTGAAGTTCATTGTGCACACTATGGAAGAGCTTTGGTAGTCATTAACAGTGTATACTGTAGATCGAGAAATTTTCCGGTAAAAATGATCTGCATTTTAAATTTTCACGTGAAAAACATTTCGTTGCTTGGCGGTTCTGCAATGTAGCAGATATACATATTTTCTCGCGTTTAATTTTCATTGCTCCAGCGCCCCGACGAAAACTTGAACGTCAAAAATTTCCCGATCTACGGTATACAGCGTTGTGGAAAAGGAAATTGGTTGCCTCACCACATGTACACTCTCTCACCACATACACACCCCACCACACACACACATGCACACCCTCACCACACATCCTCACCACATGCACACACACACACACACAGATGACGAAGCATGCCTGGAATGGCTACGTCCAGTATGCATGGGGTGATAATGAACTGAAGCCGATAACAAAGAGAGGGCATTCTCCAGTCATCTTTGGACATTCAAGGCTCGGAGCCACCATCGTAGATAGCTTGGACACTCTCTATCTCACGGGTTTGAAAGAGGAGTTTGAAAAAGCCAAGAATTGGGTGCAGTTATCTCTCAACATGGACGAGGTAAACCTCCTTAATGCATTAGGTCCTCTTACCTCAGCTTGATATAGAGATTAGGTCCTCTTACCTCAGCTTGATATAGAGATTAGGTCCTCTTACCTCAGCTTGATATAGAGATTAAGTCCTCTTACCTCAGCTTGATATAGAGATTAAGTCCTCTTACCTCAGCTTGATATAGAGATTAAGTCCTCTTACCTCAGCTTGATATAGAGATTAGGTCCTCTTACCTCAGCTTGATATAGAGATTAAGTCCTCTTACCTCAGCTTGATATAGAGATTAAGTCCTCTTACCTCAGCTTGATATAGAGATTAAGTCCTCTTACCTCAGCTTGATATAGAGATTAGGTCCTCTTACCTCAGCTTGATATAGAGATTAAGTCCTCTTACCTCAGCTTGATATAGAGATTTTTGTGATGGTAGTTAGCAAGAGATGGAAGTGAAAAACCGGCTGTCAAACCCAGGGCCTCTGGCTTGAGTTGCTACTGAGCTACATGTACAACCGCCATATGAACAACTCAGTCGCACACCCAGCAGCCATTCAGCATGTGTCATGACAACTGTTAGCAGTTGACTGGAAGCTCCCTTCTGTCAGAAGAGAAGCATTTAGTACCACCAGTCCAGTATATAGAGAAGATTATGAGGGCTGGTGGTTGTCTGGTGGTCGTAGCTCAAGCCAGAAGCCCCAGGTTTGGTTGCCAACGGGTTTTCACTTTTTTAAAATTGTGCCTCATGCCATCGATAATCAACGCAAGCGGTAGAGTTTTTAATTCAGGTTTCCTCCTCTGCGCTGAAATTTGAACTGGCGAATTGTTACTATATTGATGTACCCTAGCTTCATAAAGTTGGCTCCCTTGAATATTTTACCCCGATCGGTGTCTGTCACTGTATATGGATCATGTGAGCCGGTAAACGCATCTTCATCTTATTTAGTTACTCTCTGGTGTGTGGTACACATCCTCTTCTTAACCCTGTAATGGAGTTAGAGAGAGAGAGAAGAGAAGTCATTGAAAAACCAGAGAGAACCGAGCCTGGGACCTTCTGGATCCAGGATTGTTCCATTGTCTTCTAATTAAGTTACAAGATGTTTTTAGCATCATCCAGCTAGCCACAAATATGTTTTGATCACCTGAGTTCCTTGGTTGCCTCCACAATCTGCCAATTAAACAATTAGGGTTCTGAAACGTAGCAAGCTCCCACCATTGTTATGCTAAGACATTCACCAGCCGGAGTTTGATAGTTTGTGCCAGGCTGAAACTTAGCAAGCTTCCACCATTGTTATGCTAAGACACAGTTTGGTTGTAAAGGCATTCACCAGCCTGAGTTTGATAGTTTGTGCCAGGCACATCAGAGTGAAGATGAAACCAGATATACGCACATGTATGCAAATATGCCATTATACACATTCTCAGCCCCCACGGCTATTCATCATTTAACAGTTTTCCTGAACTTGTATTTCATGAACCCTATGTTTTGCATCTTGGGGTGTAATGTAGCCGCGTGCCCAGGCTTTGCCCACCGTCCAGTTTTTGATCGCTTGCAGTATCTGTGCACATTTCCAACCCCCACACTGCTTTAATCGTTTAACAGTTTGCCCTAACTTATTGTCTGGAAACCAATGAACCACGTCTACCTTATAAAAAGGCAGGCCTAGATGTTATGCAAAGTCACCCACTGCGCAAAATGAATCTTTTATATCTTGGGGTGTAATGTAGCCTCGTGCCCGCCTCCAGTTTTTGGTTGCTTGCGGTATCTGTTTTTGCATACTGTAAGTGATCAAAAACTGGAGAGAAGGCTGGCGGATTGAGCTCTCCAGTTGCTTTCAGCACTCTATAGGCAATGATTATAGCACAGATAGTGTTCTTGTCTACTGGTGACTCTCTCTCCTCACTACTCGTCAATGCAAGCTGAAAACGGGAGGGCCTGAGAATGAGGCTAGTGTAATTCCCAGGCTCAGCAGGGGAGGGAAGGGGGGCTAGGAGGGGCTTGTTCCCAGGCTCAGCAGGGGAGGGAGGGGGGGCTAGGAGTGGCTTGTTCCCAGGCTCAGTAGGAGATTGGGATTAGCCTAGCCTTGTTCCCAAACTTGGTAGGGAGGACTGGGAATGAGGTTAACCTGGTTGGTAGGGGGACAAGGTTAACCTGGTTTCCAGGGTGGTGGGGTAGAGTGGGAATGAGTCTAGTATTGTTGGCATGGGAACAATACTGCTAGGAGCTTTTATCCATGTGTGTACTATATTGGCCTGTGATCTGTCGTTTGATGTAAGGTTTAGAGAGAGAAAGAAGTCCACAGTAAGTTCATTTTGCTTTCACAGAGCTTGAAAACTGACTTGTTGTTTCTTGTCTTTAGGTGAAGACGGACGTGTCTGTGTTCGAACTAAATATTCGTTACGTCGGAGGTCTGCTCGGAGCGTACTCACTGAGTGGTGATGAGGTGTGTGTGTGTCAGGGTTGTAGTAATTGAATTCTGGCATGGTTTTATTGATTACAATTACTTGAGCCTGAATCGTCAATTAATACCCATTACAATTACCAAGGTTGCTTACGAGTAATGATTACAATTACAGAAAAATGACAGAATTACAAATTACATTGTTAAATTACAGGTCGAAGTAGTCATGAATTGGTAAATGTGCTGACAAAGCATGCTCTTGCCACATCTTGAACAGCATGTGGTCAGCTGAGTGTGCTGAGTTTGCCATGTTTACACTCGAGTGTGAAAAAGATGTAGAGATGGAGCTTTGGCAGTCACACAGCAGAACAGTTGGGAACGAGGCACCCAAGTATTGTAATTGAACTTGTAATTGGTATTTTACTACCCTCTGCAAACAATTACATGCCTTTTGTTCAGCAGTACAAATTACATCAGTTGTTGTGAAGTGAAATTACAATTACAAATTACTGTGTTTGAAAACCTGTAATGATTACGTAGTCATTACATTTGGTTTTTCAATTACTACAACCCTGGTGTGTGTGTGTGTGTGCATGTGTGTGTGTGTGTGTGTGTGTTTGTGTGTGTGTGTGTGTGTGTGTGTGTGTGTGTGTGTGTGTGTGTGTGTGTGTGTGTGTGTGTGTGTGTGTGTGTGTGTGATACATGGTCAATGTCTTCTGGTGTGTCTTGCCAAACACTAATTACCAGCTATACAAGTTACAAGTGATTTGTGAAGAGGGCAATTTTGTAATTTACTTCGAAAGTCAACTCTGATTGGCTGAGCCACTCTCTACCCTCCCTCAATGTTAGATCTTGAAGGAGAAGGCTGTTGCCATTGCTAGGAAGCTGTTGCCAGCATTCAAGACACCCACAGGCATTCCCAAGAGCCTCGTCAATCTTGCCACGTGAGCACCTTATCATCCTGCACACACTCACTCACACACACACACACACACACTCACACACACTTGTATACACATGTACACACCACACAAACACACACACACACACACACACACACACACACCACACACACACACTCACAGAGGGAACATCAAGAACTGGGGCTGGGCATCAGGAGGTAGCTCAGTCCTAGCAGAGTTTGGTTCTCTCCATCTAGAGTTCCAGTACCTCACGCACCTTACTGGAGACCCCGTCTTCCTTGATAAGGTATCCCTCCCCCATTCCCCCCTCACACACACACACTAGTACATGCCTCTCACATAAGCTTAGTTTAGTATTGGTAAATGTGGTGGAAAACTGACCTCATTCCCGGGCTCTCCCCACACGACAAAACTGACCTCATTCCCGGGCTCTCCCCACACGACAAAACTGACCTCATTCCCGGGCTCTCCCCACACGACAAAACTGACCTCATTCCCGGGCTCTCCCCACACGACAAAACTGACCTCATTCCCGGGCTCTCCCCACACGACAAAACTGACCTCATTCCCGGGCTCTTCCCACGCGACAGAACTGACCTCATTCCCAGGCTCTCCTCATGCGACAAAACTGACCTCATTCCCAGGCTCTCTCCACACGACAAAACTGACCTCATTCCCAGGCTCCCCCACACGACAAAACTGACCTCATTCCAATGATGACACTGGAATGCTGGGTGGGGCCTGGGAACGAGGCTAGCACAAAAGAGTACTTTGACCCACTAATGCGATCCGCCCTAATTCTTTGTAAACCTAAACCCCTAGTGGTTAGGGGTGGTTGCGATCTTCATCCTCCTTATGGCTGTCAATTAGGATGTTGTGTCTGGGCTGCAGTTGTTGCGTCTCTGTCATAATGCTTTCATGCTTGCCTCCCTATTAGGTCAACCATATTCGCAGCCATTTGAAGGGGCTTACCAAGCCAGATGGACTCTACCCTAACTTCCTCAACCCGAATACTGGAAACTGGGGGACAAGTAAGGGCACCCCTCCCAAACCACACCACATCCCCTGCTACCCTCCTCACACCTCACTGTTCTAATGTTCCCCATCACTACTCTCACACACACACACACACACACAGGACACATTTCACTGGGAGCACTAGGAGACAGTTTCTATGAGTACCTGCTCAAGTCATGGCTGATGACCAGCAAGGCGGACACAGAGGCGAGAGACATGTACTACGATGCCATTACTGTAAGTGGTTCAGCCGGTAGAGTGCTTCTTCTTCCATCATCTTTCCCTCTCTCTCCTCCTCTCCCTTTCGTTCCTCATTCCTCCTTACTTCCTCCATTCCTCCCTCTCACCACAGGCGATGGAAAAACAGCTGTTTCAAAAGACAGGCTCCGGTTTGACATTAGTTGCGGATGTAAAAAATGGCAGGCAGGATAACAAGATGCAGCACCTGGTCAGTAACAAGCCTTATTCTACCTACCTCATACCATATCCTCGTTTTCAAAAGTGAAACCATGTGAAACAGGTTGGAGACTTGTACATTCCAAAGCTTTCACTAGCCTCATTCCCAGCCCTGCACTAGCCTCATTCCCAGTCCTGCATTAGCCTTGTTCCCAGCCCTGCACTAGCCTCGTTCCCAGTCCTGCATTAGCCTCGTTCCCAGTCCTGCATTAGCCTCGTTCCCAGCCCTGCACTAGCCTCGTTCCCAGTCCTGCATTAGCCTCGTTCCCAGCCCTGCACTAGCCTCGTTCCCAGTCCTGCACTAGCCTCGTTCCCAGCCCTTCACTAGCCTCGTTCCCAGTCCTGCACTAGCCTCGTTCCCAGCCCTGCACTAGCCTCGTTCCCAGCCCTTCACTAGCCTCATTCCCAGCCCTGCACTAGCCTCATTCCCAGTCCTTCATTAGCCTTGTTATAGCAGTATTAGTGTTACTACTTGCAGTACTAACATAAGGTCTGATATTATTCTCTCCCTCCTCCCACCCCCCTCCCCTCCCCACCCCACCCACACTCACACATACACCCCAGACCTGTTTCTCTGGTGGTATGCTGGCATTAGGTTCACAACATGCTACCAATGGCCAATCTGAACACTATATGGACCTTGGCAAGCAAATAGCCAGAACCTGCCATGAGTCATACCAGCATGCAGGTGAGAGAGTGTGTGTGTGTGTGTGTGTGTGTGTGTGTGTGTGTGTGTGTGTGTGTGTGTGTGTGTGTGTGTGTGTGTGTGTGTGTGTGTGTGTGTGTGTGTGTGTGTGTGTGTGTGTGTGTGTGTGTGTGTGTGTGTGTGTGTGTGTGTGTGTGTGTGTGTGTGAGGGTCTATGATGAGGGGTATGTGAATAACTGTTCGGTTGAAGGCCTAGTCTCATTCCCAGACCACTTCCACTATCCAGCTTTTCATTGCTCTGTTCAAGAATGGAGAGAGAAGGCCTGGGAGGTTTTATCACATGAATGTCAATGTTTACCTAGTTAGACAGAGATGGGGATGGCCTGGTGATGAGGCTATGGATACCCATCATCCAGAAATCTCTTGCTCCAGGTTCCAAACTGGGTCCAGAGGCATTCCGGTTTGACGGTGCTGGAAATATGAACAGCAGGTCCAATGAGAAGATGTATCTACTGCGACCGGAAACCGTGGAAACATACTTTGTCCTCTGGAGATTTACCCACGACCAGCAGTACCGTGACTGGGGCTGGGAGGTTGTGGAAGTAAGTACATACACACCTTCACATCTCACACACACACACCTCCATATCTTTACTTATATACCTTCACATCCTCACATTCTCCCTCCACACACACACACACCTCCACATTTCCACAGGCTCTAGAGCAGCATTGTCGTGTCGACAGTGGTGGCTACAGTGGCTTACGAGACGTCTACAACCCCAATCCGCCCAAAGATGATGTACAACAAAGCTTCTTCATAGCTGAGACTCTGAAGTATCTTTTCTTGTTGTATAGTGACGATTCGGTACTGCCGTTGGACCGCTGGGTATTCAACACAGAGGCACACCCCTTCCCCCTCATCCCAAGCATCCCTAGAACAGGCTCTCAGTCATAGGAGTCTAGTCAACTATTGTTTACATATACATCATTGTTGCTATGGTTACCGGTTGTGTATTATGGAATGTTTGTTTAGAAAAATGGTTCTCTGTGACCAACTTGAAATCAAAAGCCTTTCATCTGAATACATTGGTCTCCAGTGATGTGTATCCGTGTATCGATGATCCTTAGTCAATCGTGCATGGCTATATAAATATCTTCCCTTTGTCCTGATCACAAAGGGTTGGGTCAAAACGTCAGGAAACATTTCAAGTTGGTTACAGAGGACTTTCCTGGACCAGGAGCCACCAACTCTAGCCGGGGAGTGTAACTTCAGTCCCATAATTCGGGTGCTTAAGGAAAGCGTTTGGGACTGAGTTGTGGAACACACACCTTATTCCCAGGCCACTCCCAGATTTTATCTCGCAGCTGTGGAGAAAAATCGCTAGAAGCTGGTTAAGGTCTGGTACCATTATACATCACGGACCAGAAATGGTGGACTCGGTTTCATAATGATGGCAATGTGCCCATGCAATATGCAGCCAGTACAGCAATAGTAAAGTTTGCCTAGGTGTTTTGCCAGCAGCTACGGCGGACTCCTTCCCACTCTCAAACCAGCAGTCAAACACTTAATACACAGGTCACAACACTCCATTGCCTCGGCAGGAAGGAATGGTGATGTGGTCAATACTACAGAGAGAGAAGGATCATGTGAGCAGGAGAGGTCATGTGATCAGAGGAGGTCATGTGATCAGAAGAGGTCATGTGATCAGAGGAGGAGGTTCATGTGAGCAGAGGAGGAGGTCATGTGATCAGAGGAGGAGGTCATGTAAGCAGAGGAGGAGGTTCATGTGATCAGAGGAAGAGGTTCATGTGAGACAATAGCAACCATCTACAAGTATAGCCTCGGTCCCAGGCCTCCCCCGTTTTACCTTCCGTTTGCGTTCACAATAATACATGGGAGCGGAAGGCCGGTTTTGCCGGCCTTCCGCTCCCATGTATTATTGTGAACGCAAACGGAAGGTAAAACGGGGGAGGCCTGGGACCGAGGCTACTACAAGTACATGTATTGCTTAAACTACCAGTTGCACCCTTCTCCCTCACACCCCTCCTCCCCCTTCGGCTTTCCTCACCCCTCCTCTCTCTTTCCCCCTCCCCACTTTCACTCCTCCTCAAGGTCAGGAGGAGTGTCTCCAGGGTCTTGCCGTCTCTCTTCTCTGTGGTGTACCTGATGACACAAATGATGGCTCCCTTCACCCCTTCCTCACTGAACATGTTCCAGTTACCCTCTCCTCCCTCTCCTCCCCCTCCGAAGGGAGAGCCTGAGATGCTAGCACTTTCTCACAACTCATCATAGTAAAATGGGATGCTCTGCTGCTGTCCTAGTGGCTACCAGATGCTGTAATTACCTGGTTTGACTGGTTTATCACAGGACTGACCTGATTGACCAGGACATTGAGTGAGCTGTTGTCCGCATGCAGTCGGTGATTGAGATACATCTGTGACATCACGGTCGTTCCAGTCAAGGTATGTTGCTGATGTCATTAGCAATGATGTAATATGGCAGGTGGTGGCACAGTGCTCATGCAGAAGTGAGCTTTCGAGTAACAGAATGTGGCCTCCCTTGCTCAATCCCCTCCCGTTCCCCTCCTTCACCTCCTCATTCCATGTTTCCTTCCCGCGTCCCTCCTTCCCTTAATTCATTAAACATCTCATTCTATGTGCAACATGTACACATGTATGAGAGCCAGGTGATTGATATAGGGAGTGCTGATTTCACGATATCATGGCTCACAATGAGTCCTCACCTGGCTCAACTAGATATACAAAATCATCTTGATTGTTTGGTTTTTGAAGACTTCCTGTCTTTTAACAGTACTGTAACCAGATGTCATCACTTTTGTATAAATTACATACAGTCAAGAGTAGATACCTTTAGACACTCATTTTTCGTGAATGCTCCCTTTCTATGGAATACTCTACCTCTAGATGTTGTACAAAGTACCCCATATTATAGCTTTAAATGTAAACTCGAGCAGATTTTGTAATTATAGTCACATTTCAGGTATGTACGGGAGCCAGATTTGGGAGAAAAAAAGTCAATTTTATACCAGATTTGGTTCCTTTCTCCTCCTGGTTTCCAACAATATATAGGTACAGATTTTTGCAGTAATCTACCCAATTTGGATGATTTCTACATTTTTTTGCCCTATATAGTACAGATTTTTGCAGTAATCTACCCAATTTGGATGGTTTCTACAATTTTTAGCCCTATATAGTACAGATTTTTGCAGTAATCTACCCAATTTGGATGGTTTCTACAATTTTTAGCCCTATATAGTACAGATTTTTGCAGTAATCTACCCAATTTGGATGGTTTCTACAATTTTTAGCCCTATATAGTACAGATTTTTGCAGTAATCTACCCAATTTGGATGGTTTCTACAATTTTTAGCCCTATATAGTACAGATTTTTGCAGTATTCTACCCAATTTGGATGGTTTCTACAATTTATAGCCCTATATAGTACAGATTTTTGCAGTAATCTACCCAATTTGGATGATTTCCTTTCTGAATGGTTCCCACTCCACTATCTATGGGCGCAGGCACACCCCTCACAAAGAGAGGAAGGGGTGAGGACAATGAAACATGCCCTGTGCAAAGGGATTGTGTGATGCTTATCCCATGCGGAAGTGGGTTCGGCGCCGGTGTTACAGTGATATGTGTTCCCCCAGATAATGTGTGCCCCCGAACACATATCCCTAGTGATATCTGTTCCCCGAACAATTATCACGGGCTAGGAGTTTCCCCTTGCGAAAACGTCGGTGACACACAGTGATATGTGTTTCTGTCCTCACGGCTGTGATGGAGGAAAACACATGTCGTACAGAGCAAGTCGCATTGCTTCTCCCCACAGAGCTGAGCACACAACCAAATTCATGAATGTGCAAATTCAAGTATGGAAGCTCAGACTTTGGATAATTTGCAGTAGCACTGATTTGCAACAGCCTCACTGTGTGAGGGCTTTGACACAACTATACCTGCATTTATCGCCAACCCAACATGCGGCGCCACTTCCTACCATGAATCAACAACGGCGAAATGAAGGCATTCCCAACTGCAAGAATCTGTCGACCCATTTATACCAAGCCAGCGAAAATTGAAGAACTAACAGTATACTGTACATGTAGAATGCTGTTTAATGAGCGAGAGGCAGGCAGTGAGAAGATGATAATGTGCTTCAAATGTAGTAGCCTACTCCAAGACAAGTACAATGTATCATGAAAGTTTCATGATACTTGTCTGGTGAAAACAGTCCCAGAACAGTACTGGATAGTTAGATCTACGTATAGATTTACATCAGTCTATAAAATCACTGTTGTGTGTGCTATTGCTCTGTGTCTATAATAATTATTAAGATCTTATACACTGTTACCTTTATATTATGCATGGGGGAACAGTTAACACTGGGAATCATATCAATATTCTATATAATTTGTCCCTATGAACACATACTTGAGATTTTCTTACCTTTATCATGGGGGAACAGTTAATCCTGGGAAACATATATCACTGATGTTAATGTTGCCAAATACGGCAGTGATATCTGTTTGGGGGAACAGATATCACTAGGGATATGTGTTCGGGGGCACACATTCCCCGGGGGAACACATATCACTGTAACACCGGCTTGCGAGATACGTCTATGCACACACTCACGTAGTCTCGCAAGCCAGACCCTTTCCGTCCCGCAGCACCGATCGCTTTCAGTATCGGCACGCGGAGGGAAGGAAACGGTCTGGCCTGCTAGACTAACACTCACGTGGCCTTCTGCTTCAAAGCTGATTATTTCCTGACAGTCAGCAACATGCAGGTATTAGTTCACTGTCACAGATCTAAACGAAGATCTGCTCGATCGACCGCTGAACAGCGCACGCATGACAAAGATCAGATTGGCAAAAAAACAAAAAACAAGGTCAGAGTACAAAAATGAAGATCAGAAAAAGCCTCGTTCCCAGACCAGCTAAGGTAGCCTGGGAACGAGATTACAACACAACGGTTAGTCTTTTACAGCTGCTACGTCCATTCGGCTAGTCCGGCCATTGGGATCTGCTCCTCCAGCAACAAGGATCTCTCCGCTCGGTAACAGACAGCACGCACAATCTTGTCTTTCAGTAGGGAAGTCCCCCATCTTGTTCCACGCGTTCTTCTCTTGGTCGTAGACGTGAATGGCTGAGCTTCTTTGTCGGCCATGGCTTCCTCCCACTGCCAACAGAGATCCATGGACAGCGATGGCGGTAGAGCTCTCCAGTGGGGCGTCGGCGAGTGTGCGCCACTGTGCGGGTGGCTTGTCAGTTTGTGTAAGGGCTGAGAGAGACACGCTGAGTACTTGCTTGCCCAGCGAACCTCCTAGTAGGTACAACGTACCGTGTGTAATGGCGGCTGACATTAGATGGCAGCTCACGGGGAGTGGTACGGCAGAGAGCCACTGACGATGGCTGACAGAGGTGTCTAGGGTTTCAACTGTAGCTATGCCAGTCACACTATCCTCACACCCACCTGCCACCACCAGACGTTGGTGGTAAGTGGATACAGCTGGGCAGTAACGAGGTGTGTTCATTGGAGGGTAGGGATGTTTCCATCTCTTCTCTGAGGGAGCGTAGACTCGTAGTGTGTTGGTTGTCTTGTAAGGTGGAGTGGACAGCTCACGACCACCAACCATCACTAGCTGGCTACTTACTGTTGTCATGCCACAGTACCTGTATTGATAGTGTACTGGTTCACACCACTGTTGAGTGAGGAGGTCATATCTGAGTATGTCACTGTCACTGAAGAATCCTTCTCTGTCATAGACATACAAGATGCCTTCAATTGTTACTGACTGTGGGTACCCCATTGCTCTTGGCATGTCTGGCAGCCTCCTCCATGTTAGCTCACTGAGGAGGTGCGTCTGAAATACAAAACAAGTTTATTACTTCATAGCGTGTCCTAAAGTGGACGCTAATTAAAAATTAACCACCAGGACATGCCCAGAGCTTCGGCACACCATTTTCTGTTACATGTATTATGTAATAACAAGAGTGTATCGGCCATAGCAGAGAGAGGACATATAATTATAATTTTTTTCACACTATTTTTAGCATTCTGCTTTCTTTCACAGTAGTATTTAATTGTGCATGTCCTCTCACTGCCTTCGGCAGCCTGATACACCCTCGGCAGTAGCCGTTGCTATAGTATGACATCTTAGAAATTAGTGGGCAAAGAGTATTAGCACTTTAAACAGCTGTATATACATATTTTCTCCAGCAACAGGTGCTACTAGTGCTTGTTTGTATTAGAAGAGACAAAATTGCAGCAACTGAAAGAGGCAAATGTTCTGGGGTGCCCACCATTTCTGTGATACCATACTAAAATGACAGTATGGTTTCCCATTGCAGTTAGTAGCTCCACATAACTTTTGTAAGCTCCATTTTCAATTTCCTATAGCAACTATTCAGTTGTGTGTATGACAGCTAGCAAATTTTCTTCCAAACCATGCAATAATTTTGGCAGCTGTACATGGAGCTATCCAACTAGCTAGGGTTGCATACTGACAAAATTTGACTCACCTTGTTTTAGGCTAGCAACTAGCCTTCAGACAATTCTCTAGCAGTGACTTGACTTAAACTAACATAAACTACACAAGTCTAAAGAGTAAGAGCTGCAGTGAGAGCTCTAGGTAAACACAAACTACTAGCTAGCTATCAAAACATTTACATTCAGACCAGCTGCCAAAAGTGCGCTTTTTGTGTCTGCAGACTCAGACTTTGTGGAGCCAAACTAATTACAATCCACTGTACACTGACATAGTGTACAGTAAACATAAGCTACAAGTCTGTGCAGAACACTAATGCATGCACAGCTGATTTGCCAGCTATTTTTGTACAGAATAAACATCCACTGCCACTTGCCCCGAATCATGTCTTACTGAAGTTACATATCTATATAACAGATCTAGAGGCAGCCATTACTATCGAACTTACAAATCAAACTCTAGCAGTAATTGACAGTTCCTTACCCTCATTGTTTGCAGTTCTCTCTGCTGCCTGTCTATCTCAGCAGCCTTAGCCTCCACCTCTGCCTGCAGCCTTCCTTTGTCCTCCTAACAACCAGAGCATGGATGGATGGAGTCATTATCTTTCCTACAGTAGAATATCTATTTCCTTACTCTCAGTGTCTGTAGTTCTCTCTGCTGCCTGCCAATCTCAGCAGCCTTAGCTTCCACCTCTGCCTGCAGCCTTCCTTTGTCCTCCTAACAACCAGAGCAGGGATGGATGGAGTCATTATCTTTCCTACAGTAGAATATCTATTTCCTTACTCTCAGTGTCTGTAGTTCTCTCTGCTGCCTGCCAATCTCAGCAGCCTTAGCTTCCACCTCTGCCTGCAGCCTTCCTTTGTCCTCCTAACAACCAGAGCATGGATGGATGGAGTCATTATCTTTCCTACAGTAGAATATCTATTTCCTTACTCTCAGTGTCTGTAGTTCTCTCTGCTGCCTGCCAATCTCAGCAGCCTTAGCTTCCACCTCTGCCTGCAGCCTTCCTTTGTCCTCCTAACAACCAGAGCAGGGATGGATGGAGTCATTATCTTTCCTACAGTATAGAATATCTATTTCCTTACTCTCAGGGTCTGTAGTTCTCTCTGTTGCCTGTTGAGTTGAAGAGCCCTCTCTCGAAGTTCTGTGGCTTGTCGCTGAATTTGACCATCCTTATGCTGGAGTTGAGTATCCTTCTGCTGGAGTTGGGCATCCTGCTGCTGCAGTTGGGTATCCTTCCGCTGCAGTTGGGTATCTTTCTGCTGAATTTCACCATCCTTCTGCTGGAGTTGAGTATTCTTAGCCTCCACCTCTGCCTGCAGCCTTTCTCTGTCCTCCTTTTATGTATATTGTACATAGTTGCAATTATACTTCTTTGACACAAAATTCAAGAGATGTATGCACAAAAAGCCTTTACCTGTGCTTGCTGTAAATCATGTCGTAGATGCTCTATCTCACTGCCTGTCTCCAGCACACTCATCATGGCCACCTGCAATTTTGCCATTTCCACCTTCACCTGCTGGCTGCCGTATGTTCCCCTAATCTGGGGCCTCACTGCCTCCAACTGTTGCAGCAGCTCCTCAGCAGAGGGCCGTTGGGCTGGGGTGTTGTGTAGACACTGGCACACCAGCTCCAAAAGAGGGTGTTGCTCACCCAGCTGCTCATGAAGTGACTGGATGTAGTCCCTCCGACGCTCCACCTCAGAGCGACCACAGAGGCGTCCTGGATTGTCAGGGTCTGGGTAGGTGTGGGGGAGGAGGGCACCTGGGAATACCTGAGGGGGGTAAAAAGGTTCAGTGTAAATACACTATGTGGTTATTTGAGTAATATTTCACTAACAGCACATAACATGGTGTGGTGTACACAGGAATGCACAATACTATGAATAACTACAAATCCCTGCTATCCACCACCTTGTGGTTATCAGTACACCCAGTACATTTCCTAGTAAGGATCACAACTGTTATCCTTATCTGCTTTGCCATCACCCTCAATCCTTCTGACCTGTGTGAGGGTGAAGAGTGCAAGGTGGCCAAATGAGAAGATGTCCAGCCGGGGACCGTATCGTGAGTGCTGATCAAATGATTCAGGTGGCATATACACATGTGTTCCTGGTACACGAGTGAGGGTCCTGGCCAGCTGGCCTGGCTGCAGGTTCACAATACGAGCGTTTCCAAGGTCACTGATCTTGGCCACCAGTGATGATGTAAGGAGTACATTCCGGGCGGATAAATCACGGTGAACAACAGGAGGGTCATGGGTGTGCAGGTAGAGGAGACCCCGTGCCACATCTGTCAGCAGCGATTGCTTGAGGGCAAGGGGGAGGCCAGGAGAAGTTTCCAGCAGGTTATCCAGGCTGTTGTCAAGTCGCTCCATCACCAGCACCGGAAGTGCTGACCCTTCCAGGAAACACAGTCCCAGGAACTGCACAATGTGCGGGTGCCGCATCTCTGCCATTACCTGCAGTGGCACCAAATAAAACATGTACCTTTCTTTAAAGGAAATTCGTTGGTGGAAGCACTCCCCTTCTCTACAGCAGTTCTGCTGGTTTACCTGGCACTCCAACAGGTATTTGCGCGAGATCTCGGCCACGCCCGCGTTGCCTTGCTCCAGAAGTGCCTCGTGTAGCCGCTTGCCCGCGCACACCAACCCGTTCACTTCCACCTCCTCCACGCTGCCGTAGGAGCCCACGCCAAGCTGTCTACCCGTGGAGCGCACTCTTGGGAGCACAAAACGTTGGAGTTCAGGGTTATTTTGGAAAGTTCGCCTCCTACCTGCCATCTTGGCTACGTCGGGAAGTCGGGGGGGAGGAAAAGTGGGTGGGGCTCATAATAGTATCCTCACAAATTATAATTACTCTCAAATGAATTTCTATAGAGATCTCTCAAGGTTGGATTGCTCAGTTTTGTCAGCTAGCATGCACCTAGCTGGTGACATGAGAAAATATCCTCCAATCTTATAGAGGAAAGGCACCGTCATGGGGACAAAAGCATGAGTACTCTAAACAGTGAAGAGAAGGTTATGTGTTACCGAGGAACAGTCATGTGCTGTATATAGTTGGAACACTCTCCAGCATTTTTGTATGAAACATTTTTTAATACTTGTTTAAAGTAAGTCTTAGTTTTCTCTGCACGTTTAGGGCAGCCTCGTTCCCAGGCCACTCCCAGATTTTATCCACAGCTGTGAGATAAAATCTGTGAGTGGCCTGGGAACGAGGCTGCTCCATATCTACATGTCTACATCAAACCTATCAACCAAGAGTGCATGATAATGTCCTTTTTTCCTCTCCCCACCACAATAAAAAATGACATCATCATGCACTCATGAACATTAGGTTCACAGTGCTGTTAGGTGCACACAGACGTGGGTATGTAAATTGGGGTCACAGCTGACCCAAATATATCCTTGTTTTCAGGCTAGTACATAGGTTTGTTCCCATGCTGTTAATGCATACTAAGGAGGAGGATGGTCTGGGGGCAAGTGGAACTTGGTTGGGGCGGCAACTGGTGGGGTGTAGTCTGGGAATGAGACTAGGTGGGGAAGAGGGAAGAGGAGCAACTAGCTGCGCAGTTTTACGATAATTCCAAAAATTTGCAAATGACAATACAAAAATAACAATAGGGGCAATCAATAATGCTGGAAGAATGCACTAGTAGAATACGCCTGTACATAATTGAAAATCAGGTAAAATTTATTTCATGTTCAGAAAGGCCGGAGGGTGCATGCTAGATTCCTGGTGGCCCACTTCTGTGGTATCACATCGCTGCTCGATACCTCTATTGTAAACAAGGCACTACTGTTCTGAGTCCGAGTCATATGGGACACAAAACACGGACACTGGAAGATGAATGGTCCCTTAGAGGAGTCACCCGATGGTCCACTGGACAACTGCTGGTCTGTCTTAGGGGCTACACTGAGATGGAGGAGAGGGAGGGGTGTCGGCACCTGGGACTTTGGGGGAATGTCCTGGAGCTCGAGAGTTGCTGTTTTCTCATAGCCACACCCCCACAGGTGAACACCATAGATGAACAGCTCACCCTCAGGAGGGGGATCTCGAATCTGGAGGGGATCAAGGGGAACAATATTCAACATTTAGTCCACATTGAAAAGAGACATTGTACAGTAGTCTTCACAAGACGAAGTTACTAAACTGAACATGTCAGTACAAATGAATGTTCAATGTTGTAGCTGCTAGACTTTCCCCTCACACAAACCAAAAAGCTTGGCTAGAAATATTGGGTAAGTGAAACAATACTAGCAAAAGAGGATTTTGTTTGGATAGCCAATTATTTGGGGATTTGGATAGACTTCCGAATACATATACACATTGTACACTGTACATATAGTTTGTGTAATATAGAACTGTTGTCCTATTGCACTTGGTTGGATGATCATTTATCAACTAGTAAAAGATGATCTGATTACTGACTGGTACTTACGTGATCCTTATCTCTGTTGGTCAGCTCAGCATGGTACGAGAACTGCTCCACTACACCCGATTTCACACACAGTGACTTCATCACATGCTACCGGAGAAGAGATTGAGTGTTTGATTTGAGTGTGGAATGAGACACTGAGTGGTTGATCAACTGAAGACATGAGCAAATGATTCTGATGAATTATTGATACCTACTGTCATTGATTGATTGATTGATCGATCGATCAAGTGGCTGACTGACAGATTGATTGATTGATCGATTGATCAAGTGGCTGACTGACAGATTGATTGATTGATCGATCAAGTGGCTGACTGACAGATTGATTGATTGATTGATTGATTGATCAAGTGGCTGACTGACAGATTGATTGATTGATTGATTGATTGATCAAGTGGCTGACTGACAGATTGATGGATTGATTGGTTGGTTGATTGATCAAGTGACTGACTGACAGATTGATTGATACTTGCTCACCTGTTGCACAACGCTGAGGAAGGCCTGGGGATTGAAGAATGCTCCCAACCAATAGGTGGGAGTCTTGGCCATCCCTCCAGTCAGCAGTCGGTCCAGAAAGGTGAACCGGAGGACCAGGTCCTGTACCCACTCTCTGAGAGGCCAGTTGAGTGGGGGAGAAGAGGGCCCCACAAGTTCCCACCAGTCGTGTGGGACACATAGGGAGAGGAGGGAGAGGGTGAGGTCGACAAGACGGGGGGATTCAAGGAAGGTGTCTCCCTTGGAGGAGTCTGAGAGAACTGTCTGCAACTCCTGTCGTGTGTGTGCCAAACAGTATATAACACATCAATGACACCATTGATGACACCTATGACAGCTAAATGCACCATCACCAATGACATCATCAACACCAACCAATGACATCATCAATACCACCATATGACACCGTCAATATGACATCACTGTGATGTAATAGATGTACCTGCAGGCTGGAGTGTATCTTGTACAGGCACATGGCCATCCTGCTCGTCTCATTCTTGAGGAAGTGGCCAAACGGACTGTCTACGCCGTGCCTCCGGAGACGCTCCTGCAGTACCTCCTGTGATACAACAGGAAAACAGAAAGAGGAAGGGATGACCGCTGGTGGACCCATGTACATGTGTGGGTGTGAGTGTACCTTCCTCCACCCACTGGGTATGTTCTCTGCCAATCTCTCAGCCGTGGTCCTCATAGGAAGCGCTTGAAGAAGACCCACGTCCTGCCCCACTGCTAGCAGCAAGGACTTTGGTACGGCAGTCAATACGACTTCAGAAATCTGTGATGTCACCTACGGACGAGATTGATGTGTGCTACCTGTCTGTCTGGTACCACAATGAGACAACAAACCAATAATCATTGCTCTCGACCAGTGAACGCTCATCCAGTCCGAAAACTCCCTACTGTGCCAGAAATGGAGCCCCTACATTTCTTAGCAAAGGAGAGAATGGTCTACCCAGTGCTGACCAAGGGGTTTCTACAGCCAACCACAACAGCCTTGCCTAAACCTGCCTACCTCCCCCTGTTCCACCCTTTCTACCAGCACGGAACCTATCTCAAACACACATTTCTCCAAGCAACATTATCATGACGAACTCTAAATTATTTTGTTAGTAATTATAAAGCTAATGCATGCAGGGACTGCCATTCCAGATGGTGCACATAGGTCGGCTTCAGATTTTCTACCTGTATGAAAGATGGTAGCTTTTCCACCAAGACTGAGGGAGATGGGTGGATGGCAGGAGCTGTGGCCAGGTTTGAGGCAAAAAGTGTAGCTTTCCCATGAGAGAGGAGATCCGGTTGAGGAGGGGCAGGGAGAGGGGGCCAGCTGGAGTGTTGAGGAGGGGCAGGGCTGGAGTGTTGGTTGAGCTGGAAGGAGAGGGCAGCTAGGTTGGGGAAGAGGTAGTCTTCGCAGCCCAGCTGGATCTGGGGAAGGGAGAGGACGATTTGACATGAGGCATACTGTACTAGGGCATGCTGGTTAGCTCTTGAAAATGGTGCACACAGCAAGGAAGGGGGGGGGACTCGATAAGTCACTTTCCCTGTTTAATCTATACCACAAGTTACAATTACAATTCAACGTACGAGGGGAGTGTAGTAGAGTCCACAGATTTCAGCCGTGAAGATCAGAGGGGGGGATGTTCCCTCCACTGCCTGGATGAGGGTGCTGAGGCGGGTACCAGGGGTAAGAAACTGGGAGGGGATGTGGTAGCGGCCCACCTCCCTCTTGGGTCCACCTGGATGTATCCAGTGTTCTGTCAGTGCTGCAAACACAAAGGCGTCTGTTGGGTCTGTGACCAGGGAGCCATAGTATACCTGTGGGGAGAGGTATATCTATGTGTGATGATGTCGTGCATTATTGACATCATAATGTCCAGTGATGACATCACATGCATTATTGTCCAGTGATGACATCATTGCACCAATTGTTGGCCAATAATCATCACTACCAACATGAAGATTTTGTCCAACCTAAATTGCAACCCAGCAGCTCCCAACACTTGCAGAGACAGATGGACGGACAGACAGGTTGACAGACAGACAGACTGACCTCACTGATCATGTGCCTGATGCCACTCCATGCGATGGGTTTCACACCACCCATCATCCCTGGTTGCACTACTTCAGTCGACTGTAGCTCCCTCATCATATAGTGCAGGGTGTCCTGTGAGAGAATTCGAAGGTGGTATTAATTAGAACAAGGCGCACTGAGCCACCAGTGAATCATTTGTGTAACATTGTGTAACATTGTGTAACACTGTGTGACTGTACAGAACTGACCGTGAGTTGTGTATGTTTCAAGGGGTATTCCTTGGCCCACGCCTGGAGGTAAGTGCTCCTCCTCAGTCGCACGGTGGCATGCAACATGGCGACATGGTGCAGGAGCGGCAGCCATTCTGGCCGTGAACTGCAGGACACAATGTCTCCCGCCATCTCTGTGAGGCTATGCAAAACGCTGGCACGAATAGACTGGGAGGGAGAGAGAGGGGGAATATTGAACTCAGGGAGTTTGATGCAACTTAACCATGGGGGCGAGGGGTCAGTGCTACGTACGACTAAGGAATCCAGTACAATTTTACCTTAGGGGGGTCTAGTACAACTTTACAGGCAGACTGTAGGAGAGGGAGAGGCAGAAGATGGCGATGGATGTAGTTTTCCTCTTCTCCTACAAATGCTGAAAGCCAAAGTTTCCATCCCTCTCGCTTGCATTGGGGTAGCTCCTGTAATAGAGAGGGAAGCTGAGAGAGGAGCTGGGGACACGTGTGGATATTGTGCAGTAGCAGCCAGTGGCCCTGTGAGCTGGCAGTCTCCATGCTTTGTCTGGCAGCCTCAATCTCCTCCTCCCCGTTTCCATGGAGGAAGATGATGTCTACTGGTGCCTGTGTGTGTGTGTGGGGGGGGGGGGGGGGGGGGGGGGAGGAATGGTTGATTTGGTAAAATTAAAAATCAGTTTGTCTTGCATTATAATTCGTCTGTGTCCTGTCTTGTATCTTCTCAGCTCTTAGTTTCAGTCATGTGACCTTCAACCAATCACATTCCCTAAGACAAGTCATGTGACCTTCAACCAATCGCATTCCTTGACAGGTCATGTGACCATGTCATCGTATTTCCTCTGATATATTCCACAGTGATACATACCTTACAGCTGCTCTTTATGGCTGGCTTTCTTACCTTTGCCTTGGCTGCAAGGAGTCGAACTTTGGCTGGTGGGAGGGTGGGCTCATCTCTGTAGAGAATCAAGGGTACCTGGTCCCCTCGGCAGGCCCTCATCACACTGTGTAGTTCTGTGGGAGCATCATAGTTCAACCTGAGGTGTGTGAGGGGGGAGGAGGGGAGGGAGGAGGGGGGAGGGGGGAGGTGGGGAGGGGGGAGGGGGGAGGTGGGGAGGGGGGAGGGGGGAGGTGGGGAGGGGGGAGGTGGGGAGGGGGGAGGTGGGAGGGGGGAGGTGGGGAGGGGGGAGGGGGGAGATGGGGAGGGGGGAGGGGGGAGGGGGGAGGGGGGAGATGGGGAGGGGGGAGGGGAGAATGAGATCAAATATGAAGGATTGTGGTAAGAAATACACTTTCATAATGGTCCGACCAATCAGAGAGCAGCACTCATAATGCCAATGCTCAGTTTTATTGGCAGTTTCTCCCTCCTTTCCCTCCCTTCCTCCTTCCCCTCCCTCCCTCCTTTCCCTCCCTTCCTTTCTCCTTCCGTCCAGTTTCTTACTTCCGCTGCTTGTGCTGGATGACGGAGGTGATGAAGGAGATGACACACTGTGTGATTCTCTCTGGGCGCATGGCTCGCAAGATGAGTAGCTGCTGTAGGGGAAGTAGCCTGTGTGGGTGTGTGTGGTGGGAGGTAAGTTGAGGGGGGGGGGGAGGGGGGTAGAGTGTGTCACAGTATACCTCACAGTATACTTCACAGTACATCACTTTATACTGTAATGATGAACTAACAATCAATGCTTCTTGTCTGTTCCCACAAACATGAAACAAAGGGGCTACAGTTTACACCTTGTCTCAGCTGTGGATAAAGATGCAGATCAAACATGTCTTCATCGCACAATAAGACAGGTAACCAAACCTGTCAGACACGCTCTCTCTCTCTCTGGCTCTAACTCTCCTTCTACCCCCTTACCCTCTTCTCAGTGAACTTTATATCGTCTGTCTCTCTTACTTGCATCCTATGCCCTCGGCAAGGTTAATAGTCTCAGGGGCGACCCCTTCTCCTACTGTTCTCCAGACGGTCTCCTTCCCATCCTTACCCATCCGCTCAAGAACCTCATGAATCCATCCAAAATGGGATGACACCATCTGTAATGGGAGGAGGTTGACAGTCTAAGATTTCAAACACTTAGAGTATCTAGCTTCAACTGTAAATAATGGTAGGAAACGAACTAGAGAAAAGTAAAAAAAAAACAAACAGAAATTGAACCCAGTGCTCTACCACGTACTGAGCTATGACAACTGGACAACCACCAGCCCCCACAATCCTCTATATGTACTGCACAGGTGGTACTGAATGCTTCAGTTGCACACCTCTCTCTATCAGGAAAAGGATCCTAACTGTAGACTAGGTGTGTGTTTTTGTCCCGATCTCTCACCAGTAGCATCTGCCATTGAGTGTCGGTCATCCAGTCAAAGGGCTTCTTCCCGAAGCTGACGGCCACGGCTCCCCTGGCGTCCAAGGAGGGGTCCACTGCCAGCCCCTTCACTGCAAACTGCTTCCCAACAAAGGGGGAGATGAAGAATCGACACTCGTCCCCTGTAGCCCTACCACGACTGATTTCAATCTACGTAGAGGGGACAAGAGGGAAGATGAGTCTTAGAGGTAGCACATCAACCTATTTAGCAACTGGAACTGGTTCACATGGCATCTAGTGTTAGTCTCATTCCCAGACCTTCCAACTGAAGGTGGGAAGGCCTGGGAATGAGACTAACCAAGCATATATACTGGTACACAGATACACTGATTTACATGATTCACATGATTAAGCCCCACCCAGTTCCAGTACAGTTAGGTTTTTACAAATGTTCATTTGCACGGTGGAAGCCTAGAACGAGGCTAGGTTAGAGCTACAGCTTGTTTACCTCCAGTGCCACTGTGAGAGAGAAGAGAAGTCTGTCCTTCTCAAAGTATCCTCGGTTGAAGTGGGCGTAGGCAGTGTATGTCATCCTCAGGGGAGCTTCCTCACTCTGGATGTGGCTGTGAGCGTGTGAGAGTGGTGTGTGTGTGTGTGTGTGTGTGTGTGTGTGTGTGTTAGCCTCATTCCCAGGCCACTCCCATTCAGCCTGGGAATGAGACTTGGTTCCCAGCCACTCACCTTCCAGCCTGTTCTATGAAGGAGAGGAAGACAGCTTTGGCATAGTGGTAGGAGGTGTGGTAAGCAGGGAGAATGGACCCCATAGCACACACCACATCGACCATCACTCCGGCCTGGGAGGCCAGAGTGCGCAGCGAGGCTAGATGAATCTCGTTCATTGTAGAGTAGCTGGCCAGCAACCTCGCCAGACTAATGACCAGAGAACAAGTAAAGAATATGACATGGATACACAGCTAATAACTCTTGTTACGTTTCCCTTCTGTAGCTTCCTCTGCCCTCCTTTCCCTCCCTTCCCCTCCTCCCTCTCCTCTTCTCCTCCCCTCCTCCCTCTTCCTCCCTGTGTACCTCTCTTGTGTTTCCTCATGGTTCTTGTTGAGGGTCAGGATTCTTCTGGTCAAAGTGGGGTCCTCTGTGGGATGCTCCTGAGAGGCCAGCAGCTGGAGGAGCTCTGTCTCGACTGAATGCAGCTGCACCACATGGTCATGGATCTCCTACAGAAGGATCATTCACATGATTAATGCTACCAACCATCCTCTTCTTTACCAATCTTCCACTTCTGTGTATGATTGTCAGTGTATTGAAAAACATGGTGTGGTTGGATGCTTTTACTGAGCATTGGAATGTCACTAGTGCCACTTTGTCCCTCCCCCATCCCCCTTTCCCACCCCCCTCCCCGCCATGTCACAGGAAACGCATGGGAGGTGGGGTACACACATGGGAGGTGGGACACACATGGGAGGTGAGGCACACATGGGGGCGGGGCACACATGGAGGCGGGGCACAATATATTTCTGCTGGGCTCCTCCATCCACCTGACACCATTTACACAATCAGTGCTCCCAGGCGTTTACTGTTATTGTCTCCTACTTCACGTACTATTCCAATGCACAAATGAGGGTAAAGCCAGGGCTGCCACCCTGCTCCCTCCCCGTACCTCTCTGAGGAGTTCCTTGTCATGGCTTGTCTTGGGGTTTTGCACGAGGAGGAAGGAGTCCAGGAGTAGTTCTCTGAGCCCTCCTCGCTCCGGGTGGAACACCACCACACACACCAGGGAGAACACAGAGGGAGGAATGTTTGGCACAGCATCAGAGGTCACCAGGTATAGCCTGGAAGGGTGCAGGAGAGGGGAGAGGGGTGGGAGGAGAGAGGGAGAGGAAAGGGAAAGGGGAAAGGAGGGGAAGGGAAGAGAGAGGGGAGAGGGGGAGTGACTTGAGGATTAGAGATGTTACATGTACCATCGTTTTTCTTGATTGCTCACCTAAATGCAGGATTACACTCCACCTCCTTGTCCCCAATCTACAAACAGAACAGAGAAAACACGATGATTGAAGTAGGGAGGGAAAGGAGGGAGGGAAAGGAGGAAGGAAGGAGGGAGGGAGGAGGGAGGGAAAGAGGGGAAAGGAGGAAGGAGGAAGGGAAGAAGGAGGGAGGAGGGAGGGAAGGAGGGAGGGAAAGAGGGGAAAGGAGGGAGGGAAGGAGGGAGGGAAAGAGGGGAAAGGAGGAAGGAGGGAGGGAGGGAAAGAGGGGAAAGGAGGAAGGAGGGAGGGAGGGAAAGAGGGGAAAGGAGGAAGGAGGGAGGGAGGGAAAGAGGGGAAAGGAGGAAGGAGGGAGGGAGGGAAAGGAGGAAGGAAAGAGGGAAGGAGGAGGGATGGAGGATACAAGGAAGGAGGAATCCTACCATCATCTTCTGTCCTCCTCTGGCGTTGTGCAAGGCACTCCTGCACTGGAGCATGTCCATCATAAGCTTGTTCTCTGTCAGTTTTATTGTGTCTATGGCTGTGATTACCAGTGGGGTGCCAGCTTGGAGACATTTCAGGAGGGTAGAGGAAAGGGTGGGGCTCTGGGTGAGGGGAGAGAAGGAGGGAGGGATTTAAGAGAAGGGGTAAGAGGGAGGAAGAGAGAAAAAAGAGAAGAGGAGGAGGAACGAGGAGAGATAGACTAGTAGGAAGCGCGATAAAGGGAGTTATGAGGTGTTATGAACGTGTGCCTACACATACTACACACACACATTACATGCACACACACACACACACACACACACACACACACACACACACACACACACACACACACACACACACACACACACCTTATACTCCACCATTGTCGCCTCTCTCTCCCTCCCCTTCAGCCACTGTTCAACCATTCCCAAGGGGTCCACCACCAGCGGCCACACACCGGTATGGGGGTGGGAGATGATGCAAGCGTTCTGCTGGCTTGAGGAGTCCTGGGGTAGCCCCTCCATAACGAGGTGGTAGAGGGCAGGCTGGAGGAGGGGGACGGCAATTATACCATGGTTACATACAGCACACATCAAGTCCTCTCCTCACCTCTCCTAGCATGAAGGAAGGGTAGGAGGAGAGGGAGATGAGAGGGTGTTCGCTGCTGGAGGGGAGCCCGCATGACTGGCATAAGCCCACCAGGGCGTTGAACACTCTGTGCCTGGTCAGGTAGGAAAACAGTTCAATGAAATATATAATTGTCTACCCCAGTATACCACAGTATACCACAGTATACCACAGTATACCACAGTATATCACAGTATACCACAGTATACCCCAGTATATCACAATATACCACAGTATACCACAGTATATCACAGTATATCACAATATACCACAGTATACCACAGTATATCACAGTATATCACAGTATACCACTAATGCACCAACCTTGTGTTAGTGCTGAGGGGCCCACAGTAAACAGTGAAGGCAGCAGCTAGGATGCAGTTAGCCACCAAGACCTCCGGAGGAGGGAGGGACCCCAGCCTGCTTTCACACAACTCTTTCCGCTGTTTCAAACTGTGTAAAAAAAGCATGTTAAGCTTGAAATGCACTTCAATGCCGAGAAATTTAATGGTCACCTCTCCAGTAGGTTGTTGGCGGACTTCAGTTTCTCAGCCAGCTGCTGGCAGGTCTTCCCAAGAGAGTGCTTCTCCATAATGGCTTTGTCCACTCTTCCCTGCAGCTCCACTAACTTACTACGCAGCCGCTCCACTCCCTCCTCACCAGCCTAGACAAAGATAAAGTCTAGCTGAGTACCCTTGCTCAAACATTCTCCCCAAATCCTCAAAATGTCTCCTAAATGACTGTGGAAGTTTTCAGATGGAATAGGGTGAACAATTTCAGGCAGACAATGGCTACCAGCTAAAGGAACTAAAATGTTGTTGGTGAAATAACAAAAGACAAACGTCAGATGCAAAAATTAGGGGGTAAAAAAATTGGCTCTGGTCTGTGTGAGGCTTGAACTCACGACCTTCGCGTTATCAGCACGACGCTCTACCGACTGAGCTAACAGACCAGCTGGCACCAACATATTACTGTTGTGTTTTTATCAGACCCACGTCTTTTTGAAGTTTATCTCTGCTTGACAAGGTCACAGAGACGAGGTTACTTGAGAGTGGGTTGCACTACTTGGGGACCAAATCTAGAGGTAATGCATTTAGGTCGGTAGTTAGTGACACAAGCAATGAGGACAGGGAAGCAACTGTTCTACGGTGTAATTGTATGAGTCCAGACAGATATTTGAGGAGAGAGAGTTTTGCATGCATCTCTGAAGTGTACAAGTTTTCAAAACCAACTTGAGATTTCTATATTACCTGCAGCTGATTAACTATCAAATCCTGTGAACACTCAATGACATAACAAGCTTGATTTTATGATCTCGACTTTCAGTGCACAAGATTTCTGGATCCTTTGAGAGGGAACTAGCCCTCTGCGCACGTTCCTCTCACCTCAGCTTCTTCCTCCACGTCCTCCAGCTCTGGTGGCTCCGACTTGTGTGGCATCTCAGATGCTCCCCTCAGCAGCGCCCCCGTGTTGTCCATGGAGGACTCCAGACCATGGAGCTCCTCCCTCGCCCTTTGGATAGGTGAGGGGAGATGGGAGATGGGGGAAGGGTGTGTGGAGGAAGGGAGTACGGGTGTGTGGAGGGAGTGTGGGTGTGAGGTGTACATTATAATTTGAATGAAACAGTACATCCCAGTGTACTACAGTACATCCCAGTGTACTACAGTACATCCCAGTGTACTACAGTACATCCCAGTGTACTACAGTACATCCCAAGTGTACTACAGTATAGCCCAGTGTACTACAGTATAACCTGTTTGCACATCTTTACCTCTGTAGCTTCTCTACAGCCAGCTTGTACGGCTTGAAGCTGTAATGATACTCTACAATGGCCACTGCAAAGCCACACATGGTGGCTGCAGACTCAGCGGCATGCCTCGCCATGGAGACGGTGATCCGGGATGGTTGGTGGGACCCAGTGGAATCTGCTGTTGAAGGAACGCTGCTAGACCGTTCTGCAGCTGCGGGGTTAGTGTGAGAGGTGGCAAGCCTAGATTCAATCAGGTTTACAGCATCGGGCGAAAGTCCATTCTCCCACTTCAGTCCGTTCAGGAGGTCAAGGAACTTCTGGGAGTCACCGATAGCCAGCTGTATTGCTATCCACTGTTCTTTCTCCATCTTAGAGCTGTCGGTGGACATGCTGGAGGTGTTTACCCCTCCAGGAGGCCGCTTCTTTGTGGGGAGTGGATGGCCTGGGAGTGAGAGACAGCAAGCACCAGAGTAACAATAGAGACCAGATGACGGAGGAGAGTAGTGCTGATACCACAGGCCATTTTTGAACCACTACGGAGAGGTAGCTGCTTCAAAATAGGTCATTCTTCGTGTGATTATCACTTCTTACTATTGCATACCTGGTGTGCTTGAGGAGCTTCCACCTAGGGGGACCTCGGTCCCCTGCTCAGTCCCAGTTCCATACTGGTGCAGGAGTGTGAACATGAGCTCCATGATAGTGCCTACCAGTCGAGGAGGGTTGTTCAGTGACTTGATCTGGTCAATCATATTCCGGTCAATCTTGCTCTGCCAGTGGAGGGCCTAAAAAGAAAAGAGAGAAGGGACTACAGTTCTGAGCACATATATCTGCCACTTTCCATCTCCTCCCACCCTCCCCATACCTGCTCTTGCCTCCCCCCTGTATCCTCCCACCCTCCCCATACCTGCTCTCTCCTTCCACCCTGTATCCTCCCACCCTTCCCATACCTGCTCTCTCCTTCCACCCTGTATCCTCCCACCCTCCCCATACCTGCTCTTGCCTCCCCCCTGTATCCTCCCACCCTCCCCATACCTGCCCTTGCCTTCCACCCTGTATCCTCCCACCCTCCCCATACCTGCTCTCTCCTTCCCCCCTGTATCCTCCCACCCTCCCCATACCTGCTCTCGCCTCCCCCCTGTATCCTCCCACCCTCCCCATACCTGCTCTCGCCTCCCCCCTGTATCCTCCCACCCTCCCCATACCTGCTCTCACCTCCCCCCTGTATCCTCCCACCCTCCCCATACCTGCTCTCTCCTTCCCCCCTGTATCCTCCCACCCTCCCCATACCCGCTCTTGCCTCCTCCCCCCATATCCCCCCGCCCTTCTTCCTACCACCTCTTCCCCCATACCTCCTCCTTGGTCTTATTCATGGTCAGTTTGGTTTCCCTCTCCTCCCTCTCTGCCACCACCAACTGCTCCCGAGCACGGTGAAGTAGGAGCTCCAGATGAGAGCTCTGACGATCCACAAACACGGCCAACAACTCCTCGTCATCTTCCTCATTCTCTGCCAACAGTCTCTGCTGTTCACCGACTACCTGCATTGCACTCAACACACTGGAGCCATGGCCGAGTAATGCCTTCAGTCGCTCCAACTGGCAGGATTTGGAGGTGAGATCAGAAAGAAGAGTCCCTGAAAGTTTACTGGCTTCTTCATGTCGTTTTTTGAGTTCACTGAGAGTGGTTTTCATGGTGTCCACTTCATGTTGGGTGTTGTGGAGAGTTTCGAGTGCTTTACTGTGTTAAAGCAAGGGACAGTATCATTGTGTAACCATGGTAGAAAAGTTTACCCTCCCTCCCCCTCCTTCTCCTCTTCCTTCCACCCTTCCATTTCTCCCTTCCCTCCCTTCCTCCCTCCCTCCCTCCCTCCCCTCTCTCCCTCCCTCCCTTCCTCTCTCCCTCGCTTCCTCCCCTCTCCTTTTCTCCTTACCTCCCTCCCCCTTTCCCTCCCTTCTTCCTTCCTCCCTCTAGGTCAATAAATTTATTTCCCTGTTTTACGGTACACTCTACTGACCCCTTACATCCAAGGTCCAAAATACCTGAGGTTGTTTTTCCCCATTGCTGCTTCAGAACTTTTCTTTTTAAATATCACACAGAAACACTCCAGAAACTGCTGAAATGTTCTTGGACCGACGTATGGCAACTTTGTCCCCACTGAGTGTCCTCCCATCTCACTTTCCAGTCTCAGAACCTTCTCCATTAGGCACTCAAACGATGGTGGAGGAGGAGGAGGAGGTTGTGACACAGCTTGTGTTTGGGTGGTGGGGGTGGGAGGAGGCTGAGGGTGGGAGGGGGTGCCGTAGGGCTGTAAGTGATTGGGTTGCAGTCCTGCCTGAAGAAGTTGTCCAGTCTCCCGCATCAAATAGCGATGGATGGCTGACAGGCATACACAGAGGGGAGCCCTGGATGTACACAGATACATATACATGTATAGATACGTGGCATAATGATTATAAGTAGTGGCAACAATGGACTACACAGAGCGAGTGCTAACTCCAAGTGGTACAAGTATTATGCTGCAAATGCTGGAAGTTGCACTGGCATGCCTACATATATATAATGGTGTTGCTATACCCTTACTCTCTTCTCAAACCTCCCCCCCTCCCCTCTCTCCCCCTCCCCCTCTCTCCTCCTCCCCTCCCCTCTCTCCCCCTCTCCTCCCCTCTCTCCCTCCCCCCTCTCCCGCCTCCTCCTCTCCTCCTCCCCCCCTCCCCCCTCCCAACCTCCACTGCAAGGAGTACACTGACCTTATTTCTTCCTCAATCTCAACTGCGAGCGGGCTCCTGCTGAAGAAGTGCTCCACCGTGTTGTTGAGAGACTCCTCCGTCCAGTCACCCATCCAGATGAGGTGGCAGCCTTGTAGCAGCCCCTTAAAATCACTTGGGAGAAGAGGGGAGAAAAGGAAGAGAGAGGGAGGTGAGAGGGAGGAGAGAGGGAGGAGAGAGGAAGGAGAGAGGGAGGAGAGAGGGAGGAGAGAGGGAGGAGAGAGGGAGGAGAGAGGGAGGAGAGAGGGAGGAGAGAGGGAGGAGAGAGGGAGGAGAGAGGGAGGAGAGAGGGAGGAGAGAGGGAGGAGAAATGGAGGAGAGAAGAAGGAGAGAGAGAGGAGAGAGAGAGGAGAGGGGGAGGAGAGGGGGAGGAGAGAGGGAGGAGAGGGGGAGGAGAGAGGGAGGAGAAATGGAGGAGAGAAGAAGGAGAGAGAGAGAGGAGAGAGAGAGGAGAGGGGGAGGAGAGAGGAAGGAGAGAGGGAGGAGAGAGGGAGGAGAGAGGTAGGAGAGAGGGAGGAGAGAGGGAGGAGAGAGGGAGGAGAGAGGGAGGAGAGAGGGAGGAGAAATGGAGGAGAGAAGAAGGAGAGAGAGAGGAGAGAGAGAGGAGAGGGGGAGGAGAGGGGGAGGAGAGAGGGAGGAGAGGGGGAGGAGAGAGGGAGGAGAGAGGGAGGAGAGAGGGAGGAGAGAGGGAGGAGAAATGGAGGAGAGAAGAAGGAGAGAGAGAGAGGAGAGAGAGAGGAGAGGGGGAGGAGAGGGGGAGGAGAGGGGGAGGAGAAATGGAGGAGAGAAGAAGGAGAGAGAGAGGAGAGAGAGAGGAGAGAGAGAATGTTGTCACCCTGTCACCAGTGGAAGAAGGTGATTCCAGGATTGATTGTCTTTGTGAAGCGTAAATGGAAGTAGAACTAAAATTGACAACGCTTTTGTCAGTCTGTCTGTCTGTCAGTCTGTCTGTCTGTCTGTTTGCTTAGGGGCAGGTGAGAAGCAGCAAGCTTGGCAGTAAAATGTTGTTCAGACTCACTGTGCCTGATGGGTAAGCAGTGGTGAGGTGGGAGAGAGACAGAACACAATATGGAGATTGCGGAAGATCCTGGCAGTGAAATATTGCATAGGGTCCGTCTCCTCACTGGGAAAGTCTCGCTTGATGCAGGGAGAAAGTGCCTGTAGGTGGGGTGAGGGGGTGAGGGGGTGGGGGAGCATGACTGTGGACAAATTAGTACCAATATATTAATTCTGAATCAATTATATGAGGTGAGGGGGGATTGGAGGGTGTGTGTGTGGGAAGGGTGGGTGTGGAGGGAGGGTGTGCGGGTGTGAGGTGCACATAATGCAATGGCATGAGATTTGAGTGAAATGTGTTGGCAGATTTCACATACAGTATACTACAGTACATCCCAGTGTACTACAGTATTCCCAGTATACTACAGTATACCCCAGTATACTGCAGAGTAACATATAAAGAGTGTGGCATCTGTGGGCAGATTTGATGTGATGTATTTAGTGACTCAAGCAATGTACTTCAATCCCAACCTGCAGTAGGCCGTCCATTTCATCGTTAGAGAAGAGTGACGGCAGCTCTCCACTAGCCACGAGGCTGTTAAGCATCTGAAGGACCTCCACGCTGGCTAGGTTCTCATCCTGCAAAATACAGCAAACAGTTGTGTCAATAACCCAAATACACACAACAACAAATTTATTTACACTAATGTATCGTGTGTGCTAACAAATATAGCCTCCTTATAGCCCAGCCTGAGAAATATCTTTCAGTGGCTTCTCAGTTGGCTCCTGCATAAACGAGGAGGAAGGATATCTGATGACGACTGGAGCATTCAGTCGAAACGTCGGCAAGTTATTTTCCGAGCTCAAGTTGGTAACAGATAACCTTCCTCTTCAAGAAATATCTTGATGACAGTAATTACTCTCAGAAAAGTTAGCTGGAAGTACAGCAACATCATGGGTCATATACCACCGGAAATTTTCAGCAGTATACATGAGTACAGGTCTTACTTCAACAATAATTGCCGTGGGTTTTCCCTCTAGCCCTGTCTGCCTGAGGAGGGTCCTCAGTCCGTCATTAAAAGCAGCTGTCCCCCTTGTGTCTAGTGGCTGCAGGGAGTAGCCGGCAAGGTAGAGAGCAAAGCGAACAAGAGGCTCCAGAGGCTGTCCAAGAGAGCCCACCAAGATACAGTTACCTCTGTGGAAGAGAGGGTGTGTGAAGAGAGGGTGTGTGAAGAGTGGGAGTGTGAAGAGTGGGAGTGTGAAGAGGGAAGCTTTGTGCTCGACCATAAGATAACTTCATAGGAATTTCTACTCCTTGCTTCGGATCCCTCTAATGTCCAGGCACATGGTGAGTTTTACCAGGCCATCTAACTAGTGTTGCAAGTGACAAAATGAAGGCCACCCTCTCCCACCCCCACCTGGGACACTTGAGTGTCCTGTGCAGCTGTACGAGGGTCTTGAGAGTGTCGGTTGAGAAGTCCAGCTGCAGAGGGCCACAGTCTTCTCTGTACCGTGTGAGGTAGTGCCCCACTGCCATGCTTACATCTCCCCACCTCTCCAGTGGTTGCAGCCTCACCTGTGAGGAGAGAGGGCAGGAGCAAGGGGGTATGTATGTGAGAGATAAGTGAGGATGACAGGGAGAGTGGGGAGAATGAGGGGTGAAAGTAGCGGGAGCAGGTGGGTTGTCGGTCGTACGAACCTCAGGGAGGGTACTGAGGGGGGATACAGTGGAAACGGGGTGCTCCTCTCCCTGACGAATCTCTGTGGGAATGGCACTCAGTGCAAGTGGCCTCTCCTCACCACCATCAGAGAGTGACAGGAACTGGGGAAGATGGAAGACATCGGACAGTGCTGTAGTACCTCTTTGTCATTCAATGGTTTTTAAACTTTTGAGCTCTAGTGCACAACTTTGATCTGAGGTTTGGTGTGTACACCGCAGTATGTTGACATCCTCACCTTGTCTCCGAGGGTGTTGATGCATCCCTCTATCCACTCCAAGTCGCTCACCCGACAGAGACCCTCCATGAACACCCTCTTCACCTCATGGCACCAGCCGAAGGCCACACCCTTGTCACACCCACCAAGAGCATCAAGTGAGTGGCACATTCCCTGAGAGTAAACAGACTGGGACTGAAACTGAGTACAGACTGGGAATGAGACCAAGTACAGAATGGGAATGAGACTGGATACAGGCTGGGAATGAGACCATATGCAGCTGGAATGGGACTGAGACTGAGTACAGAGTGGGAATGAGACCAAATGCAGCTGGAATGGGATCGAGTACAGAATGGGAATGAGACTGATCACAGACTAGGAATGACACTAAGAATATGTACTATGGACATTGTTAATACATAGGCTTTCGTACCTGAAAAATGGACTCCAATTTTGCCAGTGAGAAGAAATAGTGCTGTCTGCCGGGCATGTCTGAAACCTTCAGCACTTGTTTGACAGCAGTGTAAGCCTCAATGGAAGCGCCCAGGACCCCCTGTACAGTATCAGGGTGGACATCAGTGGGGAGGAAGGAGTGGATCATCTCAGAAGTGACCCTCTTGAGGGTGTGGTCCCTCAGATCTGGGATCTGTATCACAGCAAAATGACTCTGCAGTCTCGGAGCAAGGGTCGTCCCAGTGTTGCTGGTGAGGGAGGCGAACAAAACAAGGTCTTCAATTGCACACCAGTCATTCTGCTTCTGAAGGTTGTAGAGCCCTCTGCTGTCCATCAGCTGTCGCAGGTACTGAAGAACAAAGGACATGTTGCCAGGTTAGAGCTGGCTAGTTAGCTAGGGGTGAAGGAGTATTTCACTGTGTACAGCACATGCTGTATTGAGTGGGGAGGGGGGGTGAAGGAGAGAGGAGAGTGAAGGTGGGCAAAGGTGGGTGAAGGTGAGTGAAGGTGGGTGAAGGAGAGTGAAGGTGGGTGAAGGTGGGTGAAGGTGGGTGAAGGTGGGTGAAGGTGGGTGAAGGTGGTGGGTGAAGGTGGGTGAAGGTGAGTGAAGGTGGGTGAAGGTGGGTGAAGGAGAGCGAAGGTGGGTGAAGGTGGGTGTGAAGGTGGGTGAAGGTGGGCGAAGGTGGGTGTATGATATGCACCTCGTGGGCAGTGTAGGCAGCAGATGAGTGTCTCAGTGGCAGGTGAAGATCATCAACGAACAGCTCCAGCCTTCTGCCATGCTTGGGCCCATATGTGTACCCTGTGGGAACACCAACGGAACTCACAACCAATAGCTTGATTTTCAGGTGTACTGATCCCAATATTAAGCAGTTAGCTAGGATTAATATGGCATTATGTACCATTGTTTCATAAGATAAACTTGATTCCTACCTCAATCTACCTCAATCTACCTCAATCTATCTATGGTGTGGCTATGTACTCTTTGTTAATGTTTTTCTTCTTCACCTTGTCTGTGGTGGAAGTAGACTTGCATGAGACGGTGGAGGGAGGAGGAGGAGGTGCGTCCATTGAACACTACCTGCCTCGTCATCTCTGTGCTGCCAAAGTTCAATACTTGAGAGGGGAAGGGAAGGGGAAGGCAGAGAGACAGGAAATTAAGAGAGGAAGGAGAAAAGGAAGGGAGTAGGAGGGAGGGACAAGAAAGAGAAAAGAGAAGGAGGGAAGGAGGGAAGGAGGGAGGGAGGGAGGGAGGGAAGGAGTGAAGGAGGGAAGGAGGGAAGGAGGGAAGGGAGGGAAGGAGGGAAGGAGTGAAGGAGGGAGAGGGGGAGAAAGGGAAAGAGGGAGGTGGGAGGCATGTATGTACAATGTAAAAGCAAGCTAGATGAAAAATGGACGCAAGACTACACTCTACACATGAGTACCAGCTGTGTGAGGGAACTCAGTCGCCTACCTCTGCCATGAAGGAAGTGCTTGCAGAGCGTAGTTTTCCCGGAGCCATGAGGTCCGACCAGCAACACATGCCTACCAGCTGCAAGAGCCAACTCAAGAATAACCTCGACACAAACCTGAAGACGTGCGGTAATTGTTAACACAAGTGACTAGATTTGCAGACTAGTAGAACCACACCCATGTTCCCAGACCCCTGCCTAGCTCACTGTAAGGGACGAAAGCTGGGTGGGGGGGCTGGGAATGAGGTTAGGAAAGAAGTGACTCTCAGAAAGGCTTGGGCATCCATTAGTGTAGCACTGTCTTGTGAGTACAATTTCAATGATACTGTTGAGGCCTGAGCTGTCTAGCTTTTTATAATAATTGAGCAGCTACGGTGTATTATTGTGACGTTGTTGCTACCCTAGCTTAGCACTTTTGAGCTATGATACTCAGAACATGTTGGGTGGATTGACCTTTGAACCCAATGACATCACAATGACATCTGGACTACTGTGTTTGTGTATTGTGTTTCTCTTACAGTGTTTGGTGTGTCTACAAAGATACTTCCGGTGAGGTCCACCTCAGGAGTAGGCTGCTCAGGAACCCTGAACATGAAGAAGAGAGGGAAGGGAGGAGAGAAAGGAGGGAGGGAGGAGGAGGGAGGAGGAAGGAGGGGGGAGGGGGGAGGAGGAAGGAGGGGGAAGGAGGAGGAAGGAGGGGGGAGGAGGGGGGAGGAGGAGGAAGGAGGGGGGAGGAGGAGGAAGGAGGAGGAAGGAGGAAAGACAAGAAGGAAAGACAAGGAGGGAGGAAGGAAGGAAAGAGAGTTAAAAGAGGCTTTGCAAACTGTAGCACATGACCTGTAAGTACTCACCTTGTCTGCCAGACGTCCCACTCCCCAGACTCGTCTACATAGTAGTCAAACACAGAATACTCAGAGTCGTCAGGCATGCTATTGGTCAGAGTCTTCAGCAGCTGGCTGAACCTGTACCGGTCTGCCAGCAGGACACCGCCATAGCTCCAGATGAGGGCAAAGAGTAACAGTCGCTCCACATGCACCTCACTGAATACCTCTGCTGTCTCTGCATAGGTCTGGAGGGTGGGAGGAGAGAAGGAGGGAAAGGAGAGAAGGAGAAGGAGGAAAGAGGATGAGGACGGTAGGGGAGGGAGAAAGAGAAAAAGAAATGAGGGGAAGGGAGGAGAGAAAGAGGATGGAGAGGAAGAGAAGAAGGGAGGTTCATGTTGAACCGTGTAATAATACAATTTACGATGGTACCAACCAAAACGTGACAACATGTCACTAACATTGAGGAGTGTGGTGAGGTACGCAAGACAGGATCCCAGAAGTCCGACCTCGCTGTAGACAGCTCCTGACCTGTGAAGGAATAATAACAATCTTTGATAGTATTAGTCTCATTCCCAGGCTCCACTCCAGTCACATAATGTACTGGGGAGGAGCATGGGAATGAGGCCAAGGGATACGTTTGATATCCATAAACAGTTTTCTTACCCAGATTTTAGCACGAACTCTACAATGGGGTCCATGAGGCAGTCAAAATGCTTCTGTAGGCACTGCGCTTCGTGGGGGCTCCGAGTGGCCAGCCAGGATTGCACCACAGGACACCACCCCAACACAGAGGAGTCAAAGTAGACAATGCCCTAAGAATCAGCCAGAGAATAGATGCCATTTAATGGAGCTATGTAGTAGAGACAGTTTCATTTTCAGGCCTTCCCACTATCATCAAGTGTTTAAAGGTTCTCTGTTACTGAAAATTGGAAAATGTTTTTGCAAATGTTTCTACTGAATGCTTCAGTTGTTATCATGCAGCACAACATTTCGTACTGCAAGTGATCCTGAGAACAAGGCAAAAGTAAAGAAAGTGTGAACAAGTACCACTATTTATCACTTTACTACAAACAATACACTTCATCGGAGGTCAAAGGTATCCAGATTTTGATTGCAGACAGTATTCTGTAAGAAATCGAGAACTGGACCGTGGGAAGGCATGGGAACAAGGTTACAGGAGATATTTACACTTACACAGTTGGCAAGAGTGGGCGGGGCAGCATCCTCCAGTGTCCCGCTCTCCAACACCAGCTTCAAACTCCTCCCACTCATGACGAGGGTCTCTCCATTGGACAGCGTCATCACCTGCAATACCAAGAACCAAATAAAGAAAATTAACATTTTAGATTCCGTTATAGACATGTTCCCAGGGCATGTAGAATAAAACTGAAAAGGACGTTGCTTAGTGGCCTCAATCTCAGGCTTCAGCAGCGTTTGTCGCTTGCAGGACAAAATTCTGTGTGTTTGTACTGCAAGCGACAAATGCTGCTGAGCCTGGGAAGAGGCTATGAGTGCGTGTGCGTGTGTGTATGTGGGTGTGGTTGAGTGGGTGGGTGGGTGTGGGTGGGTGTGGGTGGGTGTGAGTGTGAAGGGAGGGGGATACATGAGTGCTCACCTTGCTCCTACCCAGGAGCCCCGAGAGTGGGTGAACCCACGAGGAATGAAGGGGGCCATCAAGACAGATCCATGTCACAGCCTGTGTGGCCTACAAGACATCAACAAGCAGTGAAATTTCATTGGCCTACAGGACAGCAACTAAACCAGGACATTTCATTGCACTGTTTGGCCTACAGGACAGCAACACTGCACCTTGTGGGCCTTCCTGAAGTTGCTAGTGAAGACGCCATCCACCCAGTCCCCGCTGGAAGAGTTCACATGACCGTACAGCTCAGAGAGGTCACCAGAGACCATAGGAAAGATATGCAGTAGCTTCACAAACGTGTGTGTTCCCCCATCACTAGTCGAACTGGTGTTCAGGGTGGAGACAACAGTCTGTAATGCTGATGTCTTGCCAGTCGCAGGTTGTCCGACAAGGAGAACGGCTGAAGTGTGTGTGTGTGCGTGCATCGGTGTGTGTACAAGATACTAATGCCAAATTGACACTGCCAGCTGTCTGACTGCCTTTCTTGTGTGAGATAGCAGACCCCATCTCCTGGTCACCTCAGTGCAGTTGACGAGGCTTGGTATTGACTGAAACACAGTCTACGCAAGTGGGTGACTCATCTAGGCCTGTCTTTTTATCAGAGACATGTGGTCCACCGGTTGTTCAAGTGGTTATTTCTGTTAACTAAAGAGATTTTAAACTGCTGATTAGTCACACCATTCCGGTGGACGACTGACTGACACCAGTGGAGTGTTGGGATCAAAAGTAATGAATGGATGTAATGAAGCCGTTACGATGTCGCCTCGTTCCCAGTTTTTCAACTCCAGTATCACAAACTAGAGCTGGGGAGGCCTGGGAATGCAGCTAGTTATGACATACCATGCTTCAGTTGTGTCATTGTGAACAGCTGCTCCACCTTGCTGATCCAGGGCTCAGCAGCAGTGAGACCTGCATTCAGGGCCTGCTCCTTCAACTGCGCTGCAACTGCGGTGAAATCCTGCAGACAATGGAGTGTTGGGTACACAAAGATCCTTTACCCCCCCCCCCCCCCCCACACACACACACACACACACGTACACACACACACACACACACACACACACACGCACACACACACACTCTACCACCCCCTCCCACCCACCCACCCACCGACACAACACACACACACACACACACCTGGATGATAGAATTTGTCATGGGTACTCCTCCAGTCACTGAGCTCCCCCCGCCCCCCACAAGGAGAGGAGAGACCTGGATACCAGCTACCTCAGGACTGCCCGCAAACACATCTCTCACCATGGAGACAAACACAGGCAACTCCTGTACGAGAGAGGGGAGAGAGGGCCGATTGGATCTACTCACCAATGATTGGTTACGGTAGTCTCCTCTTCAGATCCTCCCAAAAAGTGGAACTCTAACTCACTTTCTGTATTTCAGGGTCTGGGTAAACTGAACGGTGTTTTAACATAGCCATGTTCCCAGTCCTCATACCACAGCTATCGTCACTTGCAGTGTCAAGTAGTACTACTCGTACTGCAAGTGACAGTGGAAGACTGGGAATGAAGATAGTTTCAAAACCAGTTTCTTCCGGAATGTAAAGTACATAGCTAAGAGTTGAGCAACTAGTGTGTGTTTCCCTTTTGCACTAGAGAAGAGAGAGGGGAAGGGCTAGCCTCGTACCCAGGCTCTTGGTGGGTATGAGGCTAGGGGAGGGGCTAGCCTCGTACCCAGGCTCTTGGTGGGTACGAGGCTAGGGAAGGGCTAGCCTCGTACCCAGGCTCTTGGTGGGTACAAGGCTAGGGGAGGGGCTGGCCAGACAAATTTTGGGAATCACCTGGTCAGCAAATCTGGGCCCAATGATACCGAGGAGGAGCTGAGCAACCAGTGTGTGTTCCCTCAGTGCTAGAGGAGAGAGAGGTTGGCCGGTTGAGGGGCTCAACATGAAGCTAGAGGATGGCTTGGGAAGTTTTGCATCATGGGAAGGAGAGTGGCCTGTGTGGGAGAGGGAGGGAGAACGTAAATTCTAAAATACCACCAATCTCTTGAGCTACTTTAAAACTGGTCATGGTTTTGGATTTTTTGTGTGAGGCAAGCAGCACTGATTCAACACCCTCACCCTGAGTGTGGTGATGGGTTCCTCCGTGGAGTTCAGTGGTAGAAGACGGTCCTCCTGGGGCATGCTCTGGAGTCTGTCTTGTTCTCTTCATCTCCGCCAACCTCCTGCTGGCTACCTCCAACACGTGACGAAGAGAGGAGACACTCAGGTGGGCCTGGGCACTGGAAGAGGAGCTGGGAGGAAGATCAGAAACAAAATGAGTCGGGTGTGAAATGAGAGTTGTGTAGGATCGGGAAATCCTACTATAGATTTCTGCATCAAAAAAGAATTCATTGGAAGATGTTATCCCTTACGCCCTCATAGCTGCACTTAAGAACATATATTTTCTGCCTTTAGCCTACTCCCTCTGTCCCCCTCCCTTCTCTAGCCCTCTTTCCACCATCCTCCACTCCCTTCTCCCTCCCTCCTCTCCTCCCTTCCTTTCCTTCTCTCTTCCTTTCCTTCTCTCTTCCTTCCCTCTCTCCCTCCCTTCTCTCCTTCCTCTCCATTTCTCCTCTCTCTTCCCTTCCCTCCCTCCTCTCCTCCCTTCTCTCCCTTCTCTCCCTTCTCTCTCTTCCCTCCCTCCTCTCCCTCCCTCCTCTCCCTCCTATTTTGTATCTCTAGTCTACCTGTACCATGGACTTACAGCTGTTCACGAGCCATTCTCTGTAGCATGACCAGTTTATTAGTGAGGGCCTTGGGTCCCCTCAGTCCAAGGGCCATGCAGGAGGCGCGAAGGACCGTCACACTGTCGGGAAGGGCCAGGGAGAAGGGGCGGAACAGTGGACTGAGGGTGGGCGGTATCTGCCACTCATGAGCAGGAGGAGCAGTGGTCGTGTGGGTTAGAAAGACTGCAAGTTCTGAGTGCAGGGGTACCTTGATAAGTGTGTGTATGGGAGATCACATGAGATGGAGAGGGATCACATGATATGGAGGGGATCACATGAGATGGAGAGGGATCACATGATATGGAGGGGATCACATGAGATGGAGAGGGATCACATGAGATGGAGAGGGATCACATGATATGGAGAGGGATCACATGAGATGGAGAGGGATCACATGAGATGGAAAGGATCACATGAGATGGAGAGGGATCACATGAGATGGAAAGGGATCACATGAGATGGAGAGGGATCACATGAGATGGAGAGGGATCACATGAGATGGAAAGGGATCACATGAGATGGAGAGGGATCACATGAGATGGAAAGGATCACATGAGGTGGAGAGGGATCACATCAGACACAGGGAGAACCATGAGAGAGAGAAGCAGACATATGCATAGACTACAGCAGTAAACCAACTACATAAATTTCTTCGCATAAAATTGTCTGATTCAAAAATTTCCAGCTACAAACACAATACACAGCATTAACTAACTTTTCTTCCGCATGGCAGCTGACAGAAAGACTGCTGAGACTGCAGTGCGACGGAGATGGTGTGCATCATTTGGGACAGAACAGAGAGGGAGGATGTGGGTAGGGTGTGGACATCTGAGAAACAGGCCCAGGAACCATCCTACGAAGGGAGAGACATGAGCAATGCACACAGCCCTCAGCCACCATTGTGCAGTTGTTCATACTGTCAGTACCTGCGCAAGTCCCTCAAAAATTCTGGCAATGGTTGCCTTCTCCATGAGAGCAGAGCAATGGAAGGTGGATACAAACCGTCCACACAACAGACCAATACCCTTGATCAGCTGCACTTTCCCGGAACTGGTGGGACCATCAACAACACTACCCACATGTGCCGACATTGCCTGTGTGTGTGAGGGATGTATGGTGAGTGTGGGGGGGAGGGGGGGAGGGGGAGGAGGCAGGAAGGAAGGAAAGAAAAGGGAAAGAAGGAGGAAGGGAAGGAAAGAAGAGGGATGGGGGAAAGGGAGGAAGGGGAAGAGGGGAGAGAAATTCATTGACATATTTTTCTGATTCTGAACATTTCAATCTCAACCTGTGTGAGAGCAATGATGTAGTTGTCTGTCCGGGGGGTGAAGACGGGGGGAGGTTGGCACCCCAGAAACTCACAGCCGTACACCAACTCCTGCTCCAGACATTGTAGCACCAGTTGGTGGGTGTGGCCTCCTTCTGTCGGACGCAGAGAGGGTCTCAGGAATCTCTGCCACTCAAAGTCACCCGCATCACGCAGCTTGCGGTGACATAGGTCATCCAGAATATCACGCAGCCAGAGAGAAAGCTGAGGGAATGAGAGGGGATGAGAGGGGATGGGAGGGGATGGGAGGGGATGGGAGGGGATGGGAGGGGATGGGAGGGGATGGGAGGGGATGGGAGGGGATGGGAGGGGATGAGAGGGGATGGGAGGGGATGGGAGGGGAGGTAAGAGAGTATTCATTACTCTTCTAAGCCATCAGGATGTTCGTCCTAGTCTCCTCTCTCTGTTCCTTCTTCCTCCCCCTTTCGTCCTAGTCTAACTGTCTTGTACGCAGGCTTTTCCATGTAGGGGAGAACAAAGTGACTGGTATCCACTGTTTGTACATGGACGTGTGTTAACAAATATATGTGTACATATGACCATGATCATACTTGCATGTGTGAACAGTGGATACCAGGCTGCTTTTTCTCCTCTCCCTCTAAAAACTTGGATACAAAGCTATCTCTGCCCCCACTCTCTCTCCCCTCCCCCTCCCCTCCCCCCCCTCCCCTCCCCCTTCCCTCCCCCCGTAATTCTCTCTCCCCTCTCCCTGCTTACTGTAGTCATAGCTTCAAGCCTCAGCCTGTGCAGTGGAGTGATTGGTTCTTCGCTGGTCCTCCAGGTGTGCCTCATGAGTAGACTGCTCAGCTTCCCCACGGACCATGCACTGAACTTGCCTCTCGCACCAGGAAGGGCTCGGCGGTCATACCTACACTGCGACAGCGCCTTAGGAGGAGAAGGAAGGGGAGGAGGAGAAAGGAAAGGAGGAGAAAGGAGAGGAGAAGGATGAGTAGAAGGAGGTGAAAGAGGGGGAGGACATAAGGCCGAGGAGGAAGAAGAGAAGAGCGGGAGAGAAGAGGGTGGTTCAGTGGTTTCTTCAGGATAGTGCATTTTCGCAGGTGTTCTTCTCACCAGCTCACACTCCTTTGCCCAGTGGAAGAAGAGGGCCATGGTAGCCACCTGTGTGATGTTGTGGTGGGCACATTCCTCCAGGGAGAAGCTACCTCTGTCGTGGGTGATGGCTGACATCAGTAGCTTATGGAGGGAAGACCGTAGTGATGAGAGCAGAGAGGAGATCCACAGCTCCACGCCATCACTGAGAGGAACCTGGGAGGGAGTGAGTGTGGAGGGGGAGGGAGAAGTGTGAGGGTGTGGGAATGGAAGGATTCTCATTGGGTTGAATCTGAGAGAGGTTCTTCTTCGTGGGGGTATGATTCAAAGCAATAGTGACGAACGACCGGCAGCCACCCATTCTTATGTGCTCTTGTTCAAAGCTACAACACTGTAGCTCTACAATGGTGGAAGTTGAAGAACCTCTTGAGAAGAGGCTGTTTGTAGTATACTTGGTTTGGATATTACTGTATTTTTGGTTTGGATATTACTGTATTCTTGGTTTGGATATTACTGTATTCTTGGTTT